>CM014737.1:44763763-44813743 GCA_004329165.1 Spatholobus suberectus | reverse complement strand
ATTGGAATCCATACCATGGAAAATTACAAGCATTGGTCTTGAGTGTGGCGGAATGCAGATGCACTCATAACTTCATTGAAATTTAATTATATATCTCAACTAAACTAATGGTTTATGTCTTGAACTCTTGAGATTTATAATCGCAAGCCATTGTGTTGGAGATTGGATTCACAAATTGAGTATTGGAGATCCACATCGACTAGTGATGGAGCCAAACAAGTGTTTATAAGTGGAGGGTAATCCTCACCTTACAAGCCAGTTTTGTAAAGTTAAGTTAGACTCAAACTCACATTCTAAGATTTTGAGAGGAAATGTAACTCTAAAATGGGGAATAAGGGTTTTACATGAAGGCTTCCTCGAGAAGAAGGAAAAGACTGTGAACACATGGCTTCACTTAATTGACATGGCATAGGTGACTTGACATTGTCAAATAGATGGAGACTAACGGTGAATTAATGGAAAACTAACAGCAAAAACTAAAAGAAACCACTTTAAAAGTGTTGTGAGGACCAATAACATGTTTTTTTTTTTTTGCAAAGACTAAAAGTGAAACACCTTTATTTGTAGGGATCAAAAACATATGTAAGCCAAAGTATAATTGATCGTATATCCTATATTTTATACAAAAGATTAAAATACTTATGTAACTTTTTAATAAAAATTTGAAGGGAACCAAGATCCATCTTTGCCCCCCTTGATCTGTCTTACCCCTGCTCCCCTCTCGCTCTAAAAATACACACAACACGTGATCTGTTAATGTCATGTGTGCAAATTACACTGTTAATATTTTATATGTGGTAAATTTTGTTAATGCAATAATCAAATAATAGAATAGTATTCGGCGAACAGAACATATATATTTAACAATAAATTTATTTATATTTTATGCAAATTAAAATAAAGTAATTCATTATAAAATAAATTATATAAAAATATTTTAAACTTAATTATTGTATGAGAAATTTTTAATGTAAACAATTAAATTTATAAAGATGATTATTTATATAATTTATTAAAGGCACACAGGTGTCAAAAAATTTATCCATAATATGAAAAAGGTATATGTGTGTGGTGTATATTATATATATATAGTTGACACGATTACTTAATTTTAATTATTCATAATAAAATTAATAATTAATTAATATTCATTTTCTTCATTCTCCCATAAAAAAGAAAACATTTTCATTAGATGTTTTCTCTTGATGTATATCCCAGTTGTTAGATGAATGGGGAGTAAGAAGGATTTTATATATGGATTCAGGTGTAAGAGCACTAGTGTTTTGTTTGTACCTCTGTATTACAAGGCGAAATCATTATCGAAAACAAGCCCCACCTTTTTAATGACGTTGTATATATAAGTCAATTCATAATGGGGACCCCTAGTGTGATTGGACCATGTGGTCACGGAGCAGCATCTTGTCACTTCATGCTTCCCGCATTACATTATTATTTTCATTTTCTGTACACCAAATTTTCATCGTAGCCAACCCTCATCAGACACCTTACATGTACGTAATCATGAATCTGTTCGCAGTAATATATAGCATCAAGCAAAGCCAGCAATTGCAACTGTCAATGCATCTATCCACCGTAAAGGACTGGAGTAAAGGGAGGGAACAAATACATCATCAGTTTCTAACCACAAATCTAAAATAACATCACGTATTTACACTTATGCCGAATAAATTATATTTACATAACATATTAATTTTTTATGACCTAACCTTAATGTAATGTAAACTTAAAAGTCATTTCTTTTTATAAAAAACCAAATTTATTAGAAAAGATACAAGAAACATTCAAACCCTTTATACACAAGAACCGAATATATCTTTACAATATAGCCTATATTTGAAAAACCATTTGCTAGAGGTTAAATGTATGTTAGAAAAAGGATAACCTTTTTTTACTTTTGAGTTGAACTACGTTCATAGTCCTTGGAACATGTTTCCAAACATACCTAATCTTTATACAAAAGCCATGTTAAAGTGTTTTTTTTTTTTTAATCTATGAGAGACAATCTAGTTCAAGTTGTATAAGACTACCGTGGTCGACAAATCTCTCTCCCAGAGTATTTAATGCAACTGTATACTTAAGACTCAAACTCGAGATTACTGATTAAATTAAAACAATTTTCGCCAATTCAACTATGCACTCGGCAATCCATCCTATAGTGTATGATTTCGAAAATTTCAGTCATGCATTTCTTTGTATGAAGTACACAGTCTTTTAACCTCCCACAAAAGGGTTTTAGATCGACTCTTAATTGCATAATTAAATACACCTGCAGGCATCTTTTTCCAAGTAAAATTTAATTGGGAACATTTAGGAAGTATTTCATTCATTATATAGATATGTAAATTTAACCAACATGATCTGATATGTTTAGTATATAACTATGCTTCTTAAACATGGGATCATAGGTTTGACTTTTAGATATGTGTATATAAAAGAATATTTATTGGGAGAGATTAATTCTTTACATAAATTTGTAGTTTAATGTCCATAAGTTAACACCAAGGATCTACAGCCACTCGCTATTTTACAACTTAGTACTTACGACCTCGACAGGCAGACCCGCACATAATGACATTGAGAAAAAAGTTCTTGACGTGACAGATTCCGATATTTTAATTAAGAAATAATATATACAAAAAAAATATATTTACAATTTTACATAGAGTAAATTAAATTTTCCTGATGTGAGAGATATTAAAATTATACTTTTTTCTCATTTTAAAATACATATTTTCTTTTTTTACGGGATTGATGAAAGTTATATTTTAAATTTTTAATATAAATGAATATTTTAATAATGATGAATAATTATGAAAATATCTTTTAATGAAATTTTACTCTTTTTTTTTTTACAAGTTTCATTATCACCTTTAAACATCTTATCATTGACTTTAACATTTTACAAAATGAAATGAAATTTTAAACACTTTATTATTGACTTTGAAATTTCATCTAAAGTTTTATTTTATCTATTAAGATCACAAAATTGATAATACCTTTTCAAAACTTGCTATTAATTATATTAAAAATTACTGTGTTATACGTAGAAGTTTAAAATTTAATTAAAATTAGAAAAATGCATGTTATTCAATATCCCTTCTCTCTCTCTCTCTCCCTCGCTCGCTCTCTAATAAATGAGCAATCCTATTCTTTTTCAATCTCTTTACTTTTATGCATTATGCTTGCTCGGCCACTAGTATATGATCAGAAAGCTGAGAAAGAGATATGTTTGTTCACTACAATGACAAATGGCGAGTTAATGTCTTACAAGGACAGTTTGGTTTGCTTTTAGGGGAAACAAATTGATTTTTTTTTATAATTATTATATGAAACCCAACACAAGAGGTATATCTTAGTTGCTGCACATGCACGTCTTTGTTTTTGCAACAAATAAATCAAACACCTAGGAACGTCTCATTATTTACGGACCTAATAGTATATCTTGTGGTCCTGCAACCTCTTTCTACGTTTATAATGTTCATTTCTAGAAGGTATATGCACGAATTTCTCATGCCAACAATATGCATGTCCCTATCATCTTCGGTTTTTGCAAATTCTTTTTTGAGGGTAAGATTGTTTATTATTAAGGTACAAGAGAGAGTTGTGCTGGTATATGTTAATTCTTCAAATAATCCCCTTAAATGATATTAATATGTTGGTTTGTTGTGTGTGTGTGTGTACATTTTGGTTTATAGGTTTCGGTATTGTGATGGTTTTAATTCAGCTTTACTAATGCTCTGTTTGGATTAGGAATGAAATAGAGTATAAAGAAATAAAATAGAAGAGAAATAAAATAAAAAAATATGTTATTTGGATAGATAGAAATAATAAAAAAAATAATTTCTCTCCATTTGTTTAGATGGATAGATATGAGAGTGGAAAAAAAAAAGAAATTGTAAAAAAAAATATATACAAATAAAAAAATAGATTTATCCCCAAAAAAATATGAACTTTTTACCTCATTTGTTTAACAATATATATATATATATATATATATATATATATATATATATATATATATATTATGTTATAAAAAAATATTTGATTTTTAAGAACTTAAACAAAAACATAAAAAATATACCATGACCATTTTCACCCAATTTCATGGCTTTTGAGGAACGAAATGATTTTGGTAGATTCCATTAATACAAATTTCATTTCTTCCTTTTTTGTCAACTTTCCGAACAATAAAAATATTTTACTTCTTTTTCATTTCTCTCCTCTTTAATTCCATCCACCCTAATTCACCACATCCAAACAAAGGGTAAGTGTTCTGAAGGAAAAAATGTAACAAGTTATTTTGAGAGCATTGTGGGGGAACCATACTTGTTTTGTACTTCTTGTCATTCTCCAGGGAAAATATTCTTTGAATAAATAGCAAGTTTTTTTTTTTTTCCATTTCAGAAGAAGTAAAAAAAAAAATGTTTTTTTAAATGATAAGATTTTAGGGAAATGAGACGATATCCCACGATTTAAAGGAAGAAATTAAAAGCCTTTAAATTTAAAAAATATTTACAAATACCTTACATTTGTTTCACTAAAAAAATAAGTGGTGGTTTGTACTTATGATGTAATCATACACGAGACTTTGTTCCCTCTTCTGGCGGGAACCTCTAGGGTTAGAAAAAAAAAAAAACAACTTATTTCTTACAAATGTTCCTTGTTTAAAACGTGGACAAAAGTTGGGAGGAGAAAAGGCAATGCAATTTGATTCAATCAGATAAGGCTATGCTCTTGATCGATCAAGTGCACCTCCTTAATTAATCATCAGTAAGTCACGTTTAGGATTTTTTTAATAGGCGTATGTCACGTTTAGTTGGTGACCATTTCTTTCCATGGAGATTCCGGCATGCGTATAATTTACATATGAATGATTAACTTTTACGTGAGAAATACTTTAGGTGAATATTTTGAAGCTAAAAATTAAAACATGGATACTAGAGAGAGAGAGAGAGAGAGAGAGAAGGAGAGGGAGATCAAATTGAAACACTATAAGTTAAACCGACTATTATATCATTTAATAACTTTCTATGAAATAATTTTATTTAAAAATTTATTGTTGAATTGAAAGTTTTTATTGTGTACATTATATTTACAAAATCTTATATTAATCTAAATTATTTAATACTCTATTAATAAACATTAAAATTAATATAATATATATTTTTAAAATAAAAAAAAATACAAGTTCTTTGATTATATTTAGGGATGATAACGGAGTGGCGTAGGTACAAGTAATAGTCCCTCATTACCTATCTTGTCGGATAAAAATTCACCCCATGTCCCTCTATACCTGTGAGGTATCTGTTAAGTGGATACTCGTGAATTTTATCAATATCCACAAGTATCTATGAATAACCATAGGTATTTACTAAAAAAATAGGCTTTAAAATAGTTTAAAAAACACTTTAACTATAATTTTTAATTTTTTGGCAATTTTTTAAAAAGTAGTTTAAAGGCCAAAAAAACTAAAAAAGACATGAAATTTTTTTGTTAATTAATAATAAGTAAAAATAACTTAACAATAAAGGTAGAATTATATATTTAAGTTAAGGTATTTAAGTAGTTTTACAATAACAAGTACCTGCGAATATGAGTATCTTAATTAGAATTATTAAATGGGCCTCTCGGCCTAGCGTGGGCCAAGGTGTGAAAATTGAGCCGGGCCGAATTTCTTATGGGCTATTTGGCCTGCCCTGGCCCATCTGGCTGGGCCAAATTGGCATGTGTTTATTTATTTTGCTATTTGTCTATAAAATTTATAAGGAAATTTAACATAAATATATAGGCCAAATAGGCTTAATTGTGTTTCAGGCCAACATTTTTCAGGCTTGGCCAAGCCCATTGAGTCAAGCTAAATTGGTCCCTTGTTTTTTTTGTCCTGTAATTTTAGAGATTAGCCTGGCCTTTTTAATGGGTTGTTTGAGCTGGACCCATTTTGCTAACTCTAACCTTAATGCTTGTCCTATTAATAAATGGGTATTAAAGATATTTGTAACGATCCTTTGTCGCCACAGTACTACAAACAATCCTGCTAAAATACACTTTATCCACATATATGGTGAATAAAATCAGATCATAACATATCAACTGAGAAATCCACCTATCTCTCCTAGTATCATACATGTATATCTGTTCAACTCAAATCATCATATATACATAACAACAAATGGGATAACACCAGCCCATAATAACAATATCAAAATATACATCAAATGGGAAGAGGGATACAAAACTCACTCCCTATAACTGGTCACTCTATACAATCCCATCAATAGAATATAATACAAAACAACACATCCAAGAAGAAACAAAAGAGCTTTTAGAAAGCTTCACCCACAAAGGACAACCAAAAGTCTCCACCTGAGACTTCCTCCATCAGCTCTAAGACGCTAGATCTGTAGACATCCCTCCCTCTGCTCCCACGCCAAGATGATGTGATCATCATAATCACAGCAACATAACAATAGCAACCAGACATCCAACCAACAACAATGCAAGGCAAGGGTAAGCTTACGAAACAAAGATCAACATATAATATTCAATCCAACATAATCAAAATCATTATTCACATCCATATGGAAACCAAATCATCAAATAACTAAGTCTACATACATTATAGCATATCACACACAACATCACATACTATGTTGTCAACCCCACATGTCAATGTATGAATGATACGACTCTCGAGAGATTTCTACATTTCGGGCGATCAGCCAAGTCTTATCCCCTACCATAGCCATACACCATTCAGGGATTGCCAAAACTCTGATTAGTTGGATAAGCTTTATGGTTGTTAGGATAAGTGAATGTGGGTGGTGGTATATTGCGACACAAGGCCTGCACTACCTTGGTTCCCTGCGGGATTTACCCATCCACTCATCCCCTAGGCCCATCTTTCAGACCCCACTTCTCATTTAGGCACTAGGTTGGAGGCCCGTCTGAGTCGCAGCTCCGTTCACCCCCAACTTCCATGCCTACCCGCATACGGCATGAGGCTCATACTACCTCAGCCAACGATAGATGCATGTATCACCACAATAATCAACTCTACCAAACAATCATTATATCATAAATGTGTATCAACACAACACCATGTGGTCTACTCAGCACCACCTGTGGTCCAACAACTATTATTAACACCATGTAGGCCCATTCCAGCATCAAACATAGTCAACAGGTCAGGCCCTATCCAAGCAGCCTACCTCATGAGAAACATCATACAATAATGTCATACACCATAAGTGAAGGTCATATCTAAGCAACCTTCCACTTTACAACCAAATCCAAAAATCAACTAAAGTTTGAAAACCAAATATTCTTTGAAAACCATTTGGAAGATTAGCAAATCTTAAAATTCATAAAATTTCACATTCTGAGATGAAAACTTTAACATCTTTTTTTTTTTGGTGAATAGTAGATAATCGATTATTTTCAAAATCGAGTCATGAAAACAGTTTTATGGAACAATGCATAATCGATTATCGGAGGCTCATAATTGATTATTTTTGAAACCATTTACAAGACAGCTTTTCTGAAACTTTAGATAATCGATTATCAAATGCTATAATTGATTATCTGCGAGGATTTTCGAGAAAAACCACGATTTTTCAAAGAGAAACTCAAAATTTTCAATTCAATACCACAAATTTTAGAATTAATAGTGTTCCAACAACCTTAATCCACCTCAACTAAGTTCATACACATCAAATCATACCATCATTCCAACATTTCATCATATATTCATCCATTTCTCATTCAATCTCAACATTTTCTCCCCCAAAACCCAATTTCATTCAAACCAACAAAATAGCAACATCCACAAAGATTCAACCGATCATAAGGCAAGAAATAAGCATACCAACAGTTATTAATACAAAACAATCGATTTGTAAACTTCCCTTACCTTTAAAAGTTTTTGAATTTGAATTTAGGTTCTTTGAGAATCTGGTGTTCTTAAGCCAAAATCTTCCACAGATTAATTCTTCCTTTTACCACAATCACTAAGCCAAGCCCAAAATCTTCTAATACCCTTGCTAACTTGAGAGATTCTAGAGAGAGATTGAGAGAGAATTGAAGAGAGAGAAAGAAATTGAGAGAATAAAGGAGAAACCCCCTTCCTACCTTATATACTCGACCTCCTCGGAACTCTCGCATAAACTTTTGGCCAGTTGAAGCCTAAACCTCACCAAGCCACTTCCCTTATCTTAAAATTGGTCTAACTCAACTATTTTTCTCTCAAAACCCAACATCACACTCAGAGCATGCCCACATTGGCTCAAGCAACTATCTCAAGTTTCCTAAATTCGAACCCAAATTTCAAACAAACAACACCAAACCATTACTACATACAACATACATACCATACGTAACAAGAATTCATTTATTTCTTTTAATCACCTAGATTATATGTCAAATTTTCACTTTTTAGTTATTAAAACACTTAATCGTACATTAGGAAAAATAAGATGTTACAATATTCATTTAAATTATTTATGAGTACCCATTTAACTATCCATCTTTTATTTATTACAGATTTTTTTCCATCCCTAATTATATCCTTATAATTGTTTAATTTTAATAACATTTGAAAAAAATAATATATAATTATAATTAATGGTTAAATTGGTATGAATTACATTTTATATAAAATTGTTAAATATAATAATTAATATATCTTTATAACGGTAAAATTTGGTTCCTTCCCGTATATCTCCTGCATATCAATGTTTAAAACACAAAGATGAGAGATCCACGATATATTTCTAATCAGGGGTAGTTTTCTTAAGCTGGGTTGAATATTATAGACATTTTGGATGTTTTTATCTAAACTCTCTTCTATCTAAACTCGAGTACTCAACTGAGGTTCTTGCATATAGTAGTAAACATAATTTGTGTACATTGAATAAAAAATATTGTATTAAATACACTTTTAAACATTGAGTTGACACACAAAAGTGTGGCCCAATTAATAAACTGAAAGTCTTCATTTGGAGAAGGGTTCGTGAAGTGAGTTGCCTATTTATTTGTGATCAACCCAGCCTTTTAAATCAATCAAATTGTGGGTGTTTGTCCATAATCAGATTGGACTACCCAGCATATATATCATATTTTTTCATCGATGCCCACTATCAATTCAGAATGTCTTTTCCAATCACACTGAAAACTGGCCGGATTGGTGGGTAGACTCGGTTGGATTACTGAAACAACAAGTTAACAGCTAGGACTGAGATTCGTTTTAACGTGCGTTTGGTTTAACATAGTTTGAAAAAAAATTGTTAAAATTTTAAAATAATTTTAAGTAACAAACAATTATTTTTTTAGAATATAAACTATTTCAAACAAACACTTTGGAAATTAATTATCTATAACAACAAAAAAAAACTAAAAGTCTAGAACAAATACACATGCGACTGTGCGAGCCTATGATATTGTTCTTCAAACTTTCCTTCTTTTTTTTTTCCTCCCTTGATGCATCTTTTTTGATAAAAATATTTTGGTTGATATTTGACCTGCTTTCTGTTGTTTACTTTTTGGTTTGCAATGGTGACACAAATTGTATGAGGTAGATGTCATTGTTTTGACCAACAAAAGTTGGCCTAATTGGTAAAAATAGATCTCATATATTACAAGAAAGTAAGCTTGAATCCTACTAACGTAAAAATTTCGTTGGTGAGTAATTTATAAGTATTTCTATATATACTCTTTAAATGTGTGTTCGAAACAAATTTATTAACATGTTTAGATATTCTTTCACCGTGTCTAGCATTTGAAATACAACTTGTAGTAGCTTCCTGGATCCATTTTGATTGAACGCAGAAGCAAACATGCTACAAGCTGTGACGTGAGGCCTGTAGTAAACTTTTGAGATCCAATTCACCTACATTTTTCAATACCAAGAAAGATGTCATTAATTGTTTTGTGAAACTGTCTCTTATTTATCTATCTTTAAACTTTTCATTAACAAATAAAAAATAATAATAAATATCAATCATAGTCATTTGATTCCATAAAGTGGAAGCATCTATATCTATATAAAGAAAATGTTGACTAATTGATGGAAGTGCGTTTCTCTCTCCTATAATGCAGCAAAGTTTGATGGGAACGGGTCCTATCCAAATTGGAATTGGCAAAGGGCAATCTTTGCATCACCATCACCCAAGATTAGGCCTCTGGATGGAATGAGGAGGGCCACTGCAAGGTGCGTGCGCCATCCTATAAAGGCCTCAGCTCGTGACAGGTGCTTTGGACATTTATGAACCAACTTGCTTGCGCATAGTAACTTCCTCCACCATGTTACGTGAACCAAAATGGGAACACTCGTGCTGTGCATGACACCTTCCAATCAAACGCAAATGAATGAGGGTTTGAATGGGTGGTGCGCGTGGTGAAGTGGCTTTTGTTATCATTGGGGGGCCACACAAAACAAAGAGAGAAGAGAGAGGTGCTGCCTACTAGTTAGTGGTGCAGGCATCAAGCAACGAGATATTTTTTTGTTTCCGCACATTTGTGAACCTAGAGTGGTGAATCTGATTGAGGGTCACTCCCTTTCTCCAAAAAGTAGCCTTTTCTAAATTTGGAATATTTCAAAATAATAATATATTAATGACATATTCTTTTGTCATCAAATACATAAATTAGCAAGTAGAAATTCTTTACCCTCTGCTTGACAATGAAAAAAGAAATACAGTAGAGAAAAACAGGTTAGAGAGAAATAAAAATAAGAGGAATAAATAAGAAATAGAGTGAAAATGTGAGTTGTTTAGTTGTAGAAGAATAGAGATGAAATAGAGTAAAAATAATATTGTATGGTTGTTTGGTTTGAGTGAAAAAAGAGGAAAAAAATTAAATTAATGTTACCTTTTTTTTTTGTCCGTGTACATCAACTCTAAAACAAATGAGACTCTAATAATAGACTATCATAAAACAATAGTAGACTAATGTGGGGTGTCAGTGAGCAAATGAGACTACAATAGTCTACTATCTATTTCTAATAGTCTACTATTGTCTGACTACTGTAGACCGAGATTTGTTTCTCACTTCCACGAACTACATTTTTGGGTAGCTATCAAAGGGTTGCTTTTTTTTTTTGTGTGTGTGGGTATTTTTGTCAACTCCTACCCCAACGGCTATTTCCACCCATTTTTGAATGGAAACAAACAATGGCGGGCTCTATTTCTTTTTTCTTCTCTCCCCGGCTTATTTTCATACTATCAAACACACAAACTTATTTCTCACTTTCCTATTTCTTTCCTCTCACCCCCATTTCTACTATATTTCTATGTTTCAAACAGGGAGTTAGTTAAGCCAAACCATGGAAAAGTTGGAACGAGAATTAAATTACATTAAATCTTGATAGTCTTAATGAAAAAAAAATTCTTTAATATATTTTTAATGATTGTTAAATTTTGTATAAATTTTATTAAATATAAAATAAGAGTCATGTAATTTTTGATACAAGGTCACATACATCTTTTATGAAAAAAATAATCTTGTGCAAGTCAGATAGAAATTACATTAAATCTTGATAGTTTTAATGAAAAAATATATTCTTTAATATATTTTTAATGATTGTTAAATATTGTATAATTTTTTTTAAAATATAAAACAAGAGTCATATAATTTTTGGTAAGAGATCACAAGTATTCTTTGTTAGAAACAATCCTATGTGGTAGGATAAGACTACTATAAGTGACAAAATTTTCTTTTAAGTATTTATTGTAACTACATACTTAGAGCTCGCATTTAAAACTACTGATTAAGTTGAAACAATTCTGTGCAAGTTGATTCATACATAATTTGATAAATCTCATATAAATTTTATTTAATAATAAAAATATGTTAAAAAGCAAGTAAAAGATGTGTGACTATCATTTTTATGCTTAAAAAGCCACTTCGTTTTCCAACCGGAACTGGCAACTACTTTTGCTAGTTATTGCTCCTGGCGAAAAGCATTTCGTATCTAGTTTTAGGCAAGACCAGAAGACAACCAACGTGAGACAGTGCTGCTTGCCATCTTTCTATGTCTTTCTCATACATATGCCTTAAAGTGTAGCCTTGAAAAACTCAAGATCGTTCGTTGGGGTCCTCGGAGTTATGAGAAAGTCAGAAATTAATGATAAAAGCCTGGAAGAAAAGCTGAGATGTCGAAAGATCAAAGATGAAAAGAGGAAAGTAAATATTACCCAATTAAATTTTAAGATGGATTTGATTCACCAGGCCATCAACCTTGGTTAACAATAATACAGATGCGTCTATCAAAAAAAAAAAAAAAAAAACACAGATGCGAGAAATTAGTATGCAGTCGTCGCACATTCCCTTTTTTAACAAACTTTTTTATTAAGTAAAATTTATGTAGATTTTATTAAATATCTGGGTTTTATATTTTTATTTCTTATTCAGTAAGTTTTCTTTTCTTTTTTTTCCCAAAGAGAAGTAAGTTTTATTTTCAAATTAACGTAACTCACATAAATTTCAATCAATAAAAGAAAATGCAATGAAAAAATGCTGCAAAATATATTATTAACACTCTTCGATAAATTACACTAAAAGTGAATCTCATTATGAGCTTCGGATTAAACTTGAGGTGTGTTGTATAATAATTAATGAGAAAATAAGCTATGCACTGTTATACTATCATCTAATCACAAATCATCATATATGGTAAGTTTGTTGACTTTTACAATAATTATCTTAAAAGTTATACTAACGGTGATTTCTAATTGGTTGATAGTGTAAAAAAATTTACAATAACAGTGCATGACCATTAAACTCATAATTAATAGTTTTTATAAGTGAAATTTTAGGGGAAAAAGTTTATTAACAATGAAGTAGTTACTAAGTTTTATTTTATTTTAAAAAATTCTTTTAGAAATGAGATTCAAATTCGGGACCTAACTACAAATAAGAAATGTGTAAACATCCTACTTATTCGTTCTAAAAGAATGGTACCTCATGCTGAATATAGAAGGTTTATATAATATTGTCTAATTCTTCAAAAAAAAAAAAATAGAGTCAAAATGTTTACAATAAATATAAAATTATGAAAATAAATAAATTTGTCTGACAGAATATTTATTATGTTCCCATGCATTTCCTAGTGTGATGAGAAACATGAAGCCACACAATTTTTTAGAAAAATGATTAGGTATTGATTGGTTTTAAATTTAAAGATAAAAAATGAGGAATATTTTTTTAAACGGAGTGTTTTTTATTTGAAATAAGTTCACGTTCATTGTACAAAATACAGATAGCACAACTATAAGGATTCTTTACAATGCGTATAGCACTTGAAGATAGAGAGAACCAAACATCAACATTACAAATCATCAGATGGATTAAAAATTGAATAAATTTGTTTGGTGAAAAAAAAATAAATTATAACGATACTTAAAAACGCATTTTTATTTAAAAGAAAAATGCATTATGATTCATAATTAAAAGCATTTAAGGGTGGTGAGGACACATAACAGTACTGTAAATCGTTGTGTGAATACAAATACATTCATTTTATTGATTTAGAAATTAATTATTCTTATTAAAAGAGGAGAAAAGGTAATTTAGTTTTAAAAATAATTTCACACTACACAAAACTTAAAATAGCACAGTTATATGTAAGTTCCTACAATTTATACATCTGAAAATAAAAAAGACTACACAACAGTATTTTAGGGCTGTTGCGTGAATTTCATAAAATTATTTTAAAGTTGGATAATTAATTTGATGTAATCATTTTGTAACAAACAATGTAACATGCTAATACATTTTTTACCCACCATCAATTCTCGAACCTTTGAAAAAGATTTTTTTTTTTTTTAAATTTCTTTTCACAATTTTCCCTCGGTAAATAAATTTTCAAAATTCCTTCATCGTTCCACCTAGAGTTAGGTATGCAAGTCATTTTGGTCTCTACAGGCATGCAAATAAAAAAGTTCGGTTGAGTTGGCTTGTAAAATAAATGAACCTATAAAATAAGTAGTTTGCATCTAGCTTGCATTGGCTCGTGGGAGTGTAAATTAATGGGCTAGCCCATGGATCTAAATAAAAAATATTTAAAAATATGAAAAAGTTAAAAATTAAAAAAAAAGTGACTTAATCGAGATGATGATTGTATCATGTGATGATGTTAAGAGAAGTATATGTATTCTTAGTTACTTTTCAGTTTCTGTTAAGAACTATTACTCAGTAATAAGAAGTATGGATCCATATCAAGTTAAGGGTAGTTTAGCATAACTTAGAATAAACCCTAAGTTTCCTTTGATAATTGTGTTTTAATTATGGTAGATTTCCTATCATACATATAAAAGTGATTTTAGAACAAAACACTTCACTACATTGTTTTTCCTCCTTGTATAATTGATCGTGATTATTGAAGATGACGGTAATGCCCAATAATGCTAATGAAGAGTTAGAGGATACTCCTCCAAATTTGTAGATCTAGTTTATAATACTTTCCTTGAGAGATATGGTAGATTAACACGGCTCTGTATAAGACCTTTTTAATGTATATATTAAGTTATGTAGTATCTATCTTTTGTTGTACTTGTATAACTATTATGTATTACCTAAATCATGATGTACAGTTTAATATATATACAATTTTTATTTTTTACTTTCATTTCCAAATTTTGTCAAGTTTAGAATTTTTCTATTAGAAAAATTTTACTCACATTTTCATCAACTTGACTTAATAATTAAATTAATATGAATTATATTTAAAATTAAAGAAGTGTTACGCTGAGTCCATGCCAAATTGCTCAAGCATGACCAAGGTGCTCTAGTCGTTGTTCAAACTTTTCCTTTAACATTAGTTCTTCAGGCATTTTCACAACTCCCATGAGTTAATCAATGGGAAATACATTCTTTGCTCAAGTTTCATTTGCTATTGTTCTTTTTCCCTATTAAAAATATACTAAGAAAATAAAAAACCTATTAAATTAATTCAATTATCAATAAAATAAAAAAAATAAAATCAACTAACCAAAAGTTTTGCTTCCTCTCGACTATGGATAAAACATCCTAAGCATCCTTATCAAGAAAAAGATACTCCTTGTAGGGATCTTGGCTCGTCAATTCACTAAAAATATATTTACTATTGAGATAGGTCTTAAAGGCATTCCAACACTCCTCGATATAATGAATGAGCTTCCTTCTCAACATTATAGAACTTCGAAAGTTGTAGGTCAATTATAACACATAAATACAATGAAGTTACACAGACACACACACACACACACACACACACATACATATGTGTTTGTGTATGTGCAATTACAAATATATATGCAAATAACATATCGTGATAGGGGTGATTCACCAATCTAGTGCTTCTTTTACCAAATATATATACAAGTAACTTACCCTCACAAATGCTTTATCAATATAAAGCAGAAAGATTCATATGTCTTAGAAAAATAGATAAATGATCATACAGCTAAGTGTTCATAGTTCTAAAACGAAGTCTAGGTGTTCAAAAGCATTAAGTCTTAAGAATAAAGTTATCAATTGAAGAACAACTTAACACAATGGTGACATCACTATTTAACAAAACACAATGGGGGAGAACATTAAGTAACAAAGCAAAATGTGAAAGAGAGAACAAAGTAACAATACAAAACAACTAGAACAAACTAACAACACAATGTAAAAGAGAAAACAAAGTAAAAAAGAACAACAACAACAACAAAGTATAAATAGTGACGAGAAAACACTTGTATGTGAATGATGACAAGAACAACAAAAAAACAACAACGAAAGCAACAATAATGGCAAGAATAGAGAGTGCGGAAACATGAATGACAAAGGTGTAGGTTGGAAAATGTTGTACTTTTTAAGAGTGAAGGAGTTCCAGAGGCATAAAATTGAGGTTTAATAAAACTTTATAGACTGATTATATGAGAATGATTTAGAAAATGACTTTCTAGATTGATTGTATGAAAATTTGGCTCAAACAATTCATTTATGTGCTCCAAGTGCAAGAGCCCATCTAGTAGGGCTATTCAAATAAATAAATAAATTGAACTTAACTATTGAACTAGACTGAGCTAGACTAATAAAACCCAAACTGTTTGCACAAAACCTGAACTGAACTGTATTTTAAGTTCAGTTTTATAAAAACTAAATTATTTTAGTTAGTAGTTCAATTTTAAAAAAAAACTGAGATAAAATAAAAACATTTAGTTTGAGTGTTAGTCACTTAGACGCTCACATTCTCACACTCTTACCCTTGCACCGAGTCAAAACAATGAAAACACGATGCTATTGCTAGCCGAGAGTCACATGACACAATCACACGATGAAAGCATAACAGCGGTCAAATTTTGATTCCCATATATAATAGCATATTACAGTATTTCTCTAATTTGCCATTAAGAAAAAAGGAAAGATCAAACAGATATTTCTATAATTCCATTCTAGACTGGGAAAGGGGGCAAGTAAGTTAGGGAGCCAAGTCTTTTTTGTCCACGGAGAATAATTAAGCTACCTACAAGAGGGCTATTCTTCACTAGGTTTGCAGCAATTTGACTTTCATCAAGGGAAACCACACTGTAATTAGATACAAAAACTGAAATTTTGCTTTTGTCAAATTTGCAGGAGCCATCTTTTCTAGTGTATGGATAGTCCTCTTCTCGTTGTATTCCCCCAGATTCAGAATTGGCTTGTTTTCTTCTTTTTCAGCTAGCAATTAGTTGTTTCTAGTAAACTAAATATTCAGAATCGAGACTACACAAAATTGGGTAGAAATTATCATTAGTATGCTGAAAAGTTCATTGAATAATTTAGTAACAATTCAGTTATGTGTGTTAAATGATTCAATTTACTGAACTTAAGAAAAAATATAGTTCGAAAATTAATAACAGTTCAATTCAGTTTTTTAACGTAGAAACAATTCACTGAACTCATAACTAATTCAATTCAGCTCACTATTAAACCTAAACAATTTGGTGCAGTTTTTTAGAACTATTTTTTAGTTCAGTTCAGTTTTCTCTCCTGAACTAAATTGTGAACAGCCCTACTATTCGGTATGAGAAATAAAGGGTGAATGCTAATTTATATTATTTAGATTAGCGAAAGTTGAAAGGTCATAAGCAAGTAGCTATAGGAAAGTTTGGTATAAGAATCAATTATTGAGGGCGACCATGGGGAGCTTTGTAAAGTTAAGTAAGTGATTAGAAGGAGAAACCATGACACCTCTTTCATTAGTTTCATTTGGGAAGGTGAGAGAATTAATAGAGTTATATTCCAAAAAATGGCTATGTATAAGTAATTTGGGAAGAGTTCTTGATAAGTTAAAGTATAATCGATCTAAAATATCTGGTATAGAGTTTAAATTTTTTAAAAGGAATCAACATTTTAAATAAATTTTAATAGGAACTGATGTAGAAAGTTTGCTTTTGAATTTAAAAAATTTGAAAGGTGTACACATTATAAATTGGTTGCTAAAGATCTAAAATAGAAAACACTTTTAAAATTAGTTCCTTGTATAATTAATCTAAAAAGTATTTTATAGATTGACTTTTTAACAATTGATTTAAAATGTTAATATCATATTACAAAAATACCATGGTGGGCAATTCCTGTTAAACTAGTTTCCTGTTAAGCTGAATCCAATTCTCGTCTAAACGTCTGTTGAACCCAAAGCTATCACTTTCTTCCTTTTTCATTGAATGTTCATCATGGTGGGTAGGCAAATCAATATTATTAGAGTATTCCGTGATTCTTTTCTATATATATTCTGTGATTCATTTGAGCATGTCCCTCGAACAGGGAATATGGTAGCAGATATTTTGGCTCATTTTTTATATATATCTTGGTTAATTAAAATTATATTTTTATGTATATATTTTAACAATTTTTGCAAACTTATTATTTTTAATTTATAATATTAGCACCAATTTTTTAAAAATGTAATAATAATGAAATAAATAATAGTAATATCACGTTATCAAATCCATACCTAATTTAGTAATTATATATTTGAAAGTGCTTTTTATTAATATCACCCAAACAAGTTTTTATTTTGATAAAAGTGTTCTTAGAATAAAAGATCCAAACATAAATCAAGTTACAGTAAACCTACTTTTAACTAAACTTAAGCTTACAAAATTATGTTCAACCAAGCTTTACTTTTTTTAACTTTAATTCAAACACACACAATATAAGTTTTCAAACACCAATGTCAATTTTTATTTTTTTTACTAATGTCACGACAAATGTTTATCTTCTTTCACAAATGTGTCTCTATTAGTGCTCTACAGCTACTGCATTTAGGCCTTAAGTACTTACCATGTTTCCGAGGCTTAACAAAGACTTGCTACTTGTGAAGTGAACAGAAGTTACATCATTAATTTGCCAATGTCCACAGTCACACGTGATACTTTATGCACCCTTAAAAATTTCTAGTTATTAACATCATTTCGCATGGACAATAATGTTGGGGGAATAATTATTAGTCTTTAATATTTAATTTTATATAAACGGTGATCCTTTTGTGCTAATTTTTCTCATTCTTTTCTGGCAGTTTTACTTTTATCCATTGTACGTTAGGTAAGGTAACAATGTAATTTTATTTAAATTAACATAAACACTTATTTAGCACAAAATATACTTATAAAATGTTAGGTTTTTTTAAGAGAATATTGTAGATTTTTCAACAAAAAAGAAGAAGCTTATTTTAACATCAAATGCAACCTCATAGTAACACATTGGATAAAATAAAGTATGCAATAATCCCTTTAATTGGAACAGATTAAGTAATTTGCACACACGTATGCATACACAATTAAGGAAAATATTAAGTGCAAAGTATTTTTATAAGAGAATAAAAAAATATTTTTTCCATGAATGATTAATAAATAATCAAAATTAAAAGTTGTTTAAAATTCATGTCACTTAATTGTTTTATCTTAATATGATCTGCAATTATTTTTCTATTGTCATATAAAATAATGATCTCATTTAATGCACTCTTTATATGTGTTTCTATCGAATTAAAATTTTATGCTGCTATCAAAAACAATTTTATATGTTAAATAATAAAATAAAATATATATGCCTTTATCCTCTATTTGGTAGGGGTTATATGCCTTTATCCTATATTTGGTAGGAGTGGGAGAGTTTGGATAATTTGTACAATGTTTTAAGTTTAAACTTTGGTGTTATCATTATATAAAAAAATAAAATTGGTAGGGTGAAAAAAAAGGAAAATTTTGAAATTTAAATTAAAGAAAGAATAAAATGAAAGGATAGTTTATTTATTTTTTTTAAAAAGTTATTTTTTAATTTTTTTCTATTTTATCTTTAATTAAATACAAAAAAATAAATTATTATCCACCATAGTTTTTTCCTCTCATCCAAAGATACCTCAGAATTAACCGTACCCCAGACCCGTCCAGTTTCTTTTAAAATGCATATGATCTCGTCCCCATTATGTCATGTATATCAAGAAAATTTTATAGGGAAATATGATTGAAAATTAGAATATTAAAATGAACTTTATTTCAAATCATTGTCCTTTTAAACCAAATTGTCATGTCTTTTATTTTATTTTTCGTGATCAATTTATGATTTGATTGAATAACTATCATCTCTATGCGATTTCATTTTTACTTGATAAATTAATTCTGAAAATTAATTATTAACGGTAAAATCATATTTACAAACAGATGAATTAAAAAATATATAAAAAGCCTTGAAACTTTCTTTTTCAGGCATTATTTTCCCTTTCGAACATGTATATTATGATACCATTTCATTCTGCTTCCAGTTGATATATTTTTTTTATAAAATATGTTTTTAGATTAGTTAGATACATTTTATTTTTATTCTCTAAATTTATTTTTATTAATTTTAATCTTAACAATTTTTTTTTAAAAAGTCTCAATCACTATTTAATAATGATATGACACATTCATGTATTATCTCAAAATAATTAATGAGGTGTCATAATAAAACGTTGCTAAATAATGATAGGCACATTTTCAAATTTATAAAATCAAAACCAACAAAAAATTACTTGAAGGATAAAAAAAAAATTTAACCAAATTTAGAAAAATTAAAAACATATTTAACCCAAATTTTTTACTAAATTTATTTAGTGTAAATATCTTTTCAATTTCATTAATATAAGTTTTTATATTTTAATCCTTATTAAAATATTTCTTAATTAGCGTATGATATCTCATTTTATAAAATTGTTCATTTCATTTAGCCTTTTATTATAAAAAAATTATTAAATAATGATGTAACTAGTATTTTAAATGTTTGTTTTATATAAATAAAATTTATAATAAATAATACTTTTAAATATATAAATTATATTATAATTAAAATTCTTAATAAATAAATATTTTTGAACATATAAATTATATATTAGATTTATGATAAATAATTTATATTGTGATACAAGGTTATTTTTAAGTATTGGTAACTTTTTAAAAAAATTAAAATTTAATTTAAAAATATAGATAAAAATGATATATTGAAAGATATAAGAAATTAAGAAAAATTCCTAAAAACACTTTTGTTGAAGGAAAGCTCCTGAAAACATTTTCATCAAAAAGTAACTTCTAAAAATATTATTATTCAAAATAGTTATTCTAATTTATATATAAAAATAATTGATAAAATACCATGTCATCACTGCCACGTGGGATAAATCAATTGACATGTATTCTCATGATACTTCATTTACAATTTGAGTTTGGACATAACTCAATCTTACAAAACCAGCTTATAAGGTGAGGGTTGCCCTCCACTTATATACACTACTTTGACCGTATCACTTGTTAATGTGGGATCTCCAACACACTCCCTCATGCCGAGGACTGGATATATCAAATGTGAAGTTTGTAGGATTAGACATTTGTGTGTGGCCTGATAAGGATCCAATAACGGGGTGCCCTAATAGGCCCAATAACAATCGTTATAATAGACTCTGATACCATTTTACAATTTGGGTTTGAGTCTAACTCAACCTCACAAAACCAACTTGTAAGATGAAGGTTGTCTCCCACTTATATACACTACTTTAACCATATCACTACTTAATGTAGAATCTCCAACAATCTCTCCCGGGCCCAATTAATCTCACTTTGTTATCTCTTTCCTTCTCTCTTTTTCTCCCCTCTCCCCTCAACATATCCTCCTCTCACTCACCATCCCCAAGGACCCCAACCTAAATTCCAAAGAAAATGATGGGTAGTAATCCAAATGCTAGATGACACGTTAAGAAATAAAGAGATGAGAGTGTAAATACGATAGATGGTGTGAAAAAAAATAATAATAAGGGTTAATGAGATGAACTAATTGGTGAGATATGAATATAGGTGGGTATACGGGCCAGCCTGCCCGTTTAGGCCTAGCCCGCAAAAGCCCGCAGCTTAAACGGTCCAGACCAGCCCGGACTGCAACATAAATGGGCCAAGTTTTATAGGCCCGCGTCCGCACTGCATAACCCGTGGGCTAACGGGCCAATCTGCGGCCGGAAAATAAAAAACTAAAAAATTAAAAAAAAGTGAAAAAATTAAATAAAAATAAAATAAATAACAAAAAATTTAAATCAAACATGATCATCAATCCAACCATTTAAGTACCAAATATTTTTTAGTTGATTAACCAAATACATCAACCAAATATGAAATTAAAAGTCTTACAAATTAAATATTTAAAATGCAAATTTCAAATACACACATAATACTAAATAGGAAATACATTATCAAATATTTAAAATACGTGATTATCAATTATCTTCAATAACTATGTTTAACTTCATCTTTAATGTAACTAGCTCCTTAATTTTATTTTTAAAAAATAGTTAGAAAAAGTCCGCGGGCCAGCCCGCAAGCCCGCGAGTAAATCCGTTTAAACCGCGAACTAAATGGACCGGGCTAAAAAACCCGCATTCTTAAATGGGCCAAATATTTTAAGCCCGTAGCCTGCACGGGCCATGGGCTAAACGGGTGGTTCGGGGCCTTGACCCATATGCCCAGCTCTAGATATAATTACCGAAACTCTAATCTCCATCCTCCAATACCTCCCCAACAGTCAAAAAGAGATTACCAACTAAAAAAGCATCATACCCATTACCTTCTCCTTTTTTTCCTCAAGTTCCCGCAACTTTCATCTTCAACATATGATCTTTTCCTCTTTTTCAATTTCTCCTTAGCATTTCTTTACGTTAAAAAGTTAACCCTTTTATAAACAAAGTAAAAGAAGAGAAGGACCACCCATTTGGGAGACTAAATATACAGGTAAGTGGCGAGTGGACCCTCCAACATGATTATGGTTTGTGAAGCAAAGGATGAAGCGTTGTGTAGTGAGGCTAGCAAGGTGTTTGGATTGTATTCCTCGTTGATCTTCCTTCCTCCAAAGTGACAAAGATGAGTTTGATTGCAATTCAAGATGATTTGGCCTCAAAAATTCACATTCCTACAAAGATTGATTAAACCTTGTTGACCACTTATCAACCACTCAACCCTCTCTCCCTCTCTCTCACACACACAGTGAGTACACAACCCAATTACATCATTGATAAACGACGAGCGAGTGAAAAGAAAATTCGTGGAAGCCATTCGAAGTTGGAACGAAAAGAAAAAAGAAAAAGAATGAGCGAGGTGAGGGAAGGGAGAGATCCGGCAAGTGATGTGGCAAAACAAGTCAACTGATTTATGTAACTTGACAGGGATGACCATTGGCCACTTTAAAAAATTAGAAATTCATTTATTTGTTTTTTCACTTATAGTTCTTTACTAAGTTAAAAAAATTCTACTCTTCTAATTTTTTTTATATAGTATTCTTTATATATTGTTGGAGTGACAAGTGTAATTAAAAAAAAAAACTTTCATTAGTTAAAAATAGATTTATCAAACGACATATAAATAACAATGGCTCATACACTTAATATTCTGAAGTTTTGGGTTGAATGTTGAGCTTGGATGGGTTCAAGGGGCTTGAAACAAGCTAAAGGAGATTACCATTTTATTTTATTTTTGATATAAAGGAGATTACCACGCGGATAATGTATCATATATATCTTTGTATTTTTATTGTGTAATTATAATTAATTATATTTTATAATTTACATATTCATATTCTAATTAATAATTTCTCAAATATTACTGTTAGGCACTACAACAAATTAAAAATATTTTTTAATGATATTTTTTTTCATTTACCTAAATTTTAAATTCAAATATAAAATTACGTACTTAAAGGATCCAAATTATTTTTACTTAGATCAACAAAATTTATTGATTGCAAAGTGAGATAATATTGATCATATGCGTTAGAATTAATTTTACCAATTATTGTTAACCACAAAACAATTAACTAGAAAGAGTTTAATTTCTATATATTTTCAGTATAAAAAAATTTACACTATCAATCAATAAAAATCATTATTAGCACGATTTTTAAAGTAGTGATTGTAAAAATCTAAAAACATACTTGATTGAATGATATCTCACTAGGGTTAGCCTAGTGGTGGGAGATTGTGATAGTATACATGAAGTCGTAGGTTCTAATTTTAGTGTGACCATTGTACACAAAAAAAAAAAAAACATGATTAAATGATGGTGTAAAAATAATACTTTTCATTGTCGATGCATGAACTATTTACTCAAATACAAAAACAAATAACAAAGAATGAATGCTTGTAATTTCCTTTTCATTTCCATTCAAAAAATTCTAATTATTTATGTAATTATGATTTTCATTTAAAGCCCCACCCCCAACTCATCCAAGTATTCGATGAGTATATTCAAAAAATATTTTTCAAAACAAGATCATGTCAACTCACTAGGATCAGCCTAGCGGTGAGAGTTAGGATAATTTGCACAAAGTCCTAAGTGATTTTCGTTATTGTACACCAAAAAATAAAAACAAGATCATGTCCTAAAATATTAAATTGGAGTACGATATTTGAGAGCAAGATCATATTTTATAAACAGCAGTATGCACCATGTGCACTATATTGAAATATATCTAGTGGGTGTAATTCAGTTGACAATACATACTGAGCCATTGGGGAGTATTTGGGTTCAATTCTTGCATAATACATCTTTAGAGAGGGACGAAAAGATTTAAATGTGACTAATTAATCCATAGTCAACCCAAAGGATCGAAACTTGTAGAGATACCTTGGAGTTCCATCAGAAAGCCAAAGATTCTAATTATGATAGTTATAAGAAAAAAACACTATATCAAAATATTAGTTTTTTTTAACCTTTATTAAATTATAGTACGTTGTCCATTTCGTCACCAAATTGGTCAAAGTAAGTAATTAATCGGTGATAGGAGTTTAATCTGCCACAAAAAATTCTTAAGGCATACTTTATAGAAAAAAATAAATTTTAGCCGCTACATACTTTATATAAGATTATTCGTTCCTTTGAGTCAATTAAGATATAAATTATGAATGTTTTAGTTTGATTTTTCGATAATACGTTTTATCTCTTTTTTATTTTTTTACTTCATCATTTTTATAAGATTTAGTATGAGTCTTTTCTTAGATAAAAAAAAATAAAAAATTATTTAGAAGTTTGAATGTAAAATTTATGTAATATCATATTTCACTAAGATACATTTTTTTCGAAAAAAATAAATTTAAATAATTAACAAACTTGGTTCATTGCATTTGGCACAAAGCAAATAGTAACTATGTTGGTTTGCAGCTTTGATTAAACATCAGTCTAGACTCATTAACCGAATCCTGATACATGATTGGGTACAAATAAATTGACATCTTATGCAAAGAAATTTGGTGCTGATTGGAGCTTTTTCGAGAGAGCCAAGGCTTATTCTCATTGGTTGGGCATCTCGTCTCTAGCATATCATTATCATCTCCAGTGATTTGTTTCCTCACTATTATAGAAAGTTTACATTTAAAGAAAAAAAGTTGAAGCCTCTCCAAAACAGAGTGTTAAGCATCTAATTAAAGTCCAACCACTAAGGGATAAACAGATGGTTAGTCTTTAGTCTGTATGCCATTACAGACTTAGGAAAATTTTGGTGATAAGGTAGGGGTTTTTGTTTGATGTGACTCCTTTCTTAATGTGAAAGTGGGATTAAGAAGAATAAAGATATAATAAAATGAAATAAAAATAAGTCATAGTCATCTTGTTTATTGACAAATATCTATATATATATGTGGTCAATGACCAAGCAAAAAGTATTACTAAACACACTTTATAATCTCTCCTCACTGTTCGACCTAGTTACCAAGGTGTTTGTCTATTTGTAGATTGACTTACCTAGATGCTTACTTATCTACTTAATCAGGTAATATTAATGCATGATGACTAGATAGGCCACAACTTTATATTGAAATGTTTTCTATAGGCATCCCCCACAGCAAATAGTCATGTGCAACAAATGTTTTTTGTAAGCATCCCGCCATAAACAAACATGCGCAACCCAAATGTTAATCTAATGATCTTTAGCAGAGCAACCCACTTGGGCATACTCAATACCAGGTTTCCCAAAAGGCCAAAACTGAATAAAAATCTTGATGAACAAGACTCACTCTGTAGATGAAAACTACTTCACATTTGCATCAGCAACAGCAGCCTTGCCAAGTTAGGTTCCATTCTTATCTTATATTGTTTGGATTTTTGGTACCAACTTTTCCAGAGCTAGTAAGTGATAAACATCAATGTCAAATTTCTTACTTAACTTCCTTATCATTTTCTTTTGGCATTAAGTGTGTATTGTAGCGATAGACTTAACACGAACTGGGTTGCCTTGCGTATGCAAGTTCCTTTCCTTCGTTAATGGATCATTTGTTAAACATTACATTGTTTTTTCAAGTTCGATAATTTATTCATTTGATTATTTATCTTTTTCAATCAAATGTGTCCTGCATGTTTCTCCACTATAAGTATTAAGTACCTCAAGGTGTGTGCTGGTATCATAAAAAAGTTAAAAAAGGTATAATAAAGAAAAAGAAATATAAGAAAGGAATACGGAAGTGGAGGTATTTCTTTCCTCTGATTTTGTATCATTTAACGAAAAAAGAAATAAAATTGTTCTTCCTCCATACAATTTTATGCAGAGCATTGTTGAAGACACAATAAATGTATCGGTCATATAAGTATTACGAGAATTGTGATTTAATAGTGGTAGAACCAATTGATTACACCTTTGATCTAGAAATCAAGAAAGAATTGGTTGATTTTATTTTTTTGATTTAAATTGAAAGGGGAACAAAAAAAAAAAAATGAAAAATGACGCAAAAATTCAATAAAAAATAGATATCTATCGAAATCTCTTTAACTCTCTCTTAATGTAATAATTTTCTCTTCTAAATCCCCTCTTATTGTGTGATCGACATTCAATTTCTCTAATCTAGCTTATCCCCAATTCCTTAGTAGGTAAACCGTTTATCCCCAATTATGAACCCTAACTCCTTAGGCGAACAAAATTAGCAACAATTATTAGGTTTACGAAATTAGGAACAAATGCATATAATCTAACCCTACTCCTAGACGCAATAATTATATGGTTATTGAATTGAAATATTTTAAACCCTACTTTCTCAATTGTGAATTTAAATTACCAAACAATTCCAAAGAAGGTCAATTAAGGGAAAACATTAAAAACAACCCAACAACTCAAATCACATGAAAAGAAATAGGATTTAGAAAGAGAAATCAATTACACAAGGTTTGAATCAAGTTCATCCTAGCCTAACCCTATCAAAATTAAAAACTCATAGAAAGGATAAAGAAAGCAAATTTATGAGAGAGATAAGGATAGAGTTATGAATCTTCAAGAATTGTTCTCGATTCCTCCAATCTTCAATGGTGGAGAATGATTTCCAAGAGTCTCGTTCACTTCATGTCATTAGGGAGTCCAAAGAATGCCCCAATAATCTTTTTTTTTTCTTTTTCTAATTAAATACCAAAGTTGCACCTTCAAGACCTCAAAAGGACATTGGGCACCCTTTTTCATGTTGAGTCTAAAAATTGGGATTGTGTTGGCATTGGGCCCCATTTAGCGATGTTGGGTGATGAACAATGCAATGTCAAGCGCCTATGTGCCAGGGTTATTCGCACTAGGCACAATTTTTCATTTGTCGAGCACTTTATAAGCAAAATTGGCTTTTGGTGTCTCCATAAAAGTTGTAGATAGTTTCATCCTTGAAATTTTGGCACTAGTCTCATGTTGTTTCAATATTTATCGCTTAAGATATACTTAAAACACTACATCTATGTCAGGTTGTTAAGACAACACATCAACTTCAACCTTAAACCCGATTTCCTTTATGATGCACACTGACTCTCCTTATGAAAAGTGTATGTTTATGTTTAAGTTTTTCATAAACACTAAGATCACCTCAATCTCATTATTGGAATTCAATTTCTAGCATAAACGAAGAGGAAAGGTCAAAGTCTGAGTTCAAAATTTCAAGCCTCTCACTATTGCTCATTTTTCCTACATTAAAAACCCAAGAAATTAGTGTAATTATATTCTTTTTCCATTTAAACTATTCAAAACATAAACTACAAGAGAATGTATATGAGTTATTTTCTCACAATATTTCATCAAGGTAATGTATCAAAACATGTAAAAAGATTCCTTAAACCTACATATGTTGTAGATTTATCAAGTGTTGTTGGTTAGTACGGAAGGAATATGCATGAAATGCATGAAAACTAACATGAACACACTAACAGTTTTGTAAAAACAAATGGTGATTAAAAAATTAAAAATATGAAGTGATATTTGATAAAAATACACAATTCATGTGTTTTATACATCTGTAATAAATAATATTTTCTTATATATAAATTATGAATAAAAATGTATGTAAGTATACGGTGAGGCTCATAAAAATTCATCTTTTCCTTTGTCTGTTTTTAAAAGACAATTCATCCTACAACTAAGCATGTGGATCAACTAGTGTGGGGTTGTTTCAAATTAACTAGTGATCTCAAGTTTGAGCACTATATATGTAGTTGCGTTAAATTGCCACCTATAATACTCTTACCCTAACTCAAATAGAATTACGTTTGGTGGAAGATACTTGTAATCATAAATAAAAAAAGAAATATAATCCATCCTTTGATAGATTTATAAAGGAAAGTGTAGGTAAATATTTGGTTAATTTCACATTTTTTCTTTATACTTTTTTTTCATTGAAAAAAAATAAAAGACGCTATAAAATTAGTAAGACTTACATAAATGTTATTTTTCTAAATTCTTTTCCCTAGATTTATTAATATACAAGTTTTGACCACTGAGTACATGGATCAACTAATGTGAGGTTGTTTTAGCTTAAACAATGGTTTCGAATTCGAGTCTTGAGTATGCAGCTATGTTAAATATTCAGAAGGAGAGTTTTGTCACCCATAGTAGGATTGTTTCTAGTGAAGGATACCTGTGGCCTATATCAAAAAATGAATATATAAGTTTTCATTAATTTAGACCAATTTTATGAACTAAAAAAATCAAACAAAATTAATTAAGTCAGCTCAGTTTGGTTTCAAATACAAACTGAACCAAATCAAACTAATAAAACTCATTTTTTTTAATTAGGTAATGGTTCTTTGATTCTTGTAAAAAAAAAAAAAAGTATTGGTTCTCTGATTTAAAATTTAATGCATTGTTACTATAACTAATACGTCCAAACCCTTTCTCTTCCTTTTAATTTAGCTAAAGTATATCGGTATTCAAAATCAAAACAATTAACCTAAACTCTCCTTTTGTTTTTATTTTGTTTATATACATAATATAACATTATTTTGACTAAAAGATATGATTATCTGAACTTATTGCTTGTCTCTCCCTATAGTTAGTTTAGTTCAAGTTTGACAATAAACAACAACAACAATCACTACAAAAATGTGAAATGGCATTGGCCAAAAGCTGACGCTAACCAACAAAAATCAACGCTAAATACGACTTTGCATAAGTTTTATGATCGACATTAAAACGCTTGAAACTAATTGGTAGTGTGGCTATCTTGGTTGATGCTAGGTTGGAAGCTATGTCAAATTAAAAATGTTCAAAGCTAACGTTAGCATCCACTTGACCGATGCTAACTTAAATAAAAGGCTGACGCTAATTGCGTTAACCAATAGAGGTTGACGCCTAATAGTGTTAGCTTGGCTAATGCTAAGAAGAGAAAACAAAATAAAACAAATATAGTCGTTATCGACAATATGTCTCCACCGTTGTTGCAACGACATCATTGTGATAGTTTGGTAGCTTTTTTCCTCTTATTTTCTCTCCCCTTTTTTCCTTTTTATCTCTACCACCACGCTCAGTTGTCGTTGCCACACTCTTTTTCTTCGTTCATTGGTTGGAGGTGGTGGTGTCATCGTCGGCTTGTCGTTGTGCTCTTCTTCTTTGTTGACCACTAGAATCCTCGCTACCGCAATCACTGTTGTTGTTGTCTTCACATCCATCCTTGCCTAGAACCTGCAACAAATGGAAATAGGAGAAGATAGTATTAGAAAAATAGAGAATATAAAATCAGAGGAAGATAGTGAGATGAGAGATTAAGGAAAGTGAGTTAGAGTTGAGAGATTGGGAGAAGAAGAAAGGTTTTTAAGATTTAAGAAGGGGTGACAGAAATTTTTGTTGTCACACTAAAATTAAAAACTAGCGTCAGCATGGCTAACACTAACAATAAAAAAGTTCAAGAAATAGATTTAGCTTGGGCCATGATTGATGCTAGGCTGAGACTAACATTTTTGTTTTCTTGCTCAATTTAAGAACTAGCTTTGGCTTGATTGATGCTTATTGCAAAAAGAAAAAAAAACTTTTAAAAAAATTATATTATTTGGTGTGGGCCATGATTGACGCTAACTTTTTTCATTTTTTGCTTGAATAAAAAATTAGTGTTGACTTGGTCAATGCTAATTACAAGAAAAATAAAATTATTTAGTGTGAGTTAGACTGATGTTAACTTTTTTTCATTTTCTAGCTCAAATTAAGAATTAAGCCAACACTAATTAGAAAAAAAAAGTAAAAAAATAATGGCCGATGCTAGGTAGATGCTACCTTTTTCATTTTCTTGCTCAAATTAAGAATTGACCGATACTATTTACAAAAAAATATTTTAAAAAAATATTATTTAGCGTAGGCCATGGTTGTACTAAGCTAACGCTACACTCTAATTTAGTATTGGCTTGGTCCACTCTATTTAATTAAATATTAAAAAAATAAAACAAAATAGAATTCAAAAAGGTTGTGTCCAATAGCGTCGGTGTCACGGTCAACATTAACATTTCGACACTAATATGCACGTTTCTTGTAAGGAATAATAATATATTTTGATTAATTCAATTTTTTTTCTTTTTTTAAATCAAACTATATACACCCACGTGAAAATGGATCTTAAATTAGAGAGAATACTCCCACAACATTTTTTCTTAACTATTTTTAAATTTTTTTTTTATTACGTTACTCATTTTATCTTAGGTTTAATTCATTTATCTTCTTATCTCTGTTCTTGTTATAAAAAAAAATGTGAGAATAACATTCCTCGATCAACAGGTTCAATCTTTCTCACTTTCCCTTTTCATTACACTCCAATATTTCGTATCTCAATCAAAATCGTAGTTTTACATGTTGCCGTGGTCCTGGATTTGTGAACAGTCGGGTTAATTAAGCTGGATCTTTCCATTCATAAACCTGGCTAATGACTTGTGAACAGACAATTAAGTATTAGTTATTACTTATAATATATACTTGTGACTTGAATGAATAAGTAGTCTTCCTAATCTTGTAACATGTGTGGTTTCCACAGCTTCAATGTAAATGATGTTATTGGACTTTCTAAATTGATTCTATGAACTCTCCTGATCAATATGTCATTGATATGGCTCTAATTTTATTTTTCAAATAGTGATATCACTCTTTTTTTTTTTTTTTTGATAAAAGTGATATCACTCTCTTATGTATGAATAGATGACTTACTTTTTATTGACGTGACGTTATTTGTGTTATAATAAAGATAAGATGAATGCCGACAAAGGAAGTGTCACACACTATAACATTATATAGTCGAGGAAACTTAATTTTATTATAATTTGAAGAAGAACTTATTGATAAAGATAAATTTGAATATTTTTTGGTTTGCAGACATTCTTTATAATTTAATTGATCGCAACCATTACCCACGTGTATCAAAAATGAAAAGAACATAAAATAGTCATGCGTGGTTGAAGAATCAAGCTTAAGAGTAAGCACCGGGTTTTCAATTTGGCCTTAACAAGGAATTCATAATTTTGATAAGCGCTTGGAAAGGGTGGTTGGTTGAAATGTTGTGCTAGCCAAAATGTAGTTTCAATTGATAAGTAAATTGAAGAACAAGACTTATTTTTTCAAAGCTTGTATTGTACTTAGAATAATTTAATTGTCTGTTATTAGTAGTTTTCATTTTAAAATAATGTTGATGACACTTGTCAAACTCATACATTCAAAGTTACTTGTTGTAGACTGTTAACCAATTATTTATTTTGTCCATGTAATTGGATCAGGTTGGGTTGGGCTTAGTCTATTTTAAGACTCAATCCAATGAAATGTATTTAGGTTATGTCAAGTTGGGTTCTTTTTTTTTGGTAAGAAACTTAAATGAAACCAACTCAACCTTAATTGGATTGGTTTGAGTTAAGTAGTTGACTCGACTAATTAAAATGTTATTATATTTTGGAAATTTGAAAATAAATACAAAAAGAAGAAAAAAATAAAAAAAATATACAAACAATTAAAATTCAAAAGATTTAATAAAAGATGACATTTCATAGCTAAAACTAAAGAGGAAAAAAAATGAGAATCCCACTTATAAAAGATGAGAGTAACACTATATTGATCATAATAACCTCAACCTTCATTTAGAATTCAACAGGTACCTTTTGCTAACACTATATTGATCATAATTATTAATTTATTATTAATATTATATGTACCTCAAATTATACTTCAAATTGGGTCAAGTTAATTGGGTTTAGAACTCATTAACTTGATATCCAATCCAACCAATAAACCAACCTAATTTACCGAAATGTAATTGAGTTGAGTTGGGTTGTTGGATCACGCACACCCTAATTGAATTTCTTCTTGGAATCTTTACTTCTTCTTCGTTATAAACATACTTAATCGAAATTTGGGGTAGGAAGGAGAAGAGATGAAATTTGGGCGAAGATGGAAGGAGAGTTTCTACATAATATTTATATATAAAAAAATAGCATCAAAATATGTGCATTGCTGTATTGAAAATGTGGGAGGCTTTGAATGGGTGGCTCAATACCCAACAATGTAAGAGGTAAAACACGTTACCCAACAAGCCCAATACCCACCAAACAAAAACTTGGGCTTCGGCAAGCCGGAATCTGACATCTAAACAAAATAATGATCCAGTGGAATGGCCTAAGCAATGATGGAATGCAACATAAGTAAATTAAACCATTTGGGCTTCAGAACTCAAAATTAGCAAAGAAATGAAAACACAAAATGATATAAGCAGGATAAAAAGGATGGGTAAATGAAAGGCAACCGTAGCAAGAAAATAAGATTGGGCCATGGGCTTGACTCGCAGATGAATAGTAGCTAAAATGTTTTTATTGAAAAATAACAGCAAAAAAACACTATCGTTCAAGATAACTATTTTAATTTATATATATAAGAGATTACCATCCACATCATCGAAAACAGAAATAAAAAGCATAAATGATACAACACAGAGCAACCGTGGACGAATTCTAAGTTCTAATCCGTAAATTCCTAAGGAGTTGTTTGGTTGTGATTAAATTAGAAGTAGGTTCATTTTTTCCTTCGTTAATTTGCTTTTTACACTTTTAGAAGTTCTCTTGCTCTTGAATAAGGAAGCTTCCACCTCAGTCCCAATATGCAAAAAGTCAAATCAGAATACCTAGCTAATTGGTTGTGATCACGTCGATTTTTTATTTTTATTTTGAGCTAATGAAATTCATTTATTAAGAAGCAAACATAGGGTCAAACAAGAAAGTTTTAGTGCTGCACACAGTTGAGAGCCAATGATGTTGGATATAGACACACACCTAACAAAATTTTGACGAGCAACATAATTTTGTTTGATAGTCCAAGGTATACTCGCACTTATACACATAAAACAAGCAGAGAATAAACACTTGACACTTGAGTGTAGACAAGAACAACATAGCCAATTTGACTCAATCACAAGCATTTTCTATAGGTACTGTGTTAGCTGTCCAACCCTTTTTCTCTATTTCATTCTTTCTTTTAATGTAGAGTTTTATAAGCAATGATAATACTAGCTTCCTGCATTGGAGACACAGAATTAGGCAAAGAATAATTTTAAATTCTACTACAACACCCTTCTACTTATGATAAATATTGAATGCATTTTATAATTCTAAAACATTAAATATATTTACTTTTTATTTAATTCTGTTTTTATAAAGTAGTAAAAAAATTGTAAGATAATATGGCATTCCTCTTTCTCTTATCCATTATATTTACCTTTAGCATGAAACCAGATAACGCCCAGGTCTACTGGGCTATTTATTATGTCTCTGTTATTAGCTAATTATAGAAGATATAGTAAATGACATGTACCCATTTTAAAGATTTGAGAATATAGGCAATCATATAAGCAAAAATTAGTCGGAACTTGTCACAGTTAATTTATATTATAAATAGTTCATGCTGACAGAAAAGAAAGATGACTACTTTATTGAATGGTTATTTTTGAAAGCTAATAGATCTTAAATTATTTTAATTCCGAAAATAGATAATTGATATGTGCCTAACCTCTCAACATACTAGCAAGGCCTTACTTGCAATCCTCTTATAATATTTTCTTACTAATTTTCTCATTTTTTTTATACAGTATTAAATATTAAATATATTTTATATTTTTAAAACATTAAAAACATTTACTTTTTTATTTAATATTTTCTTTATAAGATAATAAAAAGATTTGTAGAAAAATTTGTAGGAGGATATAATATTATTCATTGAGTTATATATATTCATACTTCTATTTTTTTTGGAATAGTGTTATACTCCTCTTACAAATCTTACTACCTTCGTCTCATTATAAAGAAATTTGCTTGGTTTTTTTTATAAGTTTCCCTCCAAATTGTCTCTTACATTAACTATTTTTTTACTAAAATATTTTTAATTACTTTTCAATTTTTTTTTGTCTATAAACCATAAATGTTATGAATTAACGAGAAATTTTTTTCCTTTCTATTGTAAGGATTAGAGAAGATGACCAGAAAGATGAAATTGTTTTGCACCAAATTTGGCAAAAGGCGTGGCCATGTGAAAGTGTCAATAATTCATTGGTGAGTGTAGGAATTAATAATCCAGGTTGTCAAACTAAAGATATTAGATGGGAAGCTCCTACAGGTCAGTGGCTAAAGGCAAATACTGACGCCTCTGTGATGGGTAGTGGTGATCATGCATCCTGTGTTGGTGTAATTTGGTCATCCAATGGGTAATGGGTTTTGTGAGGAACCTTGGCTCTTCTAGTGTGATAATGGCAGAACTTTGGGGTGTACTCTCAGCACTAGAAGTTGATTGGAATGTGGGTTTTAAGAAGCTGTGGATTGAAAGTGACTCTAAATTTGTTGTTCAATTTGTTACCAAAGGACTTGCTAATGGTCACCCATGCAGTGCTATGGTCAATATAATTCGTGCTTGTCAGTACCAAAAAATAAAAATTGTTTTGCTCACTTGTGAGGATTTGAGGAAATGACTAACAAGTGAAATTAATAAGATAAGTGTATGTTTGGTGTGGCATTAAATAAGTGCGTTGATACAAAAAACCATGTCAAAATCTGTGTAATACACAGAAGCCAAACCTTTTAGCTGCACATGAGACATGCGCCAGATGTCCATGAATGAGAAATCAAACATATGGTAAATCTCTCTCGTTCTTTAGTCCCAATAATTTTAAGAGTAATTTTGAAATAACAATACAAATTATTAACAAATTTAATATTACTAACTAAATTAACCAACTTTCTCAATTCTTGTGAATTAGTTAAAGGGCTCTTGTATAAAAGTACAGAGGTACTCCCACTAGTTTTGAATATAAAAAAATTTAATTCACATTAACTAAGAATGTTAGCTAATTTTATTTAATTTTCTCAATCTCATTTAAAAAATGAAGTTCATTCTCTAAACTACCTTTCACGTTAATTGACAAAAGACTTCAATTTTATGGAAACTTGTTTCATTTAAGGATACTTTTTTCTATTTAAAGGTCTAGTTGATATCATGAGAATTGAATAGGTTGTTCAAAATAAAATTTGAATTAAATAAAGGGTATTAGGGGATGATTTCACTAAATGAGGTTAAATTAAGAGTTTAATGGTCATACACTGTCAGTGTAAAAAGTTTTATACTGTCATCCAATCAGAAATCATCATTAATATGACTTTTAAAGTATTTATTATAAAAGTTAACAAACTTACAATAAATGGTGGTTTGTGATTGGATGACAGTGTAAAACTACTTTACACTGTTAGTGCATGACCATTAAACTCTTTTTTAAAGAGTTTAATGGTCATGCACTGTTAGTGTAAAAAGTTTTATACTGTCATCCAATCAGAAATCACTATTAATATGACAAAATAATGGTAACAACAAAGTTTGAACATATGACTTTATAAAAAAAATAAAATTTAAGTAAATAAGAAATGTTAAAATAATACATTTTCTAACACATTCTTTATTTAACTTTATTTTTTTTTATTTCTTATATTTACATTCATCTTATATCTCTATGTATTTCTTTATATATTTTTCTTAACATCATTCATATCTAGCATTTTTTTTCTCTTTCCTCTCAAGGTGCATTTACATGATGAAATTTATGTAAGGTTTCTTAGACAATGTAGATTTTAGTGGATAATATATTCACGGATTTGGTTCTTTTAAAGTGACGAAATGCACTTTAAAAAATAAAGTATACTCACAATCGTTGATTAGAAATTAAGTTGAAAATTGTTATAAAATCCAATGCATATATAAATAAACTTTAAAGTTAATTATAATGTCAATTGTTCAACTTCTAATTAATAGCTATTATTACACTTTATCTTTTAAACTGTACTTCTCTCACTCTATAAGAGTCAAATTTCATACTCACACTCTCTTTTAGTAAATTTTATATAAATTTAATCCAATAATAAAAAGTAGCTTAAGAAAATTAAAATATATAAGAGTATACATTAACATTTTAAGTAAAAGGCTGAAGCAAACCATTATTACTACCATTTTTGTAAGAAAGGTAAAGAAAGTCATATGTCAGTTTGAGCAAATATTCAAGCGATAAATGATAAATGTATGATAAATCTATATTTTATGTAGATTTATAAAGCAAGTTCACATGATTTTTGCATTAGCTCATAAGAAATTTATGAGAAAATAGACCATTAATGAAGGATTTCATGTGATGTGTGTTTCTAATCTTTTTATTTAAAATTATATGAATTGTCTTAATTTTGTTGAATTTTATGTAGGAAGTTAGTTGAGCAAAGAAAAGAAATATAATCCACAGGTATAAAGGAGTATTATACTTATCAAAGTGGACTTAAAAGAAGCTTATAAGCACAAGAACGGGCCAAAAAGGAGACTTGAAGCACAAAATGGAAAGCACAAGATTGAACCTGCTCGGCGGGACTTGCCCTAGAAGTAGCCCGCCTAGCTTGTTAGATAGCCCGCCTAGCGTCAAAGTGAAACAAATTCCTTCCGAAAAACCACCCAGCGAGTTTCCAAGCTCGCTGGGCAGGTTCGAGGTCTAACTTTTAATTTTGTTTTAACTTTTAATGGGTGTAGATTGTGCGGAATGGACCAGGGTTAAGCCTCTTGTTCCAAAATTCTAAAATTGTATTACAAATAGCAAGGAGTAAAGCAGAAACTAGAGGATCTCTGTCTTATCTTTATTCTTTCCTCAATTCTTCCTTTTTTGGTCTTTGGCTTTTGGAGAAGGATTCTTGAAGAGCAATAGGATACTCAGAGTTAGAAACCGGAGAAAAACCTTTTCTTGTAAAAGATTTCTTCTTCTTTTCCCTTTGATGTATTTCTTTAAAATTATGATATCTCTTCTTGCCATGAGTAGCTAAATTTCTTGTTAGGGTTATGGTGTACTTAGTGTTTGGAACCCCTAAATGTTTATTTTTAATTGAATTCTTGTTTCTATTCAGTCAAATAGATTGCTTTACTGTTTTATTTTCTTACTAGGAATTGATCATCCCTTGTATGCTTTGAATTGATTAATTGAACGGCAGCCGTACCGCAATTAATTGGTAAACGTGTAGGGTAATCAAATTAGGTTTTGTCATATGATCAACCTCCATTCCTAATTTCCAATTGGATTAAATAATTAATTTAATCCCCTATTTTATTCCTTATGTCTTCCTAGGGTTTTAATATCTCACATGATCAATTGGGAAATTAACTTAGAAAGGACTATTGCAATTTATGACCAACAATTGACAATAAAATTCGTAGGGGACTATTGGTAATTGACGAATAGTAAGAGGTTCAATTAAAATTAGATGTGAAGGAATTTAAGAGCACGAAGGAAACCACGACCCTAAGCCTATTTTTCTCTGAATTTTTCTCTACGTGCTATTGTTTGTTTTACAATTCCTATTTCACGTTTATCATTATTGAATCAACCCAGTACCTATTTAATTTTACCTAAACAATATTGAATATTTGGAAATTCGTAATCACCATTTAGTCCTTTGGGTTCGATATCTAGACTCACGTCCTTTTGTTACTATTGCGATAAGGGTATGCTTGCCCTTGAACGTATTTTTAGCGCATCAATTTACTAATAATTGGTTGAAGTTTTTGAACATGACATAAATTGTGATTAAGGCTATTGCTGAATGGCTTCATCACCTCTTATCCTAACGTGTCCCGTCCTATGATGCAACAATTTGTAAGCTAATTAATTGCTAATTAAATCAAACTTAAATGAACAATCTAAAATTTTTTAGAGTACGGCATCGCTTGAATTTAGATGTACGTAACAAATTTTCAAATGTTTCCTGAAGAGTAATTCTTCGTCTATTGTAACTTTAATGGTGAGATGGTGTACCCCTATGCTCTTGATTTATTATCATATTGGGTCGTTTTTGCATTTATAGGGCTCTTTGGAATAAATAAATTAGATATCGAAGAATTGGTATATGATATATTACTCAATGGTGGGTTGTATCCTCTTCAACTTCACCATCATGCATTATATTATTTTAGGTGAACCATTTATGTTTCTACATCTAATTGTTGTGCAATAAAGTCAAGCCCCAACTGTTGCATCACCTTCCAAGTTTTTTCTATTAAAGGATGTTCATCAATCTTCTTAGTTGCATAACAATAGCTAGTGGTACAGGGATGTATCAACAAAAATTTATTTTATATTCTCCTTTCTTCCTTAAGAATTTATGACCATTAGATGCCACCCATTATTTTATATATATATACACCCCCCAAGGCTAGAGATGGTGCTTGTGGAGAGGAAGAAGTGTGGAAGAAAAATTCTAAGGATAACACTACGAAGCATAGATATAGTGCGTGTTTGGTCACACATTTAGAATGTAATTTTTTGCGTCTGCTTGGATATTCTGAGATGTAGCTTTCACATCTTTTACAAAATCGATGTGATTTACTGGCTTATGATGTGTTTCCAAACATACTGGACACAAATATGATACGATTTGAATATAAAAATACAATAAATTTTAAAAATCATTAGACAAAATATAGTTATAATATAATATATAAATTTAATATAAATTAACATAAATAAAAAAATTTAAATCACAAAATAAAATTCATCTTTTAAAAATAAGTATGAGCAATTTATATAACTAGTATTTAATTTTGAGTATTACAAATGATAAATGTTTAATTTTATTTAATTAAAATTCATAATAAATAATCATTTTTAATATATAAATTATATTATAATTAAAATTTATAATAAATTAATATCCTTAAATATATAAATTATATTTTAGATTTAGAATGAATAATTTAAATTGTGATATAAGATTATTTTTAATTATCGTTAATTTCTTTTTAAAAAAATTATTGAAATTTAATTTAGAGATAGAGATCATAAAAGATGATAGATTGAAAAGGATAGATAGTCAAGAAGATTAAATATATAGATAAAAATAAAAGAATGACAAATTGAGAGAAATTTTTTTGTCTAATTATAGTAGTAGTATATGATGCTATCATTTTCTTAAGTCAATATGCATTTATTAAAGGGAGGCAAATCTTGGATGGTGTGCTCATTGCAAATGAACTTGTGCATGATGCTAAAAGGAAAAAGAAAGAGGTGTTGTGTTTTAAGGTAGACTTTGAGAAGGCATATGACTTAGTGAGTTAAGAGTACCTGAACTACATGATGGATAGAATGGGGTTTCATGAGAAGTTGCGGAAATGGATCAATGAATGCGTTTGCACTATAAGGATCTCTATACAGGTTAATAACAGTCCCACTGAGGAATTTTCTATTAGCAGGGGTTTGAGATAAGGAGATCCACTTTCTATTCTTAATTGCAGCAAAGGGCTTAAGCATGATGGCTAATGAGGCAAGAATTAAGGACTTTTTGTAGGGTATGATTTAGAAAGGCAGGGATAAAAGGTATGTCTCTTATAGTTTGCAGATGACACATTGTTTATTGGCAAGAAGAGTTGGAGCAATGTGTGGGCTATCAAATGTACCCTTCAATTATTTGAATTATCATATGGGTTAAAGGCAAACTTCCACAAGAGCCAATTAATAGGGGTTACCATTCATGACTAGTGGTTGAGAGCGACTACTTATGCTTTGAACTATAGAAGTGGGTCTATGCCATTTAAATACTTAGGATCACTTTTTGGTGCAGATCTTAAAAAAATATCTTCGTGGAGGTCAGTGGTGGATAAGGTGCATCAAAGGTTATCTTCGTGGAATAGTGAGCACATTTCTTTAAGGGGTTGTGTGGTCTTGCTTATTTTAGTCTTGGTAACTCTTCTGATCTATTTTTTTTTCCTTCTTCAAGGCTCCAACAAGTATTATTTCTATACTTGAATATCTCTTTAGACACGTTTTGTGGGGGTGGTGGGGAAGAAAGGAACAAAATCCATTGGGTTGCACGGAATAGAGTGTGCATGGAGAAGGGGGGTAGGAGGTTTGGGGGTAAAAAATCTCGTGGCTTTTAACATAGCTTTATTGGGAAAATGGTTATGGAGGTTAAAGGTGGATGACCAATCCTTGTGGTATAAAGTGTTACGATATAAGTATGGTGCTGTAGATTGGGGTGAGTGGGATCAAATCAGGAGCTCATGTTCTAAGTGGTGGGTGGACATTTAGACCCTATAAGCGGACAATAATAAATTCCCATTAAATTGGTTCTCAAAAACTGCTTATAAAATTATAAGGGATGGAAGTAAGACAAAGTTATGGCATGATCCGTGGGTGGGAGAGGCACCATTGAGGTTGACATATTAGAGATTATAAGCAATAGCAATGGATATGTAGCAGAGACGGGGAGTAGGAAGGATGGTGAGATGAGATGGGATTGGAGGTGGCAAAGACCATTATTTATATAGGAGAGGGAAATGCTCAATCAATTAGAGAACGAGTTGTGTTAAGTAGCATGGAAGGAAAATGAAGAAGATAAATGGGTGTGGAGAGAAGACTTTACTAGCATTTATACGATTAAATCAACATACAAGTGTCTTGTGTCACATATAGAATTGGATACTAATGATTTTTTACAATTACCTGTGGTTGAAATGTGTGCCTTTAAAGATTCAAGCTTTGACCTGAAGACTGTATCAAGACCGACTTCCTACTTTACAAAACTTAGCATGCAGACAAATCACATCCCCCAATGAAAACATGTGCAAAAGGTGTAAAAAGGGGGGAAGAATCCATGACTCACTTGTTTTTTTTAATGTGAGTACTATTCTTTTGTTTAGGGGGAATGCTTGAGGTAGTGGGGGATAAAAGCAGCAATGCATAATGTTAGAATAAAATTTCTTCATTTTGGGGGCTTGGTGGAGTGTGTTGCAAAACAAATCAACATTTGGCAGACAATGTGGTTTTTCATTGTGTGGTCAACATGGAGTAATTGCAATGCAAGAATTTCTTTGCAAATAAGGATGGGTTGGCTGAAGTGGTGGAAAAGATTAAGATTTTATCTTGGCAGTGGATCACTGCCAGGAGTGACTTCAAATACCCGCTGTCTTGTTGGTTTGACTTCCCAACGAGTGCTTGAAGGTAAGTTAGCTATAGTTTTTAGATGCAATGGTCATATTAAAGAAGCTGAGGTGGTGCAGGTATAATCATGTAAAAAGGGATATGTATGTATGATTCTACTTGCATAATAGACATGCAAAACTTAGAAGTTGTTGGAAGGATGGATGTGGATGTTGAGCGCGAAGGTAAAGTGAGTTGTGAGTAGTAGATATTAGCTCAGAAGTATGTCAAGACATTGTTCAAGCAGGTTATGGGCATGTGAATATGTGGAAAGATGGTGGAAAAATCAGATTGGGGCAAGACAACTTGTAGCGGAGTAAACAAGTGGAAAGACAAGTCAAATGAAGTTGTTCTGCATAAGGAAAGATGAGAAAAGATGAAGCCAAGATATAGAAAGATCCGAAAATTGAAGGCTGTGTTGCACAATGGGACAAAAGCCAAATCTATTTTGTGCAAAATTTGTATGAATAATATAGGGTTTTTGGAAATGTGCCATGAGGCTAAGAGGGTACGATTAGCTTTGAGATTATTGGGGGTTGTATCTTGTAAGAGGTATCTCAAACCTCGGTTATGATTCTTTTAAGCTTTCTTGCATTTTTAATCTTTCGCTTTTTGATGTATGGGAAATGGGGTATAGGGTAATTAAGGGGTGTTGCAGAGCCCTGTTGTTGTTTCTTTGTGGGGGGAGGAGGTCTTTGGCTACTTTTTGTTGTTCTATGCTCTTAAACAGCCACACCTTGTGCTTGGATGTTTTATCTTTTATAAATTTCGTTTAGCCTTTCAAAAAAAAAAAAGTAGTAGTATATGAAATATGTACATCTAAAGAAGAGATAAGAAAAAAATATTGATAATGACTATCGAGAGTGAGTGAGAGTCTCACTTTACATGTTGTATATTTTGATTTATAAATAAGAGTAGATATTGGAAGTATATTTATTAACAATATCTTTTTAATATTTTCACAATTCATGATTTTATTTCTTCAATATTTTAATTTAATTTTCATTTTACATTTCAATATAATAATATTATTTTATTTATATGGAATTAAAATTAAGAAATATATTTGATAAGAATAAAAATTAAAAATAAAATTAAATGCTTAATACATTAGATAGGATAACCCATGGGCCTAATGAGAGCATGGGTGTGCAAAATATTCCGGTTTAGTAAAACCAATCCTATCCACATCGTTCCAATCCATTATAAATCCATTTTAATGAATCGATGATTAGCCAAAACCAATTATAATGGATTGGTTACATAGCCATATCCATTTGGAAACCAGTTAGTAGATCCATATCCATTTTGCACAAAGTGAAAACTACTATACTATCTCAAAACATAATTCTCACTCCCTCGAGTTTATCTTAAAAGAATAATTTTAAGACTCTTTCTTACTTTTTCTCAAAACATAATTCTTCCTCGCCACACAAAACTGGTTATTTTATGTTTTTTTTTTCCTCTTTCTCTGCAAAACTCTTTGTAATTTGTATATTGCCAATGAACAAGAGTGAATGAGCAATTAGGACTTTTCTAATTTCTATATTTTTTATTAATATTTATTTATTTGTGTGCTAATAATAATCAATTGCATCTTCACCTACTACAAAAATTGCTATTAACTATGCCTATACAAACAAAGCAATGTCAACATGTCTTTTTATTCCATATTTCTTAATGAAACACGTCTTTTATTCTTAAAGTTTTAAAATTAATAAATATACTATTCAAAATTAATTATACCCATTAAAGAAAGTTGTAAAGAAATAAAATATATCTTAAAATATCTTTTAAAAGATATTCATAATTTAAAAAGAAAAAAGATAAGTACAATTTTCAAAAGAATTTAATTAGAATACATTGATAATGCAAAAAATTTTATAATGTAGTTTAATCATAGGTTGTCATGTATAGCAAGATTATTAACTTTTACAATAATTATTTTAAAATTCATATTTAAAGTGATTTCAAATTTATTATTATTGTAAAAAAATTTACATTAGTAAGTATTAAACTAATTTATAACATTCTCTTTGTTTTATTATTGAGGTGCACAATTTGCTTTTATATGTTATAGAAAAGGTGTACCAATATTGTTAAAGAATAATGCAATATATCAAGAGATACACAATTTACTTTTGTATTATAAAAAGAACGTGTTATATTATTAAAAAATAATACTAAAATAGCAGTAAAAAGGTATTGTTTTTCAACTAATCTATTTTAAAGAGAATTAAAGAAAATGTATTTTTAAAAAATAATATAACATAATAATTCAGTAAATTTAGTTATTAAATTTTACATTGTATTAATAAATTAAAATTTTTTAAAAATTGTCAAACTGTAACCAAACCAAACCATAATCTGTGTTTAAAAAATTTAAAGAATTGTGTTAAAAATTAGTTTATGGTTATGATTTAAAACAGATTTTAAAACCAATTTTAAAACTAGTTTATTGCTCAAAATTGGTTTTAAAACCAAACCAATTTTGAACCATAAACTAGTTTTAAAACCAATTTCAAAACTGGTTTATGGTTTAAAACTGGTTTGAAAATTGGTTTTGAATTATGAATCGGTTTCAAAATGATTTATGGTCGAAAATTAGTTTTAAAATCAACCTTATTTTAAAACTGGTTTTGAACCATAAATCAGATTTAAAACCGGTTTCAAAAAATCCAAACCAGTTTTATGGATATGCATTTAAATCTAATCCATTTAATTGGATATGAATTGGATATGGATTGGATTTTTAAAAATCCAATCCATGCCCACCCCTAAATGAGAGTGAGAATAATTCCTAAAAGTACTCCTATTAAGGATGATGATTTAGATTTATAATATAGAAATAGATAAATTTGAAATTAAAATTAAAAATATGTTTGAAAGGAATAAGAAATTAAAAATAAAATTAAATGCTTAATACATTAAATGGGATAAGCCATGTGGCCTAATGAGAGTGAGAACAACTCCTTAATATACTCATAATCAAGGATGATGATTCATTAGCTAATGATGCGTGGACAAATTTTTTGTAGATGCATTCTACAATTGTATATCTACTCCTATATATAAATCTAAATCATCATCCTTTTTGAAAGAAAAGAATGATGATTCAAATTTATAATATAGGAATAGATATACAACTACAAAATGCATCTATAAAAAATTGTCCATGCATCATTAGCTGATTGCTCTTCTAATTCTCTCATTTCCTACTATTGTTGCTAAATATGGAAATTTAAAAAAAAAAAGCTTAGAAATAACTACAACGCCTTCCTCTAATAATGTAATATCTCTTTTTGTGCCATTTGGCATACTTGACGTCATAGTGTTGCTTTTGTTATTTCTTCGTGCATTGCCCACACTCTTAATGATGCAACTAATATTTATTGTAGCATTCATCCTTGAGGTCAAGTGGAGTTTTGTGCTTTGTTGCTCTACGTGCATCTTTTGGTTACTAGATGCTATTTTGTACTATTTTTTGTGTGAATATAAATTTCATATCTTATTATTGGCTCAGGTTTTTTGCTTATAAATTTTAGACAATATTTTGACATACTCATTTCTTTCTTCTGAATTCTCAATTGGTTGTTTGCTTTTATTACCCTACATATGTGTTATAGTCTTTTGTTTGATTTATTTCAATAACGATAAAAGTTAACTTTATCTTTTTAAGACTTGTTAAAATTATGTTATTTACTTAATATAAACGTATCATTTTATTGTCATTGCCTGTCTATTCTTTTATAAATATATATATTTATATTTAGAATACTTGTACGTAAAAGGAACCTTATTCGCCCTAGGACCTATAAAATGTCAAGATCAACCTGTGAGTGTACTCCTTTGGATCTTATGTGGATGACCTGAATTTGTTCTTAACTTTTTGTTGATACTAATAATGTGATTGTGATTATGCAATTAGCAAAGGTGAAGTTGTTCAAGGTATTTGAAATTTGTACTAAATTAAATTTGTGATCATATCTTCTTTATTTGAGATGCATTTTGAGTGTATTCTTTAAGTTATCAAGCAAAAATGTGTTACAAAATGCCATGAACTGTACTAAGGTGTTGTTTATCCTGACTGTAAGAAATTATGGACTTAAGAAACAATTCTTACTATTTTTCTAGACATTTATTATTTTCATATATGCCAAGAAATTCTTAGTATTTCGTATGTCATATTTTTTATTGAATAACCAAGTATTGCCATTGTGTAGCATTTATGGAAGTTAGGAACCTCCTTTTCAAGGTTTGGATTAGTTGTAGCATCCTCTAGGATCAATGTTTCATATGATTTGTTGGCATTGACTTTTTTTTTTTTAATGTTTCTTAAGTTAATGCAATCATTGTTACATATATGTATTTTTATTTTTTTAGATTTGGGTACAATTGAACATGTTATGGATGGAGAATGACGATAAGCTGCTTGCACATGTAACAAATTTGTATATTCAGATTCCAAAGTGTTTTTTTTTTTTTTGTGTATGTGTGTGTGTGTGAAAAATGTAACAGGCAAGTTACACATTTCAAAGTTGTGTATTCATACTTCATCCTTTTCCTCATCACTCTCTAAGAACAAGCCAATTAAAACCATGGAGGCAAGAACACTACAAAATCTAGAGTGCTATAAAGAAATTAAAAATTGCCTCCTTTTCATAGTAAAGAAAAAAAGAGGAAAAGTTCAAATGAATAGCACAAGGCTTTACTCTAAACTAACAAGTGATTATATAGAAAAAGAAGAAAGTATGTCTTTTTCATGAAGAAATGATGCGTCAATCCAAAAAAGCCCGAATATATCCTTCAACTTGAAGAATGGAAAAGAGCAAGTATCAAAGAATTGACCATTAGTGATAAGGAAAAGAGTGAAAGAATGAAGTGTAGATACCTAGCCACTTTATATAGAAAGTAACACATTAATCTAACAAATACAATCTAAATCATCAAGGACACATCCAACAGTTGGGAGGCAAATGTCATGTGTCAATAATTAAATTAAAAGACATTATTTTTAGTGACATCAGTCATAAAAAAAAGTAGTGCACAAATATCAAGGAGCATTAATAACACATAATGATGACTTTTAGCTACCCATCAGAATTCTTCAAATATCACCTATCCCAGATATTAGTCACAAAATCGTTCATGGTAAGTGGATTGTTCGGCCAATGAATTGCTACAGCTTTTAGGCTTGGCATTTGAGTTGATTGATTAATTGCCTACACCTTTCAGGCTTGGCACTTAGGGAATGTGGACCATCCAAACAATTAATTGTTTATGCATTTAGGTTTGGTGTATAGGGGGTTGTGGATTATCAACCAATTAATTGCTTACGACTTTCAAGCTTAGCGCTTGAGGGGCTATGGATTGTTCAATTGATTATCGTGTATGCCTTTCAGGATGCTTCAATGGATGTGGATCATTTGATTGAGAGTAGACCATGAGTGGTCAACTAAGTAAATGATTTTATATCAAAGCCCAATGTTTCACATAAGTCAACCTACGGTTGTAGAATGAACATTTACTACAATCAACCCCACTCTGTCACATTTATGATTAAGAGAGGTCCTAAGACCAAAGCCTCAGACCCTCAAGCCAATTAAAATCTAGATTTTATCCACATGTGACTAAGGCAACATTGACATCGCTCTGATGTATATGGATGAGGCACTATTACACCCCCCCTCCCCCCAAAAAAGAAAAGGCGAGAATAGTTAGAGGGCATGCTTGTTAAATAGGCATGACCAACACAAGTCATGTTAGGTCATGCACGATAAAAGCTCACTAAATATTCTTAACTGCATATTGAGCTTTAGGAATATCTGACGAATGTGTTCTCTAGCATGAATGACTAATGAATAGAAATTAGTCATATCCGTCCTTCCTAGGTATAACATTCTCCTTTGAAATGATAGAAGTAGCGTAGAATCTTCTCCAGTGATATATGGCTTCAGTACCTAAAAAATGGGCTCTATTAGCAACCTTGTTCTTGTTTCCCAATTTTTGTTGCTCCAAAGTTTAGAATGATAGAATTAATAGTAGAATTTAATTAGAATGCATTAACAACATAAAAGTTTTTTACACATTTATCTAATTATAAATTGTCATGTACGGTAAAATAGTTGACCTTTACAGTAATTTTTAAAAGTCATATCCAATTTAATTTCTAATTAATTAATAATATAAATTATATTAACAGTATATCAAAATTAAAATTTTAATAACATTTTGATCATAATTGATATCCTTTGACCAAAGTTGATTTAAACGTAATTTGCTTTAAAATCCGTTAGGGTCATTTGAACATAGCTGTAGCCCATATTATAAAACGAATGAACATTCATGTAAATTTAAAACAGAAAGCTGTAGGATGTAGTTTACTTGAGAACATAAGAAAGCCAACTAAAGAAAGGTTAGTTTAATATATGTAAATAGGTATGGTGTGACTCTAACCTTGATACTATTGTTAATTTTTTCAGTCTGAAAGGAATCTTAATTTAACTCGTAATATAATAATTAATACTACCAATCTAAATCAAACAAACCAAACAGTTCGCCTAGCTCAGATACAACTTGGATCCCGAGTCAAGTGTGGAGAGAAATCCCTAATCATCAAGCTTTCTTTTTCTATTGTTTTCCTTCAATCCCTCTCCGGATCATTACATATATGTTTGTTTCTTGTACACTATCAAACAAAAAAGAACAACAAAACGGATCATTTGTTAATTGAATGAAGGAAGGTGCAAGAAATTAATTAATATTCCCACAAGTTTGATGACAACTCATGTTTTCTTGCAGAGAATAGGTAAAGCACAGTTAATTCTTTAACCTGCCAAACCAAATTACAATAGCATATGCATAAAGTCAAGAGCCTCTATACCTTCAAATTAAATATCTGAAGAGGTTCACATGTCACCGAAACAACTAACACAAATGTGACTTATGTCAACGTTATATGATTGTTCTATCTTCCAAAAATTGTTTTAAGAAGAGCAGGTATTCATATGATGTTACACCTTCAAATACTATTTCTTCAAAAGAAGAATATTTGAAATTATAATTGTCAAATTTCAAATGGCATAGAATGTTCCAATAGCTAAAGAAAGATGACATCGGTGTACAGCGTACACTATGGGTGTCACAAGGTGTTCCTGCAATAAAGCATGTATTTAGTTTCTTAAGGGTGATGATGGATTAAGTTTGACTTGACCAGTTTACTTTGATCAAAATCAATTAAAAAATATAGATTAGGTTGGGTAATTAAATTTATTTATATTTAATGGAACTAATTCAATTATTATGAATATAATTTTTTAAAATACCTTAATATAATAATATTATTTTAATTATTCTTTAAAATTTTGAATATAAAACAACGTCATTTGGGTATCATTGATTTGATTAAAAAAAAGATTTGATAAAAATTATTAGCTAATTTGATAATATTGAAATTGAGTAAATTCGGATTGGTGAAGAAAATTTTCTCAACTTAAATCTGATTAATTAAAATTAATTATTTCATTTTTTTAAAAAATTCGTCAAACCTAACTCTTGATCACCCTAATTTGTACTATGACTACTAAATGAAGGACTACTCTCAATTCAAATTCTAGTCCTTCAACCTCTCAGGAGTTAAGTTTAGGTGAGTTTTGCTTTTACCTTAATCTCTTTCTTTTCCCAAAACCTTACCATAAAAGAAATAGAGATGGAACAAACAATGAGGCCGAGGAATTCAACAATAAAGCAGCCTCCCATATTAGATAGATACAATACGAAATCTTATGGTTAGATATACATATTTATTAATTTTTCCCATAAAAAATTGCAATTATATTAATAAATGAAATTTAATCACGTGACAGTATTTTCTTTTAGAATTTTTGGTATGTGCTGAAAATTTTCAAAGAAAAAAATTAACAAGTAATTAGTTTTAATGACATATGTTTGTTTTTCTTTAGAGTAAATAGTATGCACTGACGGTATAAAGAATTTATATACTATTATTAATCATAAATTGTCATATATGTTAGTTTGTAAATTTTTACAATAACTATTTTAAAAGTCATAACAATAATTATTTTTAATTGATTGACAATGTAAAATTTTTTACATTGACAATAAACAAAAATTGAACTACTTTCTTTAAGTCTTGAGTTCAAATTTTGTGTATGAAAAAAAATCTAACCAGGAAAACTAATTCCACCATACTGTAGATGTTTTTAATTCAAAAACAACTATCTCCTATAAAGAATATTTGTGATTTAAAAAAATGTAACAAAAAACATATTAATATTAATTACATTTTAACACAATTAATTTTTATTTTAATTAAAAGAGAATAAGATTTTTGTTTTGGTGTACAATGGTTGCATTGAGAAGGTTAAAGCTAAGACCTCACACAAACTACTACAACCTCCGCCACTTGGCCTTGGTGGGTTTAAAGAGAGAATAAAATAGTAAGATATATGAATGTTTTAAGAATTAATGACTATTGATAAAAATAATAAATAGTTGAAGTATTCGTATCCACATTTTTTTAGTAGAAACTACAGGTATCTTTCACTAGAAGCAATTTGCTCGAGCCAGGTGGAATCACTATGAATAGCAAAATTTTCCTTGAATATTTAACGCAACCGCATACTAGAACTGAACTGAAGACTATCAATTAAGCTAAAATAACCTCCCGTCGATTGATCTACGTGTTCAGTGGATCCGCATCCACG
>CM014737.1:44713352-44763663 GCA_004329165.1 Spatholobus suberectus | reverse complement strand
TATATCACCCCAGTATGAAGATTTTTCAGCCGTGGCCTTATTCCAAGCCAAAACTTTTGGCTTGTTGATCCTGTAAATCTATGTCCATCTATAAAGTATGCTGTAGAATGGGGAAACCAACACCCAGAAGAGGTATTGCTTTATTCATTGTTGAATATTTCTGTCATTTAGTTTTGATCCACGAGGAGCAATGTAGGGCCATACTCTCTCCGCAACTCTTTTTTTTCAAAAGAATTATTTTTCCCTCCCATATATTTTGTGTTTGCTGTAAAATTACAGCCTTTGTATTATGAAAGCCTACTTTTGGTATTTATAGAAGAAGCTATAATTAATTAGAAATATAAGATTGTGTCCATTCCAACAAATTTGTCAAAGGAAACATAGCACATGGGGGTTGAGATGAAAAAGACATTGCACATGTTTAGCATTATATGTTGAGATAAATTATGATTGTCCGTTTTGTGTAGTTGAATTTTCAAATCCAAATGGTTGGAAATCAGAATGAATGTGCAATTTAACTGTTCAGAATGAATGTGATATTGTGATCTTTTTTCTGAAAAATACAAGAAAGACCATGATTATTAGAGATCAGGATTGTCTCATGTCGGTAAAGAACATGATAGTATCATGTTATGAGAGACAAAATAAATTAATGGACCCTACACAAATAATGAAAGTTCCTAGTATAATTGTTTGGTGCCTTTTTCTCTCATAACGTGACATTGTCATGTTTCTTACTAACATGAAAGGATTTAAATCCTATCAATATTATTCTTCAGATTTATTACTGCAATAGTAGCCATGAGTTTCCTGGTACCTTAATTATTGAACTTCTTGTAAAATGTGTGTGAGAAACTGTACCCCAATGAATTTGATTATTTATATGGTTGCTTTTGTATTATTATAGGCAGAGGCTATAGGGAAAAGAGGGCAGGATTTTATGGAAAGCTTGAGCATGGATCGAATTTATGATTACATGTTCCACCTTATTTCGGAATACTCAAGACTTCAAGACTTCAAGCCTACTCCACCTTCAACTGCCCTGGAAGTATGTGTAGAATCTGTGCTTTGCTTTGCTGACGAGAAGCAAAGGATTTTCCTCAATAAAGCAACTACATTACCTTCACAAAACCCTCCCTGCAATTTCAAACCTGCCTAAAGTTATCTCACCTCTAGTTTAGAGCACAAAAATACTGAAGGATTTCTACTTCCAAGAACCATGAATCACAGTGAACTGGCGTATACTGTAGTGTCATTGCTGGTATAAAAAGAAATTTTGTAAAAATATAGTGCCTTGTAGGTTATCATTTACAAGATTTAGCTTTAGTAATAGGTCGTCATCATTTACAAGGATTTACACAGGAATTTTGATTTTCATTCTTTTCCCGGTCAATATATAAAAGTTTTTACAGTCGACGAATTATTTAATTTTTAAAATAATGGTTACACTGCATTCCGCTATCTTGTGATAACATTTTCAGGACTGATGGTTATGTGCCATTGAGATTGATAAGTAAATTTTGAATGAGATTTTTTGGTGTTCAAATGCTTGAGGGTGGATGTGGTCTGTTGTTTAAATAGCAACTTGCTTTTCGATTCCAGAAACTTGCTTTTCATTTGATTCCTATTTGGATCATATCAAACTTGCACGCTTGATATGTAAGAGCCATGCTGTAAATGGGTTCACCACTAAAGAAGGGAGAATATGGTAATATGGTATGCATTACATATATGTTTAAATTTCTGTCAGCTATAAAATTCTTGAAACATGGTGACTCTAGTGTAGTGAAGTTCCGTATAGAATTTTCTTGGAAGCCACTCATATGCAATCACAAGTTTTGAGATTGATGCATATTCAAATTCAAAGTCTATAGCTTATTGGAGGCATGTCATTAAAGACATGGTTTAAACAACCAAAATAATGGAAATTTGTATAAAAATCATATATGAAGTTGTAACAGCATATCCTAATCTATCAAGTAATGTATCAAAGAATGAAAGGAGCTAAAAATCAAACGTTTCGTCCATTCAATAGATATTGGAACCATAGTGGGGAACTTTACAAGACCAAGCAGCAACTAAAGCCACAACACTTTTGTCTTTTGAGTCCACTAGCTCTTCCGTTGCTATTTAAGTATTTATCCATCTCAACCAACCATTGTCTTAGATAATGTGATTCTAAGAACGGTATCAAGAGAAGTTTGGCAATTTATGTTGATGAATACGGGTACCGTACCCTTACCCAATACAGATACGGATATAAAATACGACAATCTTTAAAAATTAAAGGTGCATCATCTTTGCTAATATACTTTTTAAATAATATAAATAAAAATGTAAATATTGGTAGATTATTGTGAAAACATTTATAATAAAATAAATTAACAAACTCGTATCTCACATTTCACAAGCTACGATGGATGAGTTTGAGTAAATAGAGAAACAAATATAGGAAAATTGAGAGAAAGGAAAAAAAATGCCTAAGTTTATTTTAAAAAATGTAATATTTTAGGGAAAGAGATTTAGCTAGTACCTAAAATATACCTAATTATATCTTATTTCATTAGAGTTAGGCTCATTATTTATTCCTATTTATCAAAAAAAAATATTATTAATAATGAAAAAATCTCCTATTATATTTTAAGTGATTTTACCATTAATAATAATGACATTTTCTCATATAATTTTTATTTTATTTAAAATTTTAATTAAACTTTAAAATATCCATATATTGCACAGAAAATTTATTAGTATAATATAATTTGGAATTGCATTTCTACATGACATACAGAAACGTCCAAATAGCCAACATAGATAAGTCCAATTACTGAGGATTGGATCCATATCCCACAAAAATGTAGGATGTAGTCCCATTGTCAATGCAAGGACTTCGTTTGTGGCCAACTACTAAGTGTTTTTTTATTGAAGTACATCCTCACCTTGGTAAGTTTACTAGTTACCTTACCTGGCAATGTCGGGATTTTTTTATCTTATGTTCTACAAAAATAAAAGTAAACAAATAAATTACATAGATAATAGCATATTACAAAAACATAACATACAGTATATTTTTATAACATTTATTCATCACTAACAATAGAGAGATAACACAATCAACAACTAATAAATTTATAACTTTTGAAAAACTTCTTTATATACAATATTTTTCGTGGTTGATAGCCTTTTGTTATCTTCATTACATACCAATAGTTTTAACCTTGACTTGGTTTTGACGTGAGAAATTGCAACATAGAGTTGGCCATGAGTAAAAATAGGTATGGGCAAAAAAAATCCAACTTGAGCCAAGCTTTGGCCTTGATTTTTATTTATAGTCATAGCAAAACAAATGACAAAAGGGAATTGACGTCTTTGAAATTTAAATGGAATTACTAAATTAGATGGTACCAAATTCATCCTGGAATATAAACTTTAGAACCAATATTATTTCTTGTAAGAATAACAACACCAATAATATTCAATCCCAACTCTTCAACAATAAGCCTTGTTCCATTGCATAACCCAATAGAAACATCCAAATTTCTCATAAGCATGACAAGAACACCTTTTTTCAATGTTAGTCGATGATTAGGAAGGTCAAAACACTTTACATCATTCAGTATAGAATCTGAGCTAAAGTAAACCTTTCATTACTAGGTAGTAATGACATGGCATAATCATTAATAGAATTAACAACTTCTAATGTAGAAGCTAATATAGCTTTATCTTTAAAATAATCAACGTTACCAAATTCATTCAACAATTTAGGATAAGTCGTGAAGACTATCCTAAATAGGATGTCCATGCTCCTTAACCAAGAAAGTTTCTAGTATTTCAACATCAACCTCACCATCATTATTACCTCCCAATCTACCATCACCCAAAGCAAGGATCCAATTAGTAAACTCATTTTTTTCTTTCACATCCAAATTAGAAGATCCAGATTGCAAACGCATATTCTGAGTTAAAGTCAAAATTTTGCAACTTTTCCACAACCTTGAAGAGTTGACAGTTGCCTTCACAATTTCTGCTCTACTTGCATTAAGGACACCTAGTAATATTTGTCTAAAATCACCACTAAGCACAACAACATTCCCCACCAAAAAGTATATCAAATACGACGTAACTCATCTAAATCATTTCTCATCCCAAAAAAAATAAAAATGTCCAAATCTAATTCCTATTTAATTTTTAAATTTAATGTCAATTGCCCGACAGGATTCAAATAAAAATGAGCTAACAAATATTGTGTACATTGCATGAGTATTTTTGTAAAATACAAAAAGAAAAATTAAAATATAGAAACAAAAAATGTTTGAAACTTTGAATTTAAAATATTTTGAAAATTAATTTGATTGATAGAAAATTAATTCAACAATGCTTTATAAATATCCCATTTTTTTAACATTGATTTTTTGAAGAAATTTGAGTATTAATTAGTTATTTGAAATGGTAATCAATATTGATTTGACTTTCATTTAATATGAAAGCTTAAATATATATATATATATATATATATATATATATATAGCGAGCGTATCATATGAGAATGACTTTATTAGGTAAAAATGAGAATAACTAATCTCAATCGTTAAATTAAAATGAAAGGCCTGGATTAAAATACTTAAGAATTTAAATTTAAACCTCATGTAACCATCAAATCTCTAAAAGATTCACCAAACAAAAATTAAATCTCTAAAAGATATCAATTATCACGTACTAAAATATCTCAATCATCACATTACTTTTCTTCAAGATTGTCGTTAACCTATCACCATCACCACCATTATTGCGACCATCACCACCAGCATGACTGTCGTCACCATTACTGCTAAGCAATAGCGATGGTGACGAGGGTCATGACGGTGGTAGGTAGCAGTAATCATGGTGGTGGCGCGCGACGGTGGTCATGACGGTGGTGGTGATGTGTTAACACCATGACCATTGTTGCCATTTTCGTCATTGTCATCAATCATGGTGGTGGTAGTGGCAAGTAGCAACAGTGATGGTGGCGACGATCATGGTAGTGGTGGCGATGTCAGTCATGATGGTGGTGGTGGCGACAACAATGGTGGATGCGGCGATGGTCATGGTGGTGGTGGTAGTGGTAGCAGCGATCATGACGGTGGTGGTGGCAGTCATGGTGGTAATGGTGATGGATTAACGACAATCTTGAAGAAGAATGATATGATAATTAAGATATTTTAGGACGTGATAATCGATATCTTTCAAATATTTGATTTTTGTTTTATAAATCTTTTAGAGATTTGATAGTTACATGAGGTTTTTAATTTAAATTCTTAAGTATTTTAATTTAAATCTTCTATTTTAATTTAACAGTTGACATTAGTTATTTTCATTCTCACCTAAAAAAGTTATTCTCATATGATACACCCTATATATATATATATATATATATATATATATATATATAAGGGGCGTTTCAAATGAGAAACATCTTAAAATGAAAAATAAGAACAATTAATAATAGCCATTGGATTACAATTAAAAACAATGAATAGCCAAGATTAAAACTCAATTAAACACCTCTTATAAGACCCCCATTATCTTTGTCTCTATAACTGCTGCCACTACCACCACCATTGTTGTCATTACCGTCGCTGCCACCACTATTGCTGCCACCATTGTTACCACCACCACTGTTGTCATTGCCACCATTGTCACTACCACCACCACCGATGTCATTACCACTCCCGCAGTTGCCACCACCACCGCTGTCATCACCACCCTCGCAGCTGCCACCACCACGGCTGCCACTAGCATTGTTGTTGCTGCCACCACCACCACCACCATCATCATCACTGCCTCCACCACCACTACAGAGGTGGTGGCGGCAACGACGGTGGCAGCGACTGTGGTGGCAGTGATGGTGGAGGCAATGACGGTGATGGTCTCATAAGAGGTAATTAATTGAGTTTTAATCTCAGTCGCAAATTTATTTTAATTATGATTCAAGAGTTATCATTGAAAGTTCTCATTGTCACATTGTAAAAGTTTCTCATTTGACACATTTCCTCTCTCTCTCTCTATATATATATATATGTATATATATATATATATCACCATGTACGGAAGATAACATCACTTTGCAAGAAAGAAAATACGGTGTAATTACATGATATTTTAGAACGAAAACTTAAATTCAATACGTAATTGATTCAATTTATTTTGAAAATTAATGACTTCTTTTTATCAATTTTTAAAGAGAAATTTAGAAAAAAAAAAGTAATCATTTTTCTCAAATTAATTTCCACCAAACATACGTTATTTTTGGTATACAACCTCATGTATCCTTCAATCGCGTAGATTAAAACCATTATGAACAGTAAAATACAACTGCATCTTCAAGACCGAACTCAAGATTACTGATTAGGATTGAACAATCTCGCAGATTAATTGATTCACACGCGCTTAATAATTAAACATACGCTTTTGCTTACCTTAAAACAGGATGGTAAATTATCACAATTTAATATCAACCAAAGAAATGCCTGAGAAACAAATCCATTTACAATCATCTAGGACAGATCACCACCTCTGGCGTGTAAGCACGAAGACCGCTGGTTCCGTTGAAAATGGGCTTAAATCAATGTGCCCCCAACGTGGTTTTGATCTCAAATTTGGCAGGATCTGACTTGCCTTAACACTAATTAATTCTGTATGCCCCATGCCTCCAAGGCCAGCAATTAAATTAAGCAAAAAGAAGCATCCATTAATTTAATTTATTCAAATTTGTTACCCCATCCGAATGGCTAGTACTTTTGGGCAGTTTAAGAAGAAACAAATAAGCTGGCCTTAGTCAATAAGTCCAACAAGCGAAGGAATACCTACCTCTTTATTTCTCACAGAACACTCAGGACTACACAGTCATCTTGACATTATAGCAAAACCATGTAATCAATTGCTAACCATTCACTTTGCTGTTGCTTAAGCTAACTATCCAGCAAAGTTTTAAATTGCAGCGCGGTTGCTGTTTCATCCTAATTTTTGATATTGCAGAAAATTATAGATAAACGCAATAGCCAATTGCAATGCAGTCATGGAAACTCCAAAAAACCTTAAGAGGTTGCAACAAAATTGTTGAGGATCAAAATTGACCATCAATCCTTTTGACTTTCTTTTCTCTTCTCAATATCTCAGATCTTCTTATGTTTTCACCTAAAGTTCATACATGGTACATGTATAACCCAAAGAATAATTTTACAAAAGACGAAGAAATTGACTGGAGAAAAAAATAAAAGAATTTCATGAATGTATTGAAGGATGAGATTTCATTCAAGTGGGGCAGAGAATGAAGCTATGGAGAGGCTAGTAGGGCTGCCCTCAATGAAAGCCAATGCCCTCTCCAAGTTAGCAACTATGTCAGTCATTTCAGGCCTCTCCTTTCCCTCCAAGTTCACACAATGCATAGCAGTGTAAGCCATGATCTCAAGGGACTCAACCTCATTCACTTCTGGCTGACCAACTCTGTAATCCAACACACTCCAAAGCTCTCCTGATGCTATCTTTGGCCCTGTGTATTCCACCACCCCTATAGGGCCTGACCCATCTTCAGTTTTGAACACTGCTCTCTTTCCTGTGAGAAGCTCCAACATCACCACTCCTAAACCATACACATCACTCTTTGTGGTTAGCACATTCAACACATAGTACTCGGGGTCTATGTATCCAACAGTCCCAACTGCTTTGGTGGACAACATTTCTCGCTCGGTCTCAGGCCAAATTAGTGACAATCCAAAGTCAGAAACTCTAGCATTCCAGTTTGAGTCCAAGAGTATATTTGAGGACTTGATGTCCCTGTGAATAATAGGTGGCACTGCATAGTTGTGAATGTACTCAATTCCCCTAGCAGCATCCAATGCAATCTTGATCCTCATCTTCCAAGAATTCAAAATGCTGCTACTTTTCTCAACATTGTTCTTGTCATGCAAATGGTCATAAAGTGACCTGTTGCTCATGTACTCATAGACCAAAAGCCTCTCATCATTCTCCTCACAGAACCCAATTAGCCTCACCAAATGCTTGTGGTGAAGCCGGGACAGCAAGGCCAATTCAGAATCAAAAGCAATTTCCTTCTCCTGAAATTTCTTCTTCTTAGTACTGGTATCCCCTCTTTTAATTGCCACTTCACGGCCATCTCCTAGCATGCCTTTGTAAACACTCCCAAAGCTACCAGCACCTATCTTGTTACACACTGAGAAGTTGTCAGTGGCTGTTGCCAGTTCACACAATGAGAAACTCTCAGTCCTGTCCACATGCTTCGATGATGAACCACTCCTATGTCTCCTCAATCTCCTTGAGCCCTGCCTTTTGCTAGAAGAAAAAGTCCTGAATGTTGTCCCATTAGAACCAACATTAGGTATGGGGACTATATCCACATAGGCATCACTCTCTGAGCTTGTAGGTTGCTGCACAGAATTATTACCTACTTCTTCTCTCCTCAACAAAACCCCCCTTGCACCAATCCAAAGGAAATAAAGAATAGTGCATAAACCCGCAAAAGCTCCCGACGGATCCAACAATAAAAAAAACCAACATTTCCCTCAAGTCTCTTTCTCCACGTGAAGAAGAAGGCATCTTGTTTTGGAACAACGTGTGATGATGGTGGAGGCAATGGCACAGCTAGTGGAACCTCAGTTTGACAAGAATAGCAAATACTCCCAGACCCATGACATAAAACATCAGAATCAGGATACGTACCACAAGAACCACAACCACCCTCAACACATGGACCTGGAAGAATCACTCCCAATGGAATCTCAATAGGCACACGAAACTCACCATTACCACCACCCCAACAAACCACTGACAAATTCCTAGTAGTCAACCCACAAACATAATCCAAACCAGCAACAAGTGACTCACAAGCAACACCCTTCACCACATCACTATCAAAACCACCCCCCCAACACACAACAACCCCATTCCTACGCCTAATACCACACGTGAAATCTCCTCCCAAAGCAAGACCTGAAAACTCCAAGGAACTCAAAACATCACCACCACCAAGTTGACCGGAACCGTTGTTCCCTCTACAAACCAAAGCCCCACGAAGAGTCAAACCACACACATGAGACATCCCGGCAACCAAACTTGACATGGTGAAATTCTCAAACTGTCTTTGAATCTCGCCACTAATGTTTCCACCATTTGCACCCTCATCACCCCAACACACAACCCTTCCATTCTCTCTTAACACCCCGCACGAAAAACCGCACCCACAAGTGATGCTACGAAACCTTAACCCTTCTTCAGGTGAAGGAAACTCAACCCCACCACTTCCTCTCCAACACCTCACCACACCGGATTGCACCTCTCTCGCGCACACCTGATCATCGCCAACTGCCACGTCAGCCAGCTGCACCACCTCGCTGTGGAACACCCTCTTGGGGCGAAACGCCGCGTTTGGCGCGTCGGTGTCCCAGCAGTGGAGGCTGCGGCCGCCGGACCTCAGCCCGCAGAAGAAGCTCCGGCCGCCGGAGATGGCCTGGAAGGACACGTTGGGGAGGGTGAGAGGGACGCGCCTGCCGTTCTGGGCGCACTGGATGCGGTGGTTGGGCTCCCCGGCGACGATGCCGCACACGGTGGCGGTGCCGTAGGTGACGGCGGTCGTGGCCGCGGAGCCGAGGCCGTTGACGGCGGTTATGATGAAAATGGCGAAGAGGGAGAAGGAGAGAGTGAAGGGTGTTGTGGTTGGTGTCATTGGTGGGACGGTTGAGGCTTCTTCTTCTTTTTCATTGAGAGGGAAATTGTTACAAAGTTTGAAGAAGAAAGGGAAGGTGCGAGAGAAAAGAACCAAAGGAAGAAAGTCTCGCAAGAAAATAAATGCAAACGGTGAACATTAATAATAATATTACCTCCTTCCATAACTTTTGGTAAATTTGTTTGTCCACCTCCTTCAAATTCTCTTTTGTATTAATTAGGTTTTTTTTTATCAAAATATATTTAATTAATTTATAATTTTTATTAAAAAATAATAAATGCTTTAAATTAATAAAATAATGAAGATTGAGAAAGTTGATTAGTTACATATTAATTAATTAGGTAAAAATAATTATTAATTAAGTAAAAACAATTGGATGATAATCAATTGATAACAAAATTAATGTAATTAAATAAAGAGGAGTGCTAGCAACATAAGAACACATCTTCTAAATTAATATGGTGCAGTATTTGGTAAAATAACTAAATTATTGTCCAATATAACACTTAAATTAGAAACTTGATCACACCATATCCATGATATATATATATATATATATATATATATATATATATATATCCTTTTCATTTATCTTGTTATTTCTTTTCTTTTCAATAGATACATATATAGACCGTGGTGTGGCTGTATATAATCATTTTATTAAAAGCAGTCTTTTCACTTCATACACCATTGTGTTCCAAGTTCCCTTGTTTGACAATGATAATTTATGTAGATGATGTAGATTTAAGAAAAAAAAGGAAATTATAGGTTGTAGCAGATAAATAACTTCGAAGAAGGAGGTGTTGTAGTAGGATTGAGCTAACTAACGCAGCATCATAGGGCTGTTTTGGAGGATCAGAACTCATTCATGTATAAGACTAACTTTATGCTAACATCGGTAAATAGGTTCGTTCTTCTTTTTGCACTAGTTGAATTCGAAAAGTTTTCAAAAGGTCTATGGTTTAACTATTATACTGACCAATACTTTGTTTACTTTATCAAATATTGTACAATTTTACTTTAGAGGACATGCACTCCTAGCAACACACTTGTAATATTTACTGTTATTAATATATTTTTAGGTTAAATATTAAAGTGTAATAAGTTCTGAAAAGTTATTCTTAGGTATTGTTGATTTCTAGAAATGTTGTAACTTCCATTTTACCATATTTTTCTACAATTTTATTTCCATGGTGAGAGGTGAGAAAGTGATATTTCCATGAAAATATGGATAGTTATTTTTTAACAGACTTGTAACTTTCATTTTTATTTAAATTATTTTGAATTTCAAAAAATATTCTTAGGTATATTAAAACAAATGCCTCCTGTGTGTTTAAAGCGATGATTGAATGCGCTGCAGTTGTGGACCGTGTGGTCCCTGAAAATGGAAAACTCGTTGCTGTAGTAATGGTAATTAATGGCAGCGTTACTCGCAATGGTCCTTTTGAAGAGAAAACCCAAATTAAGGAATTGGATTTATGTGTTTATTTCATTGTAATTGGCAATTGCCAAGTTATATGGGAATCAAGACTAAAGTGGAAATTAATTTCAAAACGCTCCATGTCTTGACAGAAGTTAATTTTCTTAAATGCATTATGCGAATAGGATAGTTTTAGGATGTGTAAAGGAGAGGCTTGATTTTCGTTGATGTAGTAGAATAAAGACTTTTTTAATAACGTGGATGCGGATCCACTGAACACGTAGATCAATCGACGGGAGGTTATTTTAGCTTAATTGATAGTCTTCAGTTCAAGTTCTAGGTATGCGGTTGCGTTAAATATTCAAAGGGAGAACTTTGCTGTTCATAGTGATTCCACCTGGCTCGAGCAAAATTGCTTCTAGTGAAAGATACCTGTAGTTTCTACTAAAAATAATGTGGATACGAATACTTCAACTATTTATTATTTTTATCAATAGTCATTAATTCTTAAAACATTCATATATCTTACTATTTTATTCTCTCTTTAAACCCACCAAGGCCAAGTGGCGGAGGTTGTAGTAGTTTGTGTGAGGTCTTAGCTTTTAACCTTCTCAATGCAATCATTGTACACCAAAACAAAAATCTTATTCTCTTTGTAATTAAAATAAAAATTAATTGTGTTAAAATGTAATTAATATTAATATGTTTTTTGTTACATTTTTTAAATCACAAATATTCTTTATAGGAGATAGTTGTTTTTGAATTAAAAACATCTACAGTATGGTGGAATTAGTTTTCCTGGTTAGATTTTTTTTCATACACAAAATTTGAACTCAAGACTTAAAGAAAGTAGTTCAATTTTTGTTTATTGTCAATGTAAAAAATTTTACATTGTCAATCAATTAAAAATAATTATTGTTATGACTTTTAAAATAGTTATTGTAAAAATTTACAAACTAACCATATATGACAATTTATGATTAAATAATAGTATATAAATTCTTTATACCGTCAGTGCTATACTATTTACTCTAAAGAAAAAACAAACATATGTCATTAAAACTAATTACTTGTTAATTTTTTTCTTTGAAAATTTTCAGCACATACCAATTAAATTCTAAAAGAAAATACTGTCACGTGATTAAATTTCATTTATTAATATAATTTGCAATTTTTTATGGCGAAAAATTAATAAATATGTATATCTAACCATAAGATTTCGTATTGTATCTATCTAATATGGGAGGCTGTCTTTATTGTTGAATTCCTCGGCCCTCATTGTTTGTTCCATCTCTATTTCTTTTATGGTAAGGTTTTGGGAAAAGAAAGAGATTAAGGTAAAAGCAAAACTCACCTAAACTTAACTCCTGAGAGGTTGAAGGACTAGAATTTGAATTGAGAGTAGTCCTTCATTTAGTAGTCATAGTACAAATTAGGGTGATCAAGAGTTAGGTTTGACGAATTTTTTTAAAAAAAATGAAATAATTAATTTTAATTAATCAGATTTAAGTTGAGAAAATTTTCCTTCACCAATCCGAATTTACTCAATTTCAATATTATCAAATTAGCTAATAATTTTTATCAAATCTTTTTTTTAATCAAATCAATGATACCCAAATGACGTTGTTTTATATTCAAAATTTTAAAGAATAATTAAAATAATATTATTATATATTAAGGTATTTTAAAAAATTAATATTCATAATAATTGAATTAGTTCACATTAAATATAAATAAATTTAATTACCCAACCTAATCTATATTTTTTAAATTGATTTTGATCAAAGTAAACTGGTCATCAAGTCAAACTTAATCCATCATCACCCTTAAGAAACTAAATACATGCTTTATTGCAGGAACACCTTGTGACACCATAGTGTACGCTGTACACCGATGTCATCTTTCTTTAGCTATTGGAACATTCTATGCCATTTGAAATTTGACAATTATATATTTCAAATATTCTTCTTTTGAAGAAATAGTATTTGAAGGTGTAACATCATATGAATACCTGCTCTTCTTAAAACAATTTTTGGAAGATAGAACAATCATATAACGTTGACATAAGTCACATTTGTGTTAGTTGTTTCGGTGACATGTGAACCTCTTCAGATATTTAATTTGAAGGTATAGAGGCTCTTGACTTTATGCATATGCTATTGTAATTTGGTTTGGCAGGTTAAAGAATTAACTGTACTTTACCTATTCTCTGCAAGAAAACATGAGTTGTCATCAAACTTGTGGGAATATTAATTAATTTCTTGCACCTTCCTTCATTCAATTAACAAATGATCCGTTTTGTTGTTCTTTTTTGTTTGATAGTGTACAAGAAAACAAACATATATGTAATGATCCGGAGAGGGATTGAAGGAAAACAATAGAAAAAGAAAGCTTGATGATTAGGGATTTCTCTCCACACTTGACTCGGGATCCAAGTTGTATCTGAGCTAGGCGAACTGTTTGGTTTGTTTGATTTAGATTGGTAGTATTAATTATTATATTACGAGTTAAATTAAGATTCCTTTCAGACTGAAAAAAATTAACAATAGTATCAAGGTTAGAGTCACACCATACCTATTTACATATATTAAACTAACCTTTCTTTAGTTGGCTTTCTTATGTTCTCAAGTAAACTACATCCTACAGCTTTCTGTTTTAAATTTACATGAATGTTCATTCGTTTTATAATATGGGCTACAGCTATGTTCAAATGACCCTAACGGATTTTAAAGCAAATTAACGTTTAAATCAACTTTGGTCAAAGGATATCAATTATGATCAAAATGTTATTAAAATTTTAATTTTGATATACTGTTAATATAATTTATATTATTAATTAATTAGAAATTAAATTGGATATGACTTTTAAATTAATTACTGTAAAGGTCAACTATTTTACCGTACATGACAATTTATAATTAGATAAATGTGTAAAAAACTTTTATGTTGTTAATGCATTCTAATTAAATTCTACTATTAATTCTATCATTCTAAACTTTGGAGCAACAAAAATTGGGAAACAAGAACAAGGTTGCTAATAGAGCCCATTTTTTAGGTACTGAAGCCATATATCACTGGAGAAGATTCTACTGCTACTTCTATCATTTCAAAGGAGAATGTTATACCTAGGAAGGACGGATATGACTAATTTCTATTCATTAGTCATTCATGCTAGAGAACACATTCGTCAGATATTCCTAAAGCTCAATATGCAGTTAAGAATATTTAGTGAGCTTTTATCGTGCATGACCTAACATGACTTGTGTTGGTCATGCCTATTTAACAAGCATGCCCTCTAACTATTCTCGCCTTTTCTTTTTTTGGGGGGAGGGGGGGTGTAATAGTGCCTCATCCATATACATCAAAGAGCGATGTCAATGTTGCCTTAGTCACATGTGGATAAAATCTAGATTTTTAATTGGGCTTGAGGGTCTGAGGCTTTGGTCTTAGGACCTCTCTTAATCATAAATGTGACAGAGTGGGTTGATTGTAGTAAATGGTTCATTCTACAAACGTAGGTTGACTTATGTGAAACATTGGGCTTTGATATAAAATCATTTACTTAGTTGACCACTCATGGTCTAACTCTCAATCAAATGATCCACATCCATTGAAGCATCCTGAAAGGCATACACGATTAATCAATTGAACAATCCATAGCCCCTCAAGCGCTAAGCTTGAAAGTCGTAAGCAATTAATTGGTTGGATAATCCACAACCCCCTATACACCAAACCTAAAATGCATAAACAATTAATTGTTTGGATGGTCCACATTCCCTCAAGTGCCAAGCCTGAAAGGTGTAGGCAATTAATCAATCAGCTCAAATGCCAAGCCTAAAAGCTGTAGGCAATTCATTGGCCGAACAATCCACTTACCATGAACGATTTTGTGACTAATATCTGGGATAGGTGATATTTGAAGAATTCTGATGGGTAGCTAAAAAGTCATCATTATGTGTTATTAATGCTCCTTGATATTTGTGCACTACTTTTTTTTATGACTGATGTCACTAAAAATAATGTCTTTTAATTTAATTATTGACACATGACATTTGCCTCCCAACTGTTGGATGTGTCACTTGATGATTTAGATTGTATTTGTTAGATTAATGTGTTTACTTTCTATATAAAGTGGCTAGGTATCTACACTTCATTCTTTCACTCTTTTCCTTATCACTAATGGTTCAATTCTTTGATACTTGCTCTTTTCCATTCTTCAAGTTGAAGGATATATTCGGGCTTTTTTGGATTGACGCATCATTTCTTCATGAAAAAGACATACTTTTCTTCTTTTTTCTATATAATCACTTGTTAGTTTAGAGTAAAGCCTTGTGCTATTCATTTGAACTTTTCCTCTTTTTTTCTTTACTATGAAAAGGAGGCAATTTTTTAATTTCTTTATAGCACTCTAGATTTTGTAGTGTTCTTGCCTCCATGGTTTTAATTGGCTTGTTTCTTAGAGAGTGATGAGGAAAAGGATGAAGTATGAATACACAACTTTGAAATGTGTAACTTGCCTGTTACATTTTTCACACACACACACATACACACAAAAAAAAAAAACACTTTGGAATCTAAATATACAAATTTGTTACATGTGCAAGCAGCTTATCGTCATTCTCCATCCATAACATGTTCAATTGTACCCAAAATCTAAAAAAATAAAAATACATATATGTAACAATGATTGCATTAACTTAAGAAACATTAAAAAAAAAAAAGTCAATGCCAACAAATCATATGAAACATTGATCCTAGAGGATTGCTACAACTAATCCAAACCTTGAAAAGGAGGTTCCTAACTTCCATAAATGCTACACAATGGCAAATACTTGGTTATTCAATAAAAAATATGACATACGAAATACTAAGAATTTCTTGGCATATATGAAAATAATAAATGTCTAGAAAAATAGTAAGAATTGTTTCTTAAAGTCCATAATTTCTTTACAGTCAGGATTAAACAACACCTTAGTACAGTTCATGGCATTTTGTAACACATTTTTGCTTGATAACTTAAAGAATACACTCAAAATGCATCTCAAATAAAAGAAGATATTGATCACAAATTTAATTTAGTACAAATTTCAAATACCTTGAAACAACTTCACCTTTGCTAATTGCATAATCACAATCACATTATTAGTATCAACAAAAAGTTAAGAACAAATTCAGGTCATCCACATAAGATCCAAAAGGAGTACACTCACAGGTTGATCTTGACATTTTATAGGTCCTAGGGCGAATAAGGTTCCTTTTACGTACAAGTATTCTAAAATATAAATATATATATTTTATAAAAGAATAGACAGGCAATGACAATAAAAATGATACGTTTATATTAAGTAAATAACATAATTTTAACAAGTCTTAAAAAGATAAAGTTAACTTTTATCGTTATTGAAATAAATCAAACAAAAGACTATAACACATATGTAGGGTAATAAAAGCAAACAACCAGTTGAGAATTCAGAAGAAAGAAATGAGTATGTCAAAATATTGTCTAAAATTTATAAGCAAAAAACTGAGCCAATAATAAGATATGAAATTTATATTCACACAAAAAATAGTACAAAATAGCATCTAGTAACCAAAAGATGCACGTAGAGCAACAAAGCACAAAACTCCACTTGACCTCGAGGATGAATGCTACAATAAATATTAGTTGCATCATTAAGAGTGTGGGCAATGCACGAAGAAATAACAAAAGCAACACTATGACGTCAAGTATGCCAAATGGCACAAAAAGAGATATTACATTATTAGAGGAAGGCGTTGTAGTTATTTCTAAGCTTTTTTTTTAAAAAATTTCCATATTTAGCAACAATAGTGGGAAATGAGAGAATTAGAAGAGCAATCAGCTAATGATGCATGGACAATTTTTTTATAGATGCATTTTGTAGTTGTATATCTATTCCTATATTATAAATTTGAATCATCATTCTTTTCTTTCAAAAAGGATGATGATTTAGATTTATATATAGGAGTAGATATACAATTGTAGAATGCATCTACAAAAAATTTGTCCACGCATCATTAGCTAATGAATCATCATCCTTGATTATGAGTATATTAAGGAGTTGTTCTCACTCTCATTAGGCCACATGGCTTATCCCATTTAATGTATTAAGCATTTAATTTTATTTTTTAATTTCTTATTCCTTTCAAACATATTTTTAATTTTAATTTCAAATTTATCTATTTCTATATTATAAATCTAAATCATCATCCTTAATAGGAGTACTTTTGGGAATTATTCTCACTCTCATTTAGGGGTGGGCATGGATTGGATTTTTAAAAATCCAATCCATATCCAATTCATATCCAATTAAATGGATTAGATTTAAATGCATATCCATAAAACTGGTTTGGATTTTTTGAAACCGGTTTTAAATCTGATTTATGGTTCAAAACCAGTTTTAAAATAAGGTTGATTTTAAAACTAATTTTCGACCATAAATCATTTTGAAACCGATTCATAATTCAAAACCAATTTTCAAACCAGTTTTAAACCATAAACCAGTTTTGAAATTGGTTTTAAAACTAGTTTATGGTTCAAAATTGGTTTGGTTTTAAAACCAATTTTGAGCAATAAACTAGTTTTAAAATTGGTTTTAAAATCTGTTTTAAATCATAACCATAAACTAATTTTTAACACAATTCTTTAAATTTTTTAAACACAGATTATGGTTTGGTTTGGTTACAGTTTGACAATTTTTAAAAATTTTAATTTATTAATACAATGTAAAATTTAATAACTAAATTTACTGAATTATTATGTTATATTATTTTTTAAAAATACATTTTCTTTAAATTCTCTTTAAAATAGATTAGTTGAAAAACAATACCTTTTTACTGCTATTTTAGTATTATTTTTAATAATATTAACACGTTCTTTTTATAATACAAAAGTAAATTGTGTATCTCTTGATATATTGCATTATTCTTTAACAATATTGGTACACCTTTTCTATAACATATAAAAGCAAATTGTGCACCTCAATAATAAAACAAAGAGAATGTTATAAATTAGTTTAATACTTACTAATGTAAATTTTTTTACAATAATAATAAATTTGAAATCACTTTAAATATGAATTTTAAAATAATTATTGTAAAAGTTAATAATCTTGCTATACATGACAACCTATGATTAAACTACATTATAAAATTTTTTGCATTATCAATGTATTCTAATTAAATTCTTTTGAAAATTGTACTTATCTTTTTTCTTTTTAAATTATGAATATCTTTTAAAAGATATTTTTAAGATATATTTTATTTCTTTACAACTTTCTTTAATGGGTATAATTAATTTTGAATATTATATTATTAATTTTAAAACTTTTAAGAATAAAAAGACGTGTTTCATTAAGAAATATGGAATAAAAAGACATGTTGACATTGCTTTGTTGTATAGGCATAGTTAATAGCAATTTTTGTAGTAGGTGAAGATGCAATTGATTATTATTAGCACACAAATAAATAAATATTAATAAAAATATAGAAATTAGAAAAGTCCTAATTGCTCATTCACTCTTTGTTTCATTGGCAATATACAAATTACAAAGAGTTTTGCAGAGAAAGAGGAAAAAAAAAATTAAAAATAACCAGTTTGTGTGGCGAGGAAGAATTATGTTTTGAGAAAAAGTAAGAAAGAGTCTTAAAATTATTCTTTTAAGATAAATAGAGGGAGAATTATGTTTTGAGATAGTATAGTAGTTTTCAATTTGTGCAAAAATGGATATGGATATAATAACTGGTTTCAAAATTGGATATGGATATATAACCAATCCATTATAATTGGTTTTGGATAATAATCGATTCATTAAAATGGATTTATAATGGATTGGAACGATGTGGATATGGATTGGTTTTACTAAACCGGATATTTTGCACACCCATGCTCTCATTAGGCCCATGGGTTATCCTATCTAATGTATTAAGCATTTAATTTTATTTTTTTAATTTTTATTCTTATCAAATATATTTCTTAATTTTAATTCCATATAAATAAAATAATATTATTATATTGAAATGTAAAATGAAAATTAAATTAAAATATTGAAGAAATAAAATCATGAATTGTGAAAATATTAAAAAAGATATTGTTAATAAATATACTTCCAATATCTACTCTTATTTTATAAATCAAAATATGCAACATGTAAAGTGAGACTCTCACTCACTCTCGATTAGTCATTATCAATATTTTTTTCTTATCTCTTCTTTAGATGTACATATTTCATATACTACTACTTTTTTTTTTTTTGAAAGGCTAAACGAAATTTATAAAAGATAAAACATCCAAGCACAAGGTGTGCTGTTTAAGAGCATAGAACAACAAAAAGTAGCCAAAGACCTCCTCCCCCCACAAAGAAACAACAACAGGGCTCTGCAACACCCCTTAATTACCCTATACCCCATTTCCCATACATCAAAAAGTGAAAGATTAAAAATGCAAGAAAGCTTAAAAGAATCATAACCGAGGTTTGAGATACCTCTTACAAGATACAACCCCCAATAATTTCAAAGCTAATCGTACCCTCTTAGCCTCATGGCACATTTCCAAAAACCCCATATTATTCATACAAATTTTGCACAAAATAGATTTGGCTTTTGTCCCATAGTGCAACACAGCCTTCAATTTTCGGATCTTTCTATATCTTGGCTTCATCTTTTCTCATCTTTCCTTATGCAGAACAACTTCATTTTGACTTGTCTTTCCACTTGTTTACTCCGCTACAAGTTGTCTTGCCCCAATCTGATTTTTCCACCATCTTTCCACATATTCACATGCCCATAACCTGCTTGAACAATGTCTTGACATACTTCTGAGCTAATATCTACTACTCACAACTCACTTTACCTTCGCGCTCAACATCCACATCCATCCTTCCAACAAGTTCTAAGTTTTGCATGTCTATTATGCAAGTAGAATCATACATACATATCCCTTTTTACATGATTATACCTGCACCACCTCAGCTTCTTTAATATGACCATTGCATCTAAAGACTATAGCTAACTTACCTTCAAGCACTCGTTGGGAAGTCAAACCAACAAGACAGCGGGTATTTGAAGTCACTCCTGGCAGTGATCCACTGCCAAGATAAAATCTTAATCTTTTCCACCACTTCAACCAACCCATCCTTATTTGCAAAGAAAATTCTTGCATTGCAATTACTCCATGTTGACCACACAATGAAAAACCACACTGTCTGCCAAATGTTGATTTGTTTTGCAACACACTCCACCAAGCCCCCAAAATGAAGAAATTTATTCTAACATTATGCATTGCTGCTTTTATCCCCACTACCTCAAGCATTCCCCCTAAACAAAAGAATAGTGCTCACATTAAAAAAACAAGTGAGTCATGGATTCTTCCCCCCTTTTTACACCTTTTGCACATGTTTTCATTGGGGGATGTGATTTGTCTGCATGCTAAGTTTTGTAAAGTAGGAAGTCGGTCTTGATACAGTCTTCAGGTCAAAGCTTGAATCTTTAAAGGCACACATTTCAACCACAGGTAATTGTAAAAATCATTAGTATCCAATTCTATATGTGACACAAGACACTTGTATGTTGATTTAATCGTATAAATGCTAGTAAAGTCTTCTCTCCACACCCATTTATCTTCTTCATTTTCCTTCCATGCTACTTAACACAACTCGTTCTCTAATTGATTGAGCATTTCCCTCTCCTATATAAATAATGGTCTTTGCCACCTCCAATCCCATCTCATCTCACCATCCTTCCTACTCCCCGTCTCTGCTACATATCCATTGCTATTGCTTATAATCTCTAATATGTCAACCACAATGGTGCCTCTCCCACCCACAGATCATGCCATAACTTTGTCTTACTTCCATCCCTTATAATTTTATAAGCAGTTTTTGAGAACCAATTTAATGGGAATTTATTATTGTCCGCTTTTAGGGTCTAAATGTCCATCCACCACTTAGAACATGAGCTCCTAATTTGATCCCACTCACCCCAATCTACAGCACCATACTTATATCGTAACACTTTATACCACAAGGATTGGTCATCCACCTTTAACCTCCATAACCATTTTCCCAATAAAGCTATGTTAAAAGCCACGAGATTTTTTTACCCCCAAACCTCCTACCCCCTTCTCCATGCACACTCTATTCCGTGCAACCCAATGGATTTTGTTCCTTTCTTCCCCACCACCCCACAAAACGTGTCTAAAGAGATATTCAAGTATAGAAATAATACTTGCTGGAGCCTTGAAGAAGGAAAAAAAAATAGATCAGAAGAGTTACCAAGACTAAAATAAGCAAGACCACACAACCCCTTAAAGAAATGTGCTCACTATTCCACGAAGATAACCTTTGATGCACCTTATCCACCACTGACCTCCACGAAGATATTTTTTTAAGATCTGCACCAAAAAGTGATCCTAAGTATTTAAATGGCATAGACCCACTTCTATAGTTCAAAGCATAAGTAGTCGCTCTCAACCACTAGTCATGAATGGTAACCCCTATTAATTGGCTCTTGTGGAAGTTCGCCTTTAACCCATATGATAATTCAAATAATTGAAGGGTACATTTGATAGCCCACACATTGCTCCAACTCTTCTTGCCAATAAACAATGTGTCATCTGCAAACTATAAGAGACATACCTTTTATCCCTGCCTTTCTAAATCATACCCTACAAAAAGTCCTTAATTCTTGCCTCATTAGCCATCATGCTTAAGCCCTTTGCTGCAATTAAGAATAGAAAGTGGATCTCCTTATCTCAAACCCCTGCTAATAGAAAATTCCTCAGTGGGACTGTTATTAACCTATATAGAGATCCTTATAGTGCAAACGCATTCATTGATCCATTTCCGCAACTTCTCATGAAACCCCATTCTATCCATCATGTAGTTCAGGTACTCCTAACTCACTAAGTCATATGCCTTCTCAAAGTCTACCTTAAAACACAACACCTCTTTCTTTTTCCTTTTAGCATCATGCACAAGTTCATTTGCAATGAGCACACCATCCAAGATTTGGCTCCCTTTAATAAATGCATATTGACTTAAGGAAATGATAGCATCATATACTACTACTATAATTAGACAAAAAAATTTCTCTCAATTTGTCATTCTTTTATTTTTATCTATATATTTAATCTTCTTGACTATCTATCCTTTTCAATCTATCATCTTTTATGATCTCTATCTCTAAATTAAATTTCAATAATTTTTTTAAAAAGAAATTAACGATAATTAAAAATAATCTTATATCACAATTTAAATTATTCATTCTAAATCTAAAATATAATTTATATATTTAAGGATATTAATTTATTATAAATTTTAATTATAATATAATTTATATATTAAAAATGATTATTTATTATGAATTTTAATTAAATAAAATTAAACATTTATCATTTGTAATACTCAAAATTAAATACTAGTTATATAAATTGCTCATACTTATTTTTAAAGATGAATTTTATTTTGTGATTTAAATTTTTTTATTTTATGTTAATTTATATTAAATTTATATATTATATTATAACTATATTGTGTCTAATGATTTTTAAAATTTATTGTATTTTTATATTCAAATCGTATCATATTTGTGTCCAGTATGTTTGGAAACACATCATAAGCCAGTAAATCACATCGATTTTGTAAAAGATGTGAAAGCTACGTCTCAGAATTTCCAAGCAGACGCAAAAAATTACATTCTAAATGTGTGACCAAACACGCACTATGTTATCCTTAGAATTTTTCTTCCACACTTCTTCCTCCCCACAAGCACCATCTCTAGCCTTGGGGGGTGTATATATATATAAAATAATGGGTGGCATCTAATGGTCATAAATTCTTAAGGAAGAAAGGAGAATATAAAATAAATTTTTGTTGATACATCCCTGTACCACTAGCTATTGTTATGCAGCTAAGAAGATTGATGAACATCCTTTAATAGAAAAAACTTGGAAGGTGATGCAACAGTTGGGGCTTGACTTTATTGCACAACAATTAGATGTAGAAACATAAATGGTTCACCTAAAATAATATAATGCATGATGGTGAAGTTGAAGAGGATACAACCCACCATTGAGTAATATATCATATACCAATTCTTCGATATCTAATTTATTTATTCCAAAGAGCCCTATAAATGCAAAAACGACCCAATATGATAATAAATCAAGAGCATAGGGGTACACCATCTCACCATTAAAGTTACAATAGACGAAGAATTACTCTTCAGGAAACATTTGAAAATTTGTTACGTACATCTAAATTCAAGCGATGCCGTACTCTAAAAAATTTTAGATTGTTCATTTAAGTTTGATTTAATTAGCAATTAATTAGCTTACAAATTGTTGCATCATAGGACAGGACACGTTAGGATAAGAAGTGATGAAGCCATTCAGCAATAGCCTTAATCACAATTTATGTCATGTTCAAAAACTTCAACCAATTATTAGTAAATTGATGCGCTAAAAATACGCTCAAGGGCAAGCATACCCTTATCGCAATAGTAACAAAAGGACGTGAGTCTAGATATTGAACACAAAGGACTAAATGGTGATTACGAATTTCCAAATATTCAATATTGTTTAGGTAAAATTAAATAGGTACTGGGTTGATTCAATAATGATAAACGTGAAATAGGAATTGTAAAACAAACAATAGCAAGTAGAGAAAAATTCAAAGAAAAATAGGCTTAGGGTCGTGGTTTCCTTCGTGCTCTTAAATTCCTTCACATCTAATTTTAATTGAACCTCTTACTATTCGTCAATTACCAATAGTCCCCTACGAATTTTATTGTCAATTGTTGGTCATAAATTGCAATAGTCCTTTCTAAGTTAATTTCCCAATTGATCATGTGAGATATTAAAACCCTAGGAAGACATAAGGAATAAAATGGGGGATTAAATTAATTATTTAATCCAATTGGAAATTAGGAATGGAGGTTGATCATATGACAAAACCTAATTTGATTACCCTACACGTTTACCAATTAATTGCGGTACGGCTGCTGTTCAATTAATCAATTCAAAGCATACAAGGGATGATCAATTCCTAGTAAGAAAATAAAAACAGTAAAGCAATCTATTTGACTGAATAGAAACAAGAATTCAATTAAAAATAAACATTTAGGGGTTCCAAACACTAAGTACACCATAACCCTAACAAGAAATTTAGCTACTCATGGCAAGAAGAGATATCATAATTTTAAAGAAATACATCAAAGGGAAAAGAAGAAGAAATCTTTTACAAGAAAAGGTTTTTCACCGGTTTCTAACTCTGAGTATCCTATTGCTCTTCAAGAATCCTTCTCCAAAAGCCAAAGACCAAAAAGGAAGAATTGAGGAAAGAATAAAGATAAGACAGAGATCCTCTAGTTTCTGCTTTACTCCTTGCTATTTGTAATACAATTTTAGAATTTTGGAACAAGAGGCTTAACCCTGGTCCATTCCGCACAATCTACACCCATTAAAAATTAAAATAAAATTAAAAGTTAGACCTCGAACCTGCCCAGCGAGCTTGGAAACTCGCTGGGTGGTTTTTTGGAAGGAATTTGTTTCACTTTGACGCTAGGCGGGCTATCTAACAAGCTAGGCGGGCTACTTCTAGGGCAAGTCCCGCCAGGCAGGTTCAATCTTGTGCTTTCCATTTTGTGCTTCAAGTCTCCTTTTTGGCCCGTTCTTGTGCTTATAAGCTTCTTTTAAGTCCACTTTGATAAGTATAATACTCCTTTATACCTATGGATTAGATTTCTTTTCTTTGCTCAACTAACTTCCTACATAAAATTCAACAAAATTAAGACAATTCATATAATTTTAAATAAAAAGATTAGAAACACACATCACATGAAATCCTTCATTAATGGTCTATTTTCTCATAAATTTCTTATGAGCTAATGCAAAAATCATCTGAACTTGCTTTATAAATCTACATAAAATATAGATTTATCATAAATTTATCATTTATCGCTTGAATATTTGCTCAAACTGACATATGACTTTCTTTACCTTTCTTACAAAAATGGTAGTAATAATGGTTTGCTTCAGCCTTTTACTTAAAATGTTGATGTATACTCTTATATATTTTAATTTTCTTAAGCTACTTTTTATTATTGGATTAAATTTATATAAAATTTACTAAAAGAGAGTGTGAGTATGAAATTTGACTCTTATAGAGTGAGAGAAGTACAGTTTAAAAGATAAAGTGTAATAATAGCTATTAATTAGAAGTTGAACAATTGACATTATAATTAACTTTAAAGTTTATTTATATATGCATTGGATTTTATACCAATTTTCAACTTAATTTCTAATCAACGATTGTGAGTATACTTTATTTTTTAAAGTGCATTTCGTCACTTTAAAAGAACCAAATCCGTGAATATATTATCCACTAAAATCTACATTGTCTAAGAAACCTTACATAAATTTCATCATGTAAATGCACCTTGAGAGGAAAGAGAAAAAAAATGCTAGATATGAATGATGTTAAGAAAAATATATAAAGAAATACATAGAGATATAAGATGAATGTAAATATAAGAAATAAAAAAAATAAAGTTAAATAAAGAATGTGTTAGAAAATGTATTATTTTAACATTTCTTATTTACTTAAATTTTTTTTTTTTATAAAGTCATATGTTCAAACTTTGTTGTTACCATTATTTTGTCATATTAATAGTGATTTCTGATTGGATGATAGTATAAAACTTTTTACACTAACAGTGCATGACCATTAAACTCTTTAAAAAAGAGTTTAATGGTCATGCACTAACAGTGTAAAGTAGTTTTACACTGTCATCCAATCACAAACCACCATTTATTGTAAGTTTGTTAACTTTTATAATAAATACTTTAAAAGTCATATTAATGGTGATTTATGATTGGATGACAGTATAAAACTTTTTACACTGACAGTGTATGACCATTAAACTCTTAATTTAACCTCATTTAGTGAAATCATCCCCTAATACCCTTTATTTAATTCAAATTTTATTTTGAACAACCTATTCAATTCTCATGATATCAACTAGACCTTTAAATAGAAAAAAGTATTCTTAAATGAAACAAGTTTCCATAAAATTGAAGTCTTTTGTCAATTAACGTGAAAGGTAGTTTAGAGAATGAACTTCATTTTTTAAATGAGATTGAGAAAATTAAATAAAATTAGCTAACATTCTTAGTTAATGTGAATTAATTTTTTTTATATTCAAAACTAGTGGGAGTACCTCTGTACTTTTATACAAGACCCCTTTAACTAATTCACAAGAATTGAGAAAGTTGGTTAATTTAGTTAGTAATATTAAATTTGTTAATAATTTGTATTGTTATTTCAAAATTACTCTTAAAATTATTGGGACTAAAGAACGAGAGAGATTTACCATATGTTTGATTTCTCATTCATGGACATCTGGCGCATGTCTCATGTGCAGCTAAAAGGTTTGGCTTCTGTGTATTACACAGATTTTGACATGGTTTTTTGTATCAACGCACTTATTTAATGCCACACCAAACATACACTTATCTTATTAATTTCACTTGTTAGTCATTTCCTCAAATCCTCACAAGTGAGCAAAACAATTTTTATTTTTTGGTACTGACAAGCACGAATTATATTGACCATAGCACTGCATGGGTGACCATTAGCAAGTCCTTTGGTAACAAATTGAACAACAAATTTAGAGTCACTTTCAATCCACAGCTTCTTAAAACCCACATTCCAATCAACTTCTAGTGCTGAGAGTATACCCCAAAGTTCTGCCATTATCACACTAGAAGAGCCAAGGTTCCTCACAAAACCCATTACCCATTGGATGACCAAATTACACCAACACAGGATGCATGATCACCACTACCCATCACAGAGGCGTCAGTATTTGCCTTTAGCCACTGACCTGTAGGAGCTTCCCATCTAATATCTTTAGTTTGACAACCTGGATTATTAATTCCTACACTCACCAATGAATTATTGACACTTTCACATGGCCACGCCTTTTGCCAAATTTGGTGCAAAACAATTTCATCTTTCTGGTCATCTTCTCTAATCCTTACAATAGAAAGGAAAAGTTTTCTCGTTAATTCATAACATTTAGGGTTTATAGACAAAAAAAAATTGAAAAGTAATTAAAAATATGTTAGTAAAAAATAGTTAATGTAAGAGACAATTTGGAGGGAAACTTATAAAAAAAGCCAAGCAAATTTCTTTATAATGAGACGAAGGTAGTAAGATTTGTAAGAGGAGTATAACACTATTCCAAAAAAAAATAGAAGTATGAATATATATAACTCAATGAATAATATTATATCATCCTACAAATTTTTCTACAAATCTTTTTATTATCTTATAAAGAAAATATTAAATAAAAAAGTAAATGTGTTTAATGTTTTAAAAATATAAAATATATTTAATATTTAGTACTGTATAAAAAAATGAGAAAATTAGCAAGAAAACATTATAAGAGAATTGCAAGTAAGGCCTTGCTAGTATGTTGAGAAACTCAAAAAGAAAATAATACTCTCTATGTTCTTAAATATTAATTATTTAAAGTTTTTTATACAGAGAGTAAAAAATATTTAATTTATATATATTTAGACTAAGATATCTTTATCAATTGTTTTACAAATTTTTATATTATTTTTAACTACTCTATTTATAATTTACTCTAATTTATAATTGTACCTATTATTATATCAAGTCATAGGAGTACTAGCAACACATTCTTTAATATAAGTTAGGCACATATCAATTATCTATTTTCGGAATTAAAATAATTTAAGATCTATTAGCTTTCAAAAATAACCATTCAATAAAATAGTCATCTTTCTTTTCTGTCAGCATGAACTATTTATAATATAAATTAACTGTGACAAGTTCCGACTAATTTTTGCTTATATGATTGCCTATATTCTCAAATCTTTAAAATTGGTACATGTCATTTACTATATCTTCTATAATTAGCCAATAACAGAGACATAATAAATAGCCCAGTAGACCTGGGCGTTATCTGGTTTCATGCTAAAGGTAAATATAATGGATAAGAGAAAGAGGAATGCTATATTATCTTACAATTTTTTTTACTACTTTATAAAAACAGAATTAAATAAAAAGTAAATATATTTAATGTTTTAGAATTATAAAATGCATTCAATATTTATCATAAGTAGAAGGGTGTTGTAGTAGAATTTAAAATTATTCTTTGCCTAATTCTGTGTCTCCAGTGCAGGAAGCTAGTATTATCATTGCTTATAAAATTCTACATTAAAAGAAAGAATGAAACAGAGAAAAAGGGTTGGACAGCTAACGCAGTACCTATAGAAAATGCTTGTGATTGAGTCAAATTGGCTATGTTGTTCTTGTCTACACTCAAGTGTCAAGTGTTTATTCTCTGCTTGTTTTATGTGTATAAGTGCGAGTATACCTTGGACTATCAAACAAAATTATGTTGCTCGTCAAAATTTTGTTAGGTGTGTGTCTATATCCAACATCATTGGCTCTCAACTGTGTGCAGCACTAAAACTTTCTTGTTTGACCCTATGTTTGCTTCTTAATAAATGAATTTCATTAGCTCAAAATAAAATAAAAAATCGACGTGATCACAACCAATTAGCTAGGTATTCTGATTTGACTTTTTGCATATTGGGACTGAGGTGGAAGCTTCCTTATTCAAGAGCAAGAGAACTTCTAAAAGTGTAAAAAGCAAATTAACGAAGGAAAAAATGAACCTACTTCTAATTTAATCACAACCAAACAACTCCTTAGGAATTTACGGATTAGAACTTAGAATTCGTCCACGGTTGCTCTGTGTTGTATCATTTATGCTTTTTATTTCTGTTTTCGATGATGTGGATGGTAATCTCTTATATATATAAATTAAAATAGTTATCTTGAACGATAGTATTTTTTTGCTGTTATTTTTCAATAAAAACGTTTTAGCTACTATTCATCTGCGAGTCAAGCCCATGGCCCAATCTTATTTTCTTGCTACGGTTGCCTTTCATTTACCCATCCTTTTTATCCTGCTTATATCATTTTGTGTTTTCATTTCTTTGCTAATTTTGAGTTCTGAAGCCCAAATGGTTTAATTTACTTATGTTGCATTCCATCATTGCTTAGGCCATTCCACTGGATCATTATTTTGTTTAGATGTCAGATTCCGGCTTGCCGAAGCCCAAGTTTTTGTTTGGTGGGTATTGGGCTTGTTGGGTAACGTGTTTTACCTCTTACATTGTTGGGTATTGAGCCACCCATTCAAAGCCTCCCACATTTTCAATACAGCAATGCACATATTTTGATGCTATTTTTTTTATATATAAATATTATGTAGAAACTCTCCTTCCATCTTCGCCCAAATTTCATCTCTTCTCCTTCCTACCCCAAATTTCGATTAAATATGTTTATAACGAAGAAGAAGTAAAGATTCCAAAAAGAAATTCAATTAGGGTGTGCGTGATCCAACAACCCAACTCAACTCAATTACATTTCAGTAAATTGGGTTGGTTCATTGGTTGGATTGGATATCAAGTTAATGAGTTCTAAACTCAATTAACTTGACCCAATTTGAAGTATAATTCAAGGTACATATAATATTAATAATAAATTAATAATTATGATCAATATAGTGTTAGCTAAAGGTACCTGTTGAATTCTAAATGAAGGTTGAGGTTATTATGATCAATATAGTGTTACTCTCATCTTTTATAAGTGGGATTCTCATTTTTTTTCCTCTTTAGTTTTAGCTATGAAATGTCATATTTTATTAAATCTTTTGAATTTTAATTGTTTGTATATTTTTTTATTTTTTTCTTCTTTTTGTATTTATTTTCAAATTTCCAAAATATAATAACATTTTAATTAGTCGAGTCGACTACTTAACTCAAACCAATCCAATTAAGGTTGAGTTGGTTTCATTTAAGTTTCTTACCAAAAAAAAAAAGAACCCAACCTGACATAACCTAAATACATTTCATTGGATTGAGTTTTAAAATAGACTAAGCCCAACCCAACCTGATCCAATTACATGGACAAAATAAATAATTGGTTAACAGTCTACAACAAGTAACTTTGAATGTATGAGTTTGACAAGTGTCATCAACATTATTTTAAAATGAAAACTACTAATAACAGACAATTAAATTATTCTAAGTACAATACAAGCTTTGAAAAAATAAGTCTTGTTCTTCAATTTACTTATCAATTGAAACTACATTTTGGCTAGCACAACATTTCAACCAACCACCCTTTCCAAGCGCTTATCAAAATTATGAATTCCTTGTTAAGGCCAAATTGAAAACCCGGTGCTTACTCTTAAGCTTGATTCTTCAACCACGCATGACTATTTTATGTTCTTTTCATTTTTGATACACGTGGGTAATGGTTGCGATCAATTAAATTATAAAGAATGTCTGCAAACCAAAAAATATTCAAATTTATCTTTATCAATAAGTTCTTCTTCAAATTATAATACAATTAAGTTTCCTCGACTATATAATGTTATAGCTTGTGACACTTCCTTTGTCGGCATTCATCTTATCTTTATTATAACACAAATAACGTCACGTCAATAAAAGTAAGTCATCTATTCATACATAAGAGAGTGATATCACTTTTATCAAAAAAAAAAAAAAAAAGAGTGATATCACTATTTGAAAAATAAAATTAGAGCCATATCAATGACATATTGATCAGGAGAGTTCATAGAATCAATTTAGAAAGTCCAATAACATCATTTACATTGAAGCTGTGGAAACCACACATGTTACAAGATTAGGAAGACTACATATTCATTCAAGTCACAAGTATATATTATAAGTAATAACTAATACTTAATTGTCTGTTCACAAGTCATTAGCCAGGTTTATGAATGGAAAGATCCAGCTTAATTAACCCGACTGTTCACAAGTCCAGGACCACGGCAACATGTAAAACTACGATTTTGATTGAGATACGAAATATTGGAGTGTAATGAAAAGGGAAAGTGAGAAAGATTGAACCTGTTGATCGAGGAATGTTATTCTCACATTTTTTTTTATAACAAGAACAGAGATAAGAAGATAAATGAATTAAACCTAAGATAAAATGAGTAACGTAATAAAAAAAAATTTAAAAATAGTTAAGAAAAAATGTTGTGGGAGTATTCTCTCTAATTTAAGATCCATTTTCACGTGGGTGTATATAGTTTGATTTAAAAAAAGAAAAAAAATTGAATTAATCAAAATATATTATTATTCCCTACAAGAAACGTGCATATTAGTATCGAAATGTTAATGTTGACCGTGACACCGACGCTATTGGATACAACCTTTTTGAATTCTATTTTGTTTTATTTTTTTAATATTTAATTAAATAGAGTGGACCAAGCCAATACTAAATTAGAGTGTAGCGTTAGCTTAGTACAACCATGGCCTACGCTAAATAATATTTTTTTAAAAATATTTTTTTGTAAATAGTATCGGTCAATTCTTAATTTGAGCAAGAAAATGAAAAAGGTAGCATCTACCTAGCATCGGCCATTATTTTTTTACTTTTTTTTTCTAATTAGTGTTGGCTTAATTCTTAATTTGAGCTAGAAAATGAAAAAAAGTTAACATCAGTCTAACTCACACTAAATAATTTTATTTTTCTTGTAATTAGCATTGACCAAGTCAACACTAATTTTTTATTCAAGCAAAAAAATGAAAAAAGTTAGCGTCAATCATGGCCCACACCAAATAATATAATTTTTTTTAAAAGTTTTTTTTCTTTTTTGCAATAAGCATCAATCAAGCCAAAGCTAGTTCTTAAATTGAGCAAGAAAACAAAAATGTTAGTCTCAGCCTAGCATCAATCATGGCCCAAGCTAAATCTATTTCTTGAACTTTTTTATTGTTAGTGTTAGCCATGCTGACGCTAGTTTTTAATTTTAGTGCGACAACAAAAATTTCTGTCACCCCTTCTTAAATCTTAAAAACCTTTCTTCTTCTCCCAATCTCTCAACTCTAACTCACTTTCCTTAATCTCTCATCTCACTATCTTCCTCTGTTTTTATATTCTCTATTTTTCTAATACTATCTTCTCCTATTTCCATTTGTTGCAGGTTCTAGGCAAGGATGGATGTGAAGACAACAACAACAGTGATTGCGGTAGCGAGGATTCTGGTGGTCAACAAAGAAGAAGAGCACAACGACAAGCCGACGATGACACCACCACCTCCAACCAATGAACGAAGAAAAAGAGTGTGGCAACGACAACTGAGCGTGGTGGTAGAGATAAAAAGGAAAAAAGGGGAGAGAAAATAAGAGGAAAAAAGCTACCAAACTATCACAATGATGTCGTTGCAACAACGGTGGAGACATATTGTCGATAACGACTATATTTGTTTTATTTTGTTTTCTCTTCTTAGCATTAGCCAAGCTAACACTATTAGGCGTCAACCTCTATTGGTTAACGCAATTAGCGTCAGCCTTTTATTTAAGTTAGCATCGGTCAAGTGGATGCTAACGTTAGCTTTGAACATTTTTAATTTGACATAGCTTCCAACCTAGCATCAACCAAGATAGCCACACTACCAATTAGTTTCAAGCGTTTTAATGTCGATCATAAAACTTATGCAAAGTCGTATTTAGCGTTGATTTTTGTTGGTTAGCGTCAGCTTTTGGCCAATGCCATTTCACATTTTTGTAGTGATTGTTGTTGTTGTTTATTGTCAAACTTGAACTAAACTAACTATAGGGAGAGACAAGCAATAAGTTCAGATAATCATATCTTTTAGTCAAAATAATGTTATATTATGTATATAAACAAAATAAAAAACAAAAGGAGAGTTTAGGTTAATTGTTTTGATTTTGAATACCGATATACTTTAGCTAAATTAAAAGGAAGAGAAAGGGTTTGGACGTATTAGTTATAGTAACAATGCATTAAATTTTAAATCAGAGAACCAATACTTTTTTTTTTTTTACAAGAATCAAAGAACCATTACCTAATTAAAAAAAATGAGTTTTATTAGTTTGATATGGTTCAGTTTGTATTTGAAACCAAACTGAGCTGACTTAATTAATTTTGTTTGATTTTTTTAGTTCATAAAATTGGTCTAAATTAATGAAAACTTATATATTCATTTTTTGATATAGGCCACAGGTATCCTTCACTAGAAACAATCCTACTATGGGTGACAAAACTCTCCTTCTGAATATTTAACATAGCTGCATACTCAAGACTCGAATTCGAAACCATTGTTTAAGCTAAAACAACCTCACATTAGTTGATCCATGTACTCAGTGGTCAAACTTGTATATTAATAAATCTAGGGAAAAGAATTTAGAAAAATAACATTTATGTAAGTCTTACTAATTTTATAGCGTCTTTTATTTTTTTTCAATGAAAAAAAAGTATAAAGAAAAAAATGTGAAATTAACCAAATATTTACCTACACTTTCCTTTATAAATCTATCAAAGGATGGATTATATTTCTTTTTTTATTTATGATTACAAGTATCTTCCACCAAACGTAATTCTATTTGAGTTAGGGTAAGAGTATTATAGGTGGCAATTTAACGCAACTACATATATAGTGCTCAAACTTGAGATCACTAGTTAATTTGAAACAACCCCACACTAATTGATCCACATGCTTAGTTGTAGGATGAATTGTCTTTTAAAAACAAACAAAGGAAAAGATGAATTTTTATGAGCCTCACCGTATACTTACATACATTTTTATTCATAATTTATATATAAGAAAATATTATTTATTACAGATGTATAAAACACATGAATTGTGTATTTTTATCAAATATCACTTCATATTTTTAATTTTTTAATCACCATTTGTTTTTACAAAACTGTTAGTGTGTTCATGTTAGTTTTCATGCATTTCATGCATATTCCTTCCGTACTAACCAACAACACTTGATAAATCTACAACATATGTAGGTTTAAGGAATCTTTTTACATGTTTTGATACATTACCTTGATGAAATATTGTGAGAAAATAACTCATATACATTCTCTTGTAGTTTATGTTTTGAATAGTTTAAATGGAAAAAGAATATAATTACACTAATTTCTTGGGTTTTTAATGTAGGAAAAATGAGCAATAGTGAAAGGCTTGAAATTTTGAACTCAGACTTTGACCTTTCCTCTTCGTTTATGCTAGAAATTGAATTCCAATAATGAGATTGAGGTGATCTTAGTGTTTATGAAAAACTTAAACATAAGCATACACTTTTCATAAGGAGAGTCAGTGTGCATCATAAAGGAAATCGGGTTTAAGGTTGAAGTTGATGTGTTGTCTTAACAGCCTGACATAGATGTAGTGTTTTAAGTATATCTTAAGCGATAGATATTGAAACAACATGAGACTAGTGCCAAAATTTCAAGGATGAAACTATCTACAACTTTTATGGAGACACCAAAAGCCAATTTTGCTTATAAAGTGCTCGACAAATGAAAAATTGTGCCTAGTGCGAATAACCCTGGCACATAGGCGCCTGACATTGCATTGTTCATCACCCAACATCGCTAAATGGGGCCCAATGCCAACACAATCCCAATTTTTAGACTCAACATGAAAAAGGGTGCCCAATGTCCTTTTGAGGTCTTGAAGGTGCAACTTTGGTATTTAATTAGAAAAAGAAAAAAAAAGATTATTGGGGCATTCTTTGGACTCCCTAATGACATGCAGTGAACGAGACTCTTGGAAATCATTCTCCACCATTGAAGATTGGAGGAATCGAGAACAATTCTTGAAGATTCATAACTCTATCCTTATCTCTCTCATAAATTTGCTTTCTTTATCCTTTCTATGAGTTTTTAATTTTTGATAGGGTTAGGCTAGGATGAACTTGATTCAAACCTTGTGTAATTGATTTCTCTTTCTAAATCCTATTTCTTTTCATGTGATTTGAGTTGTTGGGTTGTTTTTAATGTTTTCCCTTAATTGACCTTCTTTGGAATTGTTTGGTAATTTAAATTCACAATTGAGAAAGTAGGGTTTAAAATATTTCAATTCAATAACCATATAATTATTGCGTCTAGGAGTAGGGTTAGATTATATGCATTTGTTCCTAATTTCGTAAACCTAATAATTGTTGCTAATTTTGTTCGCCTAAGGAGTTAGGGTTCATAATTGGGGATAAACGGTTTACCTACTAAGGAATTGGGGATAAGCTAGATTAGAGAAATTGAATGTCGATCACACAATAAGAGGGGATTTAGAAGAGAAAATTATTACATTAAGAGAGAGTTAAAGAGATTTCGATAGATATCTATTTTTTATTGAATTTTTGCGTCATTTTTCATTTTTTTTTTTGTTCCCCTTTCAATTTAAATCAAAAAAATAAAATCAACCAATTCTTTCTTGATTTCTAGATCAAAGGTGTAATCAATTGGTTCTACCACTATTAAATCACAATTCTCGTAATACTTATATGACCGATACATTTATTGTGTCTTCAACAATGCTCTGCATAAAATTGTATGGACGAAGAACAATTTTATTTCTTTTTTCGTTAAATGATACAAAATCAGAGGAAAGAAATACCTCCACTTCCGTATTCCTTTCTTATATTTCTTTTTCTTTATTATACCTTTTTTAACTTTTTTATGATACCAGCACACACCTTGAGGTACTTAATACTTATAGTGGAGAAACATGCAGGACACATTTGATTGAAAAAGATAAATAATCAAATGAATAAATTATCGAACTTGAAAAAACAATGTAATGTTTAACAAATGATCCATTAACGAAGGAAAGGAACTTGCATACGCAAGGCAACCCAGTTCGTGTTAAGTCTATCGCTACAATACACACTTAATGCCAAAAGAAAATGATAAGGAAGTTAAGTAAGAAATTTGACATTGATGTTTATCACTTACTAGCTCTGGAAAAGTTGGTACCAAAAATCCAAACAATATAAGATAAGAATGGAACCTAACTTGGCAAGGCTGCTGTTGCTGATGCAAATGTGAAGTAGTTTTCATCTACAGAGTGAGTCTTGTTCATCAAGATTTTTATTCAATTTTGGCCTTTTGGGAAACCTGGTATTGAGTATGCCCAAGTGGGTTGCTCTGCTAAAGATCATTAGATTAACATTTGGGTTGCGCATGTTTGTTTATGGCGGGATGCTTACAAAAAACATTTGTTGCACATGACTATTTGCTGTGGGGGATGCCTATAGAAAACATTTCAATATAAAGTTGTGGCCTATCTAGTCATCATGCATTAATATTACCTGATTAAGTAGATAAGTAAGCATCTAGGTAAGTCAATCTACAAATAGACAAACACCTTGGTAACTAGGTCGAACAGTCAGGAGAGATTATAAAGTGTGTTTAGTAATACTTTTTGCTTGGTCATTGACCACATATATATATAGATATTTGTCAATAAACAAGATGACTATGACTTATTTTTATTTCATTTTATTATATCTTTATTCTTCTTAATCCCACTTTCGCATTAAGAAAGGAGTCACATCAAACAAAAACCCCTACCTTATCACCAAAATTTTCCTAAGTCTGTAATGGCATACAGACTAAAGACTAACCATCTGTTTATCCTTTAGTGGTTGGACTTTAATTAGATGCTTAACACTCTGTTTTGGAGAGGCTTCAACTTTTTTTCTTTAAATGTAAACTTTCTATAATAGTGAGGAAACAAATCACTGGAGATGATAACGATATGCTAGAGACGAGATGCCCAACCAATGAGAATAAGCCTTGGCTCTCTCGAAAAAGCTCCAATCAGCACCAAATTTCTTAGCATAAGATGTCAATTTATTTGTACCCAATCATGTATCAGGATTCGGTTAATGAGTCTAGACTGATGTTTAATCAAAGCTGCAAACCAACATAGTTACTATTTGCTTTGTGCCAAATGCAATGAACCAAGTTTGTTAATTATTTAAATTTATTTTTTTCGAAAAAATTGTATCTTAGTGAAATATGATATTACATAAATTTTACATTCAAACTTCGAAATAATTTTTTATTTTTTTTATCTAAGAAAAGACTCATACTAAATCTTATAAAAATGATGAAGTAAAAAAATAAAAAAGAGATAAAACGTATTGTCGAAAAATCAAACTAAAACATTCGTAATTTATATCTTAATTGACTCAAAGGAACGAATAATCTTATATAAAGTATGTAGCGGCTAAAATTTATTTTTTTTCTATAAAGTATGCCTTAAGAATTTTTTGTGGCAGATTAAACTCCTATCACCGATTAATTACTTACTTTGACCAAATTTGGTGACGAAATGGACAACGTACTATAATTTAATAAAGGTTAAAAAAAACTAATATTTTGATATAGTTTTTTTTTTTATAACTATCATAATTAGAATTTTTGGCTTTCCGATGAAACCCCAAGGTATCTCTACAAGTTTCGATCCTTTGGGTTGACTATGGGATTAATTAGTCACATTTAAAGCTTTTTGTCCCTCTCTAAAGATGTGTTCTGCAAGAATTGAACCCAAATACTCTCCCAATGGCTCAGTATGTATTGTCGACTGAATTACACCCACTAGATATATTTCAATATAGTGCACATGGTGCATACTGCTGTTTATAAAATATGATCTTGCTCTCAAATATCGTACTCCAATTTAATATTTTAGGACATGATCTTGTTTTTATTTTTTGGTGTACAATAACGAAAATCACTTAGGACTTTGTGCAAATTATCCCAACTCTCACTGCTAGGCTGATCCTAGTGAGTTGATATGATCTTGTTTTGAAAAATATTTTTTGAATATACTCATCAAATACTTGGATGAGTTGGGGGTGGGGCTTTAAATGAAAATTATAATTACATAAATAATTAGAATTTTTTGAATGGAAATGAAAAGGAAATTACAAGCATTCATTCTTTGTTATTTGTTTTTGTATTTGAGTAAATAGTTCATTCATCAACAATGAAAAGTATTATTTTTACACCATCATTTAATCATGTTTTTTTTTTGTGTGTACAATGGTCACACTAAAATTAGAACCTACGACTTCATGTATACTATCACAATCTCCCACCACTAGGCTAACCCTAGTGAGATATCATTCAATCAAGTATGTTTTTAGATTTTTACAATCACTACTTTAAAAATCGTGCTAATAATGATTTTTTATTGATTGATAATGTAAATTTTTTTATACTGACAATATATAGAAATTAAACTCTTTCTAGTTAATTGTTTTGTGGTTAACAATAATTGGTAAAATTAATTCTAACGCATATGATCAATATTATCTCACTTTGCAATCAATAAATTTTGTTGATCTAAGTAAAAATAATTTGGATCCTTTAAGTACGTAATTTTATATTTGAATTTAAAATTTAGGTAAATGAAAAAAAATATCATTAAAAAATATTTTTAATTTGTTGTAGTGCCTAACAGTAATATTTGAGAAATTATTAATTAGAATATGAATATGTAAATTATAAAATATAATTAATTATAATTACACAATAAAAATACAAAGATATATATGATACATTATCCGCGTGGTAATCTCCTTTTATATCAATAAAATAAAATAAAATGGTAATCTCCTTTAGCTTGTTTCAAGCCCCTTGAACCCATCCAAGCTCAACATTCAACCCAAAACTTCAGAATATTAAGTGTATGAGTCATTGTTATTTATATGTCGTTTGATAAATCTATTTTTAACTAATGAAAGATTTTTTTTTTTAATTACACTTGTCACTCCAACAATATATAAAGAATACTATATAAAAAAAATTAGAAGAGTAGAATTTTTTTAACTTAGTAAAGAACTATAAATGAAAAAACAAATAAATGAATTTCTAATTTTTTAAAGTGGCTGATGGTCATCCCTGTCAAGTTACATAAATCAGTTGACTTGTTTTGCCACATCACTTGCCGGATCTCTCCCTTCCCTCACCTCGCTCGTTCTTTTTCTTTTTTCTTTTTGTTCCAACTTCGAATGGCTTCCACGAATTTTCTTTTCACTCGCTCGTCGTTTATCAATGTTGTAATTGGGTTGTGTACTCACTGTGTGTGTGAGAGAGAGGGAGAGAGGGTTGAGTGGTTGATAAGTGGTCAACAAGGTTTAATCAATCTTTGTAGGAATGTGAATTTTTGAGGCCAAATCATCTTGAATTGCAATCAAACTCATCTTTGTCACTTTGGAGGAAGGAAGATCAACGAGGAATACAATCCAAACACCTTGCTAGCCTCACTACACAACGCTTCATCCTTTGCTTCACAAACCATAATCATGTTGGAGGGTCCACTCGCCACTTACTTGTATATTTAGTCTCCCAAATGGGTGGTCCTTCTCTTCTTTTACTTTGTTTATAAAAGGGTTAACTTTTTAACGTAAAGAAATGCTAAGGAGAAATTGAAAAAGAGGAAAAGATCATATGTTGAAGATGAAAGTTGCGGGAACTTGAGGAAAAAAAGGAGAAGGTAATGGGTATGATGCTTTTTTAGTTGGTAATCTCTTTTTGACTGTTGGGGAGGTATTGGAGGATGGAGATTAGAGTTTCAGTAATCATATCTAGAGCTGGGCATATGGGTCAAGGCCCCTGGACCACCTGTTTAGGCCACGGCCCGTGCAGGCTACGGGCTTAAAATATTTGGCCCATTTAAGAATGCGGGTTTTTTAGCCCGGTCCATTTAGTCCGCAGTTTAAACGGATTTTACCCACGGGCTTGCGGGCCGGCCTGCGGACTTTTACTAACTATTTTTTTAAAAATAAAATTAAGGAGCTAGTTACATTAAAGATGAAGTTAAACATAGTTATTGAAGATAATTGATAATCACGTATTTTAAATATTTGATAATGTATTTCCTATTTAGTATTATGTGTGTATTTGAAATTTGCATTTTAAATATTTAATTTGTAAGACTTTTAATTTCATATTTGGTTGATGTATTTGGTTAATCAACTAAAAAATATTTGGTACTTAAATGGTTGGATTGATGATCATGTTTGATTTAAATTTTTTGTTATTTATTTCTATTTTTATTTAATTTTTTCACTTTTTTTTTTAATTTTTTAGTTTTTTATTTGCGGGCCGCAGATTGGCCCGTTAGCCCGCGGGTTATGCAGTGCGGACGCGGGCCTATAAAACTTGGCCCATTTATGTTGCGGTCCGGGCTGGTCCAGACCGTTTAAGCTGCGGGCTTTTGCGGGCTGAGCCTAAACGGGCAGGCTGGCCCGTATACCCACCTATATTCATATCTCACCAATTAGTTCATCTCATTAACCCTTATTATTTTTTTTTTCACCATCTATCGTATTTACACTCTCATCTCTTATTTCTTAACGTGTCATCTAGCATTTGGATTACTACCCATCATTTTCTTTGGAATTTAGGTTGGGGTCCTTGGGGATGGTGAGTGAAAGGAGGATATGTTGAGGGAGAGGGGAGAAAAAGAGAGAAGGAAAGAGATAACAGAGTGAGATTAATTGGGCCCAGGAGAGATTGTTGGAGATTCTAGATTAAGTAGTGATATGGTTAAAGTAGTGTATATAAGTGGGAGACAACCTTCATCTTACAAGTTGGTTTTGTGAGGTTGAGTTAAACTCAAACCCAAATTGTAAAATGGTATCAAAGTCTATTATAACGATTGTTATTGGGCCTATTAGGGCACCCCGTTATTGGATCCTTATCAGGCCACACACAAATGTCTAATCCTACAAACTTCACATTTGATATATCCAGTCCTCGGCATGAAGGAGTGTGTTGGAGATCCCACATTAACAAGTGATACGGTTAAAGTAGTGTATATAAGTGGAGGGCAACCCTCACTTTATAAGCTGGTTTTGTAAGATTGAGTTATGTCCAAACTCAAATTGTAAATGAAGTATCGTGAGAATACATGTCAATTGATTTATCCCACATGGCAATGATGACATGGTATTTTATCAATTATTTTTATATATAAATTAGAATAACTATTTGAATAATAATATTTTTAGAAGTTACTTTTTGATGAAAATGTTTTCAAGAGCTTTCCTTCAACAAAAGTGTTTTTAGGAATTTTTCTTAATTTCTTATATCTTTCAATATATCATTTTTATCTATATTTTTAAATTAAATTTTAATTTTTTTTAAAAAGTTACCAATACTTAAAAATAACCTTGTATCACAATATAAATTATTTATCATAAATCTAATATATAATTTATATGTTCAAAAATATTTATTTATTAAGAATTTTAATTATAATATAATTTATATATTTAAAAGTATTATTTATTATAAATTTTATTTATATAAAACAAACATTTAAAATACTAGTTACATCATTATTTAATAATTTTTTTATAATAAAAGGCTAAATGAAATGAACAATTTTATAAAATGAGATATCATACGCTAATTAAGAAATATTTTAATAAGGATTAAAATATAAAAACTTATATTAATGAAAATTGAAAAGATATTTACACTAAATAAATTTAGTAAAAATTTGGGTTAAATATGTTTTTAATTTTTCTAAATTTGGTTAAATTTTTTTTTTTATCCTTCAAGTAATTTTTTGTTGGTTTTGATTTTATAAATTTGAAAATGTGCCTATCATTATTTAGCAACGTTTATTATGACACCTCATTAATTATTTGAGATAATACATGAATGTGTCATATCATTATTAAATAGTGATTGAGACTTTTTAAAAATAAATTGTTAAGATTAAAATTAATAAAAATAAATTTAGAGAATAAAAATAAAATGTATCTAACTAATCTAAAAACATATTTTATCAAAAAAAAATATCAACTGGAAGCAGAATGAAATGGTATCATAATATACATGTTCGAAAGGGAAATAATGCCTGAAAAAGAAAGTTTCAAGGCTTTTTATATATTTTTTAATTCATCTGTTTGTAAATATGATTTTACCGTTAATAATTAATTTTCAGAATTAATTTATCAAGTAAAAATGAAATCGCATAGAGATGATAGTTATTCAATCAAATCATAAATTGATCACGAAAATAAAATAAAAGACATGACAATTTGGTTTAAAAGGACAATGATTTGAAATAAAGTTCATTTTAATATTATAATTTTCAATCATATTTCCCTATAAAATTTTCTTGATATACATGACATAATGGGGACGAGATCATATGCATTTTAAAAGAAACTGGACGGGTCTGGGGTACGGTTAATTCTGAGGTATCTTTGGATGAGAGGAAAAAACTATGGTGGATAATAATTTATTTTTTTGTATTTAATTAAAGATAAATAGAAAAAAATTAAAAAATAACTTTTTTAAAAAAATAAATAACTATCCTTTCATTGTATTCTTTCTTTAATTTAAATTTCAAAATTTTCCTTTTTTTTCACCCTACCAATTTTATTTTTTTTATATAATGATAACACCAAAGTTTAAACTTAAAACATTGTACAAATTATCCAAACTCCCCCACTCCTACCAAATATAGGATAAAGGCATATAACCCCTACCAAATAGAGGATAAAGGCATATATATTTTACTTATTATTTAACATATAAAATTTGTTTTTGATAGCAGCATAAAATTTTAATTCGATAGAAACACATATAAAGAGTGCATTAAATGAGATCATTATTTTTATATGACAATAGAAAAATAATTGCAGATCATATTAAGATAAAACAATTAAGTGACATGAATTTTAAACAACTTTTAATTTGATTATTTATTAATCTTTCATGGAAAAATATTTTTTTATTCTCTTATAAAAATACTTTGCACTTAATATTTTCCTTAATTGTGTATGCATACGTGTGTGCAAATTACTTAATCTGTTCCAATTAAAGGGATTATTGCATACTTTATTTTATCCAATGCGTTACTATGAGGTTGCATTTGATGTTAAAATAAGCGTCTTCTTTTTGTGAAAAATCTACAATATTCTCTTAAAAAAACCTAACATTTTATAAGTATATTTTGTGCTAAATAAGTGTTTATGTTAATTTAAATAAAATTACATTGTTACCTTACCTAACGTACAATGGATAAAAGTAAAACTGCCAGAAAAGAATGAGAAAAATTAGCACAAAAGGATCACCGTTAATATAAAATTAAATATTAAAGACTAATAATTATTCCCCAACATTATTGTCCATGCGAAATGATGTTAATAACTAGAAATTTTTAAGGGTGCATAAAGTATCACGTGTGACTGTGGACATTGGCAAATTAATGATGTAACTTCTGTTCACTTCACAAGTAGCAAGTCTTTGTTAAGCCTCGGAAACATGGTAAGTACTTAAGGCCTAAATGCAGTAGCTGTAGAGCACTAATAGAGGACACATTTGTGAAAGAAGATAAACATTTGTCGTGACATTAGTAAAAAAAATAAAAATTGACATTGGTGTTTGAAAACTTATATTGTGTGTGTTTGAATTAAAGTTAAAAAAAGTAAAGCTTGGTTGAACATAATTTTGTAAGCTTAAGTTTAGTTAAAAGTAGGTTTACTGTAACTTGATTTATGTTTGGATCTTTTATTCTAAGAACACTTTTATCAAAATAAAAACTTGTTTGGGTGATATTAATAAAAAGCACTTTCAAATATATAATTACTAAATTAGGTATGGATTTGATAACGTGATATTACTATTATTTATTTCATTATTATTACATTTTAAAAAAATTGGTGCTAATATTATAAATTAAAAATAATAAGTTTGCAAAAATTGTTAAAATATATACATAAAAATATAATTTTAATTAACCAAGATATATATAAAAAATGAGCCAAAATATCTGCTACCATATTCCCTGTTCGAGGGACATGCTCAAATGAATCACAGAATATATATAGAAAAGAATCACGGAATACTCTAATAATATTGATTTGCCTACCCACCATGATGAACATTCAATGAAAAAGGAAGAAAGTGATAGCTTTGGGTTCAACAGACGTTTAGACGAGAATTGGATTCAGCTTAACAGGAAACTAGTTTAACAGGAATTGCCCACCATGGTATTTTTGTAATATGATATTAACATTTTAAATCAATTGTTAAAAAGTCAATCTATAAAATACTTTTTAGATTAATTATACAAGGAACTAATTTAAAAGTGTTTTCTATTTAGATCTTTAGCAACCAATTTATAATGTGTACACCTTTCAAATTTTTTAAATTCAAAAGCAAACTTTCTACATCAGTTCCTATTAAATTTATTTAAAATGTGATTCCTTTTAAAAAAATTTAAACTCTATACCAGATATTTTAGATCAATTATACTTTAACTTATCAAGAACTCTTCCCAAATTACTTATACATAGCCATTTTTTGGAATATAACTCTATTAATTCTCTCACCTTCCCAAATGAAACTAATGAAAGAGGTGTCATGGTTTCTCCTTCTAATCACTTACTTAACTTTACAAAGCTCCCCATGGTCGCCCTCAATAATGATTCTTATACCAAACTTTCCCATAGCTACTTGCTTATGACCTTTCAACTTTCGCTAATCTAAATAATATAAATTAGCATTCACCCCTTTATTTCTCATAACGAATAGTAGGGCTGTTCACAGTTTAGTTCAGAGAGAAAACTGAACTGAACTAAAAAATAGTTCTAAAAAACTGCACCAATTGTTTAGGTTTAATAGTGAGCTGAATTGAATTAGTTATGAGTTTCAATGAATTGTTTCTACGTTAAAAAACTGAACTGAACTATTATTAATTTTCGAACTATATTTTTTTTAAGTTCAGTAAATTGAATCATTTAACACACATAACTAAATTGTTACTGAATTATTCAATGAACTTTTCAGCATACTAATGATAATTTCTACCCCATTTGTGTAGTCTCGATTCTGAATATTTAGTTACTAGAAACAACTAATTGCTAGCTGAAAAAGAAGAAAACAAGCCAATTCTGATTCTGGGGGAATACACCGAGAAGAGGACTATCCATACACTAGAAAAGATGGCTCCTGCAAATTTGACAAAAGCAAAATTTCAGTTTCTGTATCTAATTACAGTGTGGTTTCCCTTGATGAAAGTCAAATTGCTGCAAACCTAGTGAAGAATAGCCCTCTTGTAGGTAGCTTAATTGTTCTCCGTGGACAAAAAAGACTTGGCTCCCTAACTTACTTGCCCCCTTTCCCAGTCTAGAATGGAATTATAGAAATATCTGTTTGATATTTCCTTTTTTCTTAATGGCAAATTAGAGAAATACTGTAATATGTTATTATATATGGGAATCAAATTTGACCGCTATTATGCTTCATCGCGTGATCGTGTCATGTAACTCTCGGCTAGCAATAGCATCGTGTTTTCACTGTTTTGACTCGGTGGCATGAGTAAGAGTGTGAGAATGTGAGCGTCTAAGTGACTAACACTCAAACTAAAGTTTTTATTTTTATCTCAGTTTTTTTTTTTAAAATGAACTACTAACTAAAATAATTTAGTTTTTATAAAACTGAACTTAAAATACAGTTCAATTCAGGTTTTGTGCAAACAGTTTGGGTTTTATTAGTCTAGTTCAGTCTAGTTCAATAGTTCAGTTCAATTTATTTATTTATTTGAATAGCCCTACTGGATAGGCTCTTGCACTTGGAGCACATAAATGAATTGTTTGAGCCAAATTTCATACAATCAATCTAGAAAGTCATTTCTAAATCATTCTCATATAATCAGTCTATAAAGTTTTTATTAAACCTCAATTTGTGCCTCTGGAACTCCTTCACTCTTTAAAAAGTACAACATTTCCACCTGCACCTTTGTCATTCATGTTTCCGCACTCTCTATTCTTGCCACTATTGTTGCTTTCGTTGTTGTTTTTTTGTTGTTCTTGTCATCATTCACATACAAGTGTTTTCTCGTCACTATTTATACTTGTTGTTGTTGTTGTTCTTTTTACTTTGTTTCTCTTTTACATTGTGTTGTTAGTTTGTTCTAGTTGTTTTGTATTGTTACTTTGTTCTCTCTTTCACATTTTACTTTGTTACTTAATGTTCTCCCCATTGTGTTTTGTTAAATAGTGATGTCGCCATTGTGTTAAGTGTTCTTCAATTGATAACTTTATTCTTAAGACTTAATGCTTTTGAACACCTAGACTTCGTTTAGAACTATGAACACTTAGCTGTATGATCATTTATCTATTTTTCCAAGACATATGAATCTTTCTGCTTTATATTGATAAAGCATTTGTGAGGGTAAGTTACTTGTATATATATTTGGTAAAAGAAGCACTAGATTGGTGAATCACCCTTATCCCGATATGTTATTGCATATATATTGTAATGCACACACACAAACACATATGTATGTGTGTGGTGTGGGTGTCTGTGTAACTTCATTGTATTTATGTGTATAATGACCTACAAACTTTCGAAGTTCTATAATGTGAGACGGAAGCTCACTTATTATATCGAGGAGCGTTGGAATGCCTTCTTAAGACCTATCTCAATAGTAAATATATTTTTAGTGAATTGACGAGCCAAGATCCCTACACGGAGTATCTCTTTTCTTGATAAGGATGCTTAGGATGTTTTATCCATAGTCGAGAGGAAGCAAAACTTTGGTTAGTTGATTTTATTTTTTTTATTTATTGATAATTGAATTAATTTAATAGGTTTTTTATTTTCTAGTATATTTTTAACAGGGAAAAAGAACAATAGCAAATGAAACTTGAGCAAAGAATGTATTTCCCATTGATTAACTCATGGGGAGTTGTGAAAATGCTTGAAGAACTAATGTTAAAGGAAAAGTTTGAACAACGACTAGAGCACCTTGGTCATGCTTGAGCAATTTGGCATGGACTCAGCATAACACTTCTTTAATTTTAAATATAATTCATATTAATTTAATTATTAAGTCAAGTTGATGAAAATGTGAGTAAAATTTTTCTAATAGAAAAATTCTAAACTTGACAAAATTTGGAAATGAAAGTAAAAAATAAGAATTGTATATATATTAAACTGTACATCATGATTTAGGTAATACATAATAGTTATACAAGTACAACAAAAGATAGATACTACATAACTTATATATACATTAAAAAGGTCTTATACAGAGCCGTGTTAATCTACCATATCTCTCAAGGAAAGTATTATAAACTAGATCTACAAATTTGGACGAGTATCCTCTAACTCTTCATTAGCATTATTGGACATTACCGTCATCTTCAATAATCACGATCAATTATACAAGGAAAAACAATGAGTGAAGTGTTTTGTTCTAAAATCACTTTTTATGTATGATTGAAATCTACCATAATTAAAACACAATTATCAAAGGGAACTTAGGGTTTATTCTAAGTTATGCTAAACTACCCTTAACTTGATATAGATCCATACTTCCTATTACTGAGTAATAGTTTTTAACAGAAACTGAAAAGTAACTAAGATACATATACTTCTCTTAACATCATCACATGATACAATCATCATCTCGATTAAGTCACTTTTTTTTTAATTTTTTAACTTTTTCATATTTTTAAATATTTTTTATTTAGATCCATGGGCTAGCCCATTAATTTACACTCCCACGAGCTAATGCAAGCTAGATGCAAACTACTTATTTTATAGGTTCATTTATTTTACAAGCCAACTCAACCGAACTTTTTTATTTGCATGCCTGTAGAGACCAAAATGACTTGCATACCTAACTCTAGGTGGAACGATGAAGGAATTTTGAAAATTTATTTATCGAGAAAATTGTGAAAAGAAATTTAGAAAAAAAAAATCTTTTTCAAAGGTTCGAGAATTGATGGTGGGTAAAAAATGTATTAGCATTGTGAACACCCAATTTTGTCCGGGTAAATGAAAATAAAATATAAAAAAAAGAAAAAGAAATAAGAGAACTTTTGAAGAAAAAAGCTCTTTTTTTTATGATAAATACCATGGAAAGATAATGTCGTATCTTGAGTTATACTTGTCCATTTGAGGTATTCTTTGCACCGTTGGAAAACTTGTAGAAAAATCTACAACTCATCTCTCTATCTCAAAAACCAAAATCAACTTCTATCTTGATGAAAATCAACCCCGAAGTGAGTCATTTAATCATAAAAAAACTCAAGTCCCACATTACCTTCCCTTCACTTAAAAGTCTCACATTGGACAATCTACATTCATGCATCTTCTCCTTCCTCTATATAAAGAGGTGCCTACCAAGCAATTAAGGAGGGCAAGAAAAACATCCATTAATTATGGGCTTAATGCAAAGCATGGAGCCTATGAAAGTTTAATCTTTTTTTATCTCTTTTATTTTTCTTCTCTTGGAGCTTTTATTAGAAGCTTGTGGTGGATTATTTTGTGTTCATCACAAATTATGTCTTGAGGTAATTTGCCTATCTTATCTTTTTTATATATATGCTTTATTTTCTTTTGTCATTGTTGTTTTGTTAAATTTTATTCTTTGTATTTTTTCAAATTAAAAATATTTTATATTTAATTAATTTTTTAGAGAAAAGATTAATTGGATGTGACATCTTTTTAATCCTAAGGTTTTAAGGCACAAGTTGTGACAACTTGATGTCTTTAAACTTCTCTCTAAAATTAGAAATGTTAAACTAAAATTAATTTGCTTCAATGGATTGACTTGGGTGTACACCTTTGTTGATTCTATTTTTAGGACATATAAGCCGTGACGGTTTAAAAATCCTAAAATTTAATAAACAAAATAAAAAAATAAAAACACACAAATATTTTCTACAAAAGAACTACGTGAGTCTGATTCTCCATTGCACTAGGAGATACGTAGGAGCAGGGGCCCACTCCTGTCGATCTCAAAAATAATAAAATTTACGATAAAATAAAAATATTTTTTATAATAATAAAATTCTTCTTGCAACTATTTTAAGGTGAGATAAATATCTTAAAAGTCATTAATAATTTGCTTAATCAATTAGAGGTAACCGTCTTTACGACGGACGTTGTAGGATGCTAATACCTTCCCTACACGTAATTGACTCCCGAGCCTAAAATCTGGTTTCGTAAACCATTTTTTTTTTAGGTTTTTCTAATGTTTTTCCTTATAAATATTGGTGGCGACTCCCTGTTTTTAAAGCTCTTTTTCGCCGTCCCGCCGCGACCCCGGTTGCGACAAGCATGTTACATTGTTTGTTACAAAATGATTACATCAAATTAATTATCCAACTTTAAAATAATTTTATGAAATTCACGCAACAGCCCTAAAATACTGTTGTGTAGTCTTTTTTATTTTCAGATGTATAAATTGTAGGAACTTACATATAACTGTGCTATTTTAAGTTTTGTGTAGTGTGAAATTATTTTTAAAACTAAATTACCTTTTCTCCTCTTTTAATAAGAATAATTAATTTCTAAATCAATAAAATGAATGTATTTGTATTCACACAACGATTTACAGTACTGTTATGTGTCCTCACCACCCTTAAATGCTTTTAATTATGAATCATAATGCATTTTTCTTTTAAATAAAAATGCGTTTTTAAGTATCGTTATAATTTATTTATTTTTCACCAAACAAATTTATTCAATTTTTAATCCATCTGATGATTTGTAATGTTGATGTTTGGTTCTCTCTATCTTCAAGTGCTATACGCATTGTAAAGAATCCTTATAGTTGTGCTATCTGTATTTTGTACAATGAACGTGAACTTATTTCAAATAAAAAACACTCCGTTTAAAAAATATTCCTCATTTTTTATCTTTAAATTTAAAACCAATCAATACCTAATCATTTTTCTAAAAATTGTGTGGCTTCATGTTTCTCATCACACTAGGAAATGCATGGGAACATAATAAATATTCTGTCAGACAAATTTATTTATTTTCATAATTTTATATTTATTGTAAACATTTTGACTCTATTTTTTTTTTTTTGAAGAATTAGACAATATTATATAAACCTTCTATATTCAGCATGAGGTACCATTCTTTTAGAACGAATAAGTAGGATGTTTACACATTTCTTATTTGTAGTTAGGTCCCGAATTTGAATCTCATTTCTAAAAGAATTTTTTAAAATAAAATAAAACTTAGTAACTACTTCATTGTTAATAAACTTTTTTCCCTAAAATTTCACTTATAAAAACTATTAATTATGAGTTTAATGGTCATGCACTGTTATTGTAAATTTTTTTACACTATCAACCAATTAGAAATCACCGTTGGTATAACTTTTAAGATAATTATTGTAAAAGTCAACAAACTTACCATATATGATGATTTGTGATTAGATGATAGTATAACAGTGCATAGCTTATTTTCTCATTAATT
>CM014737.1:44409169-44708087 GCA_004329165.1 Spatholobus suberectus | reverse complement strand
TTAATCTGTAACAAATTGTCCCTAACTTTTTAAGATTTTAAAAAATCAATATTTTAGCTTGTGCATTGCATAGATTAAATGTTTGTTTTACATAATTATAAATTATAATAAATAAATATTTTTAAATATATAAATTGTATTATAATTAAGATTTATGATAGATTTAAATATATAATTATATTTTAGATTTACAATTAAAAATTTAAATTATTATATAAAGTTATGTTTAACTATTGACGATTTCTTTTAAAAATCTATAAAATTAATTTAAAAATAGATAAAAAAAGATGGTCACTTGAAAAGGATGGATGGTTAAGATGATCATGTATATAAAAGTGCTAGAAAGATAAAATTTTTTTTGAAAATGTAAAGAGTGAGGAGGGTGAAAATCTCACTCTCTGAATTGTGTATTCTAATTTATATAGAGAGAATGATTTTTTAAAATTTAAATTATTGTCATTATGAGTACTAGGGGAAAGAGAGGCACCCTCTCTTGCATTTTTTTAGATAAAAAAAAAATAAAAGAGGAAAAAAGAGGGTAAAGGTTAAATAGAAATAACTAATGTGAGAGAAGTTGAAACTGGATGTAGTGGGGTTGTTTAGAAATTTAGTTTAGGTGCAAAAACGTCTAAATAATGTAGAGATCAAATTAGGGTATCATCTTTATTAATAGTAAGGATGACAATGTATAGAGTTTAGGTACTATATTATAGTACTTGTTCCCATACCTCGCGTTTGAAAAAATACCTGTATTTGTCCTTGTAGTTGCGTGGGTAACAACTTTAATCCTCATCTCCGCACCCATATTCGCACCCGTTACCTGCGCTTTACTTATGTGTGAAATCAATAAATTAATAAAAATTATTAAAAATTCTACAACTGAATTGAAATTTCATTCTTAATTCATTCAAACATATCCTTAAATCACTCAAACATAACCTTCAATCATGCAAACATGAGTCATAATCATTCAAATCATCCAAACATAATCTTAAAACACCCTAATATAAATCTAACAATAAACTTCTAAAACATAACCTTAAATCATTCACACTTCTAATAAATCCTATGACTGCTAATGTAAGATAAAAGAAATTCTCAAAAATTAAAAAAATAATAAAAAATCCAATAGATATTGGTATAACTTGTATCATGTATATGAATAAAAAATGTACGAATTCTAGTATTACAAACATCCAATAGGAGGTGCTAATGTGTTTAAGTGATTGAGACCATTTAAATTGACACGTAAATGATAGTGAAACCATTCTATGACTCTGTATACAACAATAATCATTAATGGGTTGCATATTTAATGCGTGGTTTTGTTAAAAAGAAAAAAAAGACAAGATACTAGTGTCTAGTCACAAGCTTGTCAATTACATAGGGACAAAACAAAAAAAAGGTGTTAATCATTTCACTCGTTAATAATTGAATTAATAATTAATAAATATATATAGAAATATTTAATTAAATAATTATATATATTATTAAATAATATTTATAATTAATTATATATATAATTAAATATTTAACTTTATATATGTGTGTGTGGGTATCGGGGTGGGTACTATAGTACTTGTACCCACATCCATCTCCATTGAATTTTGCAGGTAATATACCCTGCTCTAAACCCATCCCCATTAAACTGGTATTTATGTTACTCATTGCGGATATTTTTTACGATACAATTGTCATCCCTAATTAATAGTTATAAATGAGTATGTTATTATCTTTAAACTCAAATTTAAAATAAATCATATTTTATTTTAAATTATAATAATTACTATTCTTTTAAATTTAAATTTAAATATATTTATTATTATTATAAGTATGTTATTATTTTCAAATTTAAATTAAATTGTATTTTATTTCAGGTTCTAAAAATCTTATTATCTTCAAAATATTATTATGATTATATTATTTTCTATAAATTTAATTTAAATTACATATTATTTTAATATTTAATATTAATTTAATTCATTGAAAATATAATAAATTGATTTTAATTTATATAATTAAATGATTGTATATATAAAAAATATTTACCTTTTTATTTGTAGGGGTTAAAATATCAGTTATAAAATTTTTTCCTTATTTTCCCTTGATTTCCTTTTTAAAGGTTGGGTGGGGATCAAGTTATTCCAAGAATAACTCTTGATAGAGTTATTCTACTCAATAACTCTTAATATATATTAAATTTCAACGATTCAACTGCTAAATTAAAAGATTTTATTAAATAGATCAAGTTTACAAATTTTTATAAAGTTTGAAAACTATTTGATACTTCATTAAATAAATTCAATTTAATTTATAATATATTTTGTTAAATTATAAGTAAATGTCGACTATAAGATTAATCAGTTATAAATGTCTATGATCATTGACATAATATCAAAATATTGAATGGTTGGATCTTTGAAATTTAATATATACCAAAAGTTATTGAGTGAAGTAACTCAACTAAGAGTTACTCTTAGAATAACTTAATCCCTATCTTAAAAGTTTGTATAAAATAGTGAAAATAAATTTTATTATTTTCTATTATCACTATTTGTTATACAAACTTTTAAAAATAAAAAATAAAGTGAAAATAGTATCAAATTTGTATAACTAAAAATAAAAGTAATTTTTTAAATTAAATAACTTCTTAATTTTTTAATTTATTTAAATATATTGATAGTGTAAAAGTTTTAACATTTTCATTTTGTTACTTGTAGCGTGTATTTGGTCAAAGCTATAAGAAGAATTTGTGCCTCTTACGGCAGGCTACTTTCGTGGTTTGTGAAGTGGAAATAATTTCATGGTTGTCTATAAATAAGGTCAAATTCATTTTCGAAAAAGTAAGCAAATTTCAAAGTGAGAAAAACATTAGAGAGTTCGTGAGAAAACTCATAAGAATAGCGTGTGCATACATACACTAAGATTTTTTCTTTGGATATTCTCTCTAGATAATATTACAAGTGTAGTAGAAGATTGACATGTGATTTTTTCCTTATTTTTCAAAGGAGTTTCCCATGTAAATTTATTTAAGTATACAATTTCTTAATTTATTTATTGATGCAAATTTTAATAAGTGCATCCTATTGTGTAAGTACTATTTGCGTACTCTAGTATTTTATATCATTCTTCACATTATTTTGTGTACATTTTCATTTACATCTCTAATTTCCTAATGAGTAGTATTAGAGTTAGAGGTGAGTATACGGGTCAACCCGTCCATTTAGGCCCGGTTGGCAAAGGCCTGCAACTTAAACGGTCCAAGCTGGCTGGACCACAACATAAAAGGGCCAAGTTTTATAGGCCCGCGTCCGCACCGCATAACTCCGTGAGCTAACAAGCCAATTCGCGGCCTGCAAATAAAAAACTAAAAAAACAAAAATGTGAAAAAACAATAAATTTAAAATAAATAACAAAAAATTTAAATCAAACATGATCATCAATCCAACCATTTAAGTATCAAATATTTTTTAGTTGATTAACCAAATATACTAACCAAATATGAAATTGAAAGTCTTACAAATTAAATTTCTAAAGTGCAAATTTCAAATACACACATAATACTACATAGGAAGTACATTATCAAATATTTAAAATATATGATTATCAATTATCTTCGATAACTATGTTTGACTTTATCTTTAATGTAGCTAGTTTCTTAATTCTATTTTTAAAAAAATAGCTAGTAAAAGCTTGCAGGTAAAATCCGTTTAAATTGCGAGCTAAATGGACCGAGCTAAAAAGCCCGCATTTTTAAATGGGCCAAGTATTTTAGGCCCATAGCCTACACGGGCAGCTAGCTAAACGAGTGCCCCGCGAGTCATGATCCATATGCCCAGCTCTAATTAGAGTCACTTGATTCAAAATATCGATACCAAAATTTAAAGTGGAGAAGTTTGACAATTCAACAGCTTCAATTCATGGAAATTGAAGTTATAGTCATTGTTGGACCGACAAGGTTGGACAATATTTTCTCTCATGTTCCTTTGAGTCATATATATATATTTTTTACTAAATGGTAATTATGAATAACCAATTTTATTCGGTATATTTTTAAAGAGATAATCTAGAAAAAAAAAAAAAGGAAAAGATATCATAATTTTTTTTTTACTAAATGGTAATTATGAATAACCAATTTTATTCAGCATATTTTTAAAAGAGATAATCTAGAAAAAAAAAAAGAGAGGAAAGATAAAGATAAGATCTTTGAAGAAAATCAGAGAATCTAGGAAGATAAGAGAAGATAAGTCAATTACTAGTAGAAGAGGATAACGATCACTAGGCTAAAAACAAGGAAATCATGGGATTATAGGTGATTAAAGTGGTTACAAAGAGATAAGTTTGTTTGCCTATTTAATATCCACATACTCATTTTCTGGGAGAGGATGAAAAAAAAAGCAAGAAAGGAATCTCAAAGGCATAAAAGAAAAAGTTCTCTCAAATACACATAATCTCTTTCATTCTCTACCTTGGCAGCAACAACTAAAGCAAAGCAACCCATGTGTGGAAAGTGCATCAAAAAGGACCTTCCGTTCAAATTTTTTTTTTCCTTTTCATCATTACTTCATACTGTAAATACATAGAATATGTTTTACGCGTACTGTATTCATTTTTTTATGTCTCTTGTTTGATAACAATGGATACCAATAGTATATAAGGTTCCTACTGCCTCACCTTTGTATTGTCCCTCACGTCATTTCTTTGTTAACTATTGTTACTAATTATTATTAATCCTTTACATAATTACTGCACCCCACGTTTTTTTATTTCTTCCTTCCGTCATTATTTTTTTTCTTCTTTTTCCATTTTGTTTTTCTTTAGTCATGTATGTGCGTAGGTTACCTAGGTGCTTTTTCTTTTAGAAATAGGTTGCTAGAATGTAAGTCGTTTCGAATTACTACAGCATTTCCTTTTGTTAATTCCTTTTTTCCCTCTCATAAATTTAAATATAGTCTTTTGTAAAACAAAATAATAGTGAAAGGGTTCTGAAACTTTACAACAATTTTTGTTAAATGTATGAATTATTTATAGAATTTGTTGTAGCGGTAGGGCAGTATCAAATTATTGTCCCTTTTTTTTACTTCTTGAAGTCATAGTTCACGTTACCTTTTTTCCTTCCTTTCTCTTTTACTATTTTATATATTTTAATGTGCATAGTTTTTTGTTTTTATTATTAGTATAATTTGATACTTTTCTCTACTTCCTTTTATGTACAGATTTTTTTCCCCCTTTTAGTTTGAATGTATGTTACGTTTTAGTGTTTTTTTTTTTTAAAAAAAAGCTGATGTTTCATTTTTTTATAAAAAAATAATGTTTCTGATTTATGCAATGATTTGCGACATTAATTGAGTGGTGAATTCTACCTTCAATGTTACCTAGATCATAAAAGTTTATAGAATAGCCACTTGCTATCATAAACTTTGTGCATAAATAAAAATGAAAGTTGTTTTCTTTTGGTAAAAATGAAAAAATAAAATTTATCCAAATACGCAACGACCAATAATGTTAATTGAATAGCATATACTATCTTTAACATTATTTGGATCGTAAGGGTTTGATGATTAGCCATTTGCTAGCTTAAACCCTTGTGCAAGGATATTTTTTTAAAAAAATATAGAAAGTTTCTTTTCAATTTAAAAACAATCTTTTCCAAATAAATGTCCTTTTGAATTTTAAACTTTTCCCTTTTTTTATAAACAAAAGATATCTTTTCAAAATTTCTTTACCATGAAGATAAGAAGATAAAATCCTTAAATATATATATATTCAATTTTCAATTTGAAATTCTTCTTTTTCTTTAAAATAAAATCAAAATCAAAATTCCTTCTTATCATTAAAAAATACAAAAAATGAAAATAAAAATTCACAAAATTATTTTTTTTTTATTTTTTTTTTGGGTAAAATAAACATTTATAAAATTACATAATTTTGCACAATTAATTAGAGGTACCGTTTTTTAGCGAGCGTTGTAGGATGCTAATATCTTCCCTACACGTAATCGACTCCTGAGCCTAACTTTGGTTTCAAAGATCATTTTTTAGGGTTTTCCAATGTTTTTCATTAAAATAAAATATTGGTGGGGACTCCATTTAAAAATTATTTTTGCGTCGTTTTCATCGTGGCCTCAGTTCCGATAGATGGTGACTTTGCTAGGGACATTTGACAGTTAGGCCTACATAATTGACTGCGCAAAATTATAAATTTATAAATATTTGTTTTACCCCTCTCTGTTTTCTTGTATATTATGTTTCTTTTGATGTAAATAGTTTTTTTTTCCCTTCAAATTATAAATATGATTGGTTTTGACACTAGGATAGAAGACTTTATTTTTGTATATATCTGTGTTGTTTGTTCCTTGTGCAGATTTGGGTATTTGTTAGGTCACAGGTTTGTATGTTCCCCCCCACAACCCATAGTCACTTACCTCACACCCTTTTTTAGGATCTATACCCGAGCTTGTGTGAGCTTAGGAATAGAAGCTGCCTTGACGGCTATTATTGAAGGGCTTTATGCTCACTTGGCAACTGTTGAGTTACCACTCAGGTTGTTATCAGTATCATAGGTTAGTCATATTGAAAGGGTATTTTCCCTACTTATGGCTAATTTGTGAGTTGGGTCCTTATCGGTGTGATACATGGACTAATACATGGACTTAGTTACCTTCCAAAATTAGAGTCATGACCTTAAGAATATCTTACCCTAGGTTTTACCTTAATAGGACACATGAGGAACATACTCTTCTTTTTCCTTTCCTTTTTGTACATAATCATCCTAACATTTAGTAGTAGTGACATGTAAATATTTTCATATATCACTTGCATTTTCTTTTTGCATCTAATGTCATGATCACTAGTTTAGGCATTCTAGTACCTAAGTTTTCTTTCTAGTATAAAATAAAATGTTCATGCATGCATTTCAAAAAATAAAAAAGGACAAATAAAAAGAGGGTACATGCATACATAGCAGGTTGCATTGTTCTCATTTAAATGTGTTAGTCTCATCTCATTTAATAATGTTCAATTAGGAGTGGAAAGATTTGATAGCATTTAATATAGAGAAGGTTTATAGTCATATATCAGACATTATCTATTGAGGAAAGAATTCTCCCTTGGATAATTATCAACCACATTTTTATTTTGAGATGATTGGTCCTTGATTGAACATGTAGGGTGTGAATACCCAATTTTATCTGGGTAGTCCATGCAACAAAAAGTAATAAAATATTTAATGGGAAAGAAAATAAAGGCAAGTCTAATAAAAATAAGTGTCTCCTTTTAAATCAAGGAAAAAAAATAGAAAAATAACTACAGTTGAAGGTTTTTTTTTAAGTTGTTGGGCCAATACAATAAAATAAAAGTATTAGGCCCAAGGCCCATTATTAATGAAAGAAAAAAAAGGAAAAGAAAAATGCGGAGGTGGCCAGGTTTTGAAAAAAAACTTGCAATGCAAGTTTGGGAAAGCTATAAATATTAAAAGGGTTAGAAAAATGGAAGGATCATCATTTAAAAAAAAAACAAAAAAAACAAAAATCGAAGATCAGAAGGAAGGGAGAAGAGGATCGAGAATTAGAGAATGGCTAGCAAAAACATAAAAACGGAGAAGAAGAGTCAGAGAGAAATGGAGGAGACAAAAACAGCGTGAAAAGGAGAAGAGAAAGAAGCTATCGATTTAAGGAGCAGAACTCGATTCAAATATTGAAGAGCTTGAATCTGTGTAGGTTTCGTTTTACATCTCGTGAATTTGTTTGATTATCTCCGATATTGATATTGATTGCTTAAATGTTTATCTATCTACTGTGAACGTATGAAATCTCCTAAAAATAATATCAAGTTCTAAATGTCCGAAGCATACTCTGCGTTGATCTATCCTCCTTTGCTAAATGTTCTAATAGTTGAATTTCCATTTGACAAACCTCAATCTGTAATAACTTCAAATCAAGATACATAGGTTTTCTTATTACATCATGCGTCTCATACTTATAGCATCATATGTGTGAATTCAAAATCTCAAACAACACAAATGTCACCGGTTTATGAGCAGTTTCATACCGATATGTTATACAAAATCCACATAAGTATTTGCATATTCATAAAACTGAGGAAATGTAATAAATAAATCTCAATTGAAAATTGAGTGAGCCTCTTAGTGTCCCTATTCTTCACAGCGGAAATGCTCTAGCCATTTCCTCTGTCACGTGAAGTGATACGGGCGTCATCTCCTAGTATCTCGACATTTCCTTGCTACAATTTCGAATCGCCATCTTTCCGTGCCGTTACCGTCGCTCCGGCCTTGTGCGACTCAAGCCATCGCGGTTCTGATCGGTGTGGGTATCTCTGTACTCCGTCGTCGTTCACCACCACACCACGAACCATTATCCACCATCACCCAGCGTCGTCCGCTGTCACCCTTGGCGCCAACCCTGTTTCTTGGGTCCGAGCCCTTCTTTTTCTTCTCTACAACGGAAGCACATCGCACCCCTAGGATTTTGAAGTTGCGTCTCGCGGGTAAAGTGATGTGTGCCCGGCGATCCCTCGGTAACAATGAAATGGGCTCGAGGCCCAAGTGCCGTTCACTTGAGTGTATAAAGAAGCTAGGCGCCTGGCTCTTCATTTCCGTTTTGTTTCACATTTTTTGTTGCGTTGGATTTCCTTTTATATGTATATCTTTGACGCATTAGGCTAAGGGATAAGACAACGTGGACAATTTGCCAACGTGAATTTTGGATCTTTTGTTATTATTTTGGTTTGGTGAAAATATTTAATAATCAAAATACTTTATTTGTTGCTTACAATCAAGGTTACTTTAAGGCTTCAGTATGTTTTCTTGAAAAAAAATTTATATGAAATTAGTAAATAAATTATTAATTAATAAATAAGTAAATCATAAATAATCAAACTTAATAATAGCCACTTAGGATGCACTTTCTATTTAGACATTATTAAAGTTTTTAACATCAATGATCATCACTTAAGATGCACTTCTTATTTGGTTATCATCTTTTTAAAAAAAAATACAATATATAAAAAATAAAACAATAATATTAAATAAAACAATAAAAAGGATTTTAAATAGTCACTTTGGATGCACTTCCTATTTGACTATTATAGAAATCCTAAAAGGTATATTGATAACCACTTTAGATGCACTTCTAATTTGGTTATTGAATATGCCCTTACCATACTAAAAATAAAATAAAATAATAAATAATAAAAATAAAAATAAAAATCAACCCACAAATGATTTTCTACCCAAAAGAACTACGTGGGTTTGATTCCTTATTGCACCTGAGGATACGTAGGAGCAAGGGCCCACCTCTGTCGATCTCAAAAATATAAAAATTAATGTCTTTCCAAAAATAAAATGTTTTCTTCTAAAAATAAAATTCTTAAATAAAATAAAGACATTTTCTTTTTAGGGGTAAAATAAATACTTTAAAAGCTATCCATTTTGCACATTTAATTAGGGGTAACCGTCTTTATGATGGACGTTGTAGGGTGCTAACACCTTCCTACGCGTAACAGACTCCCGAACCCATTCTTGGTTTCAAAGACCATTTCTTCTTTTTAAAGGATTTTTCCAAGGTTTTTTTTAAAAAACTTTGGTAGCGGCTCCTCTGGTTTTTAATTTTTTTTTTCATCTACTCGTGACCTCAGTTGCGACATAGGGCACGTATTGCATTGCTAGTAGATGAGACCTCATCTATTGAGGAGTGAATTCTCCCTTGGAATGAGTGTCAACCACTTAGCGACCTAAGAAGGAATGTGCCTCTAGTGCCAATATGTGGGGAATCTCTTTCAATATTGAACATTGCGATCAAATCTTTCCCTAATTGATAGTTTGTATTATTTTTTTCCTTTTATGCTTACAATGTTTTCTAGCACCAGAAAGTAATAAATCAAGAAGAAAAAGTGTTTTCCTGGCATCCCTACAAGACACGCTCCCAAGCAAGGATCATGAATGAAATGGAACAACGCAATGAGGAACTAAGGTTAATCAGCTAAAGGAGCAAATGGTGCAAGTTCTAAAGGCACTACGATTTCTGGAAAGGAAAGACTCAGAGAGGACCCCTATAGTGACCAAAGAAGGACCGTTAGTCACTCCTACATACCCACCTAGTTTTACCCCAATTTTTGTGCAAGGATCAATAGCGCCATTAACTCTACATTTTAATCGACCCATGCAACAAGTTGATCCTCAGGATGTCCAATGTCCACTATATGGCTTATCGCCTAACTATACACCTCCAACAGCCTTGGACTTGTCAGAAAGCAACCCATTGCCCACTCAGTTGCGACCTACCTAGCCATAGGGTTTGTCCACAAATGTTGTCGAGGCCCTAACCTCCTCTGACCCACAAATCACTTCTCAACTGCAAACTACCACCTTTGCCACTCAAAGAAATGTCCTAAATTGTTATGCGACTACTAATCCCCATCAAGGCACAGAAGGATTTCAGCTGACATATGCAAGTGAGTAGGTTCAGTCCAAAGAGAAGTTGTAAATGTTGGAGGAAAGACTAAGGGCTATTGAAGGGAGCAGCTACGACATTAGGGAGGCTACCGATCTTTGTTTGGTTCCAAATGTAGTAATTCCTCCAAAATTCAAAGTGCCAGAGTTTCATAAGTATAAAGGAACCATTTGTCCAAAGAGTCATCTTACTATGTAATGTAGAAAGATGGCAGCCTATGCTCGTGATGATAAGTTACTTATTCATGTTTTCCAAGATAGCCTAACTAGGGTAGATTTAAATTGGTACATGCATCTTGAGCAAGCCTATATTCGCTCTTGGAAAGATTTAGTTGATGTTTTCCTTAAGCAGTATAAGTATAACATCGATATAACCCCAGATAGATTTGAGTTGCAGAACATGTCGAAGAGGGATATTAAGACATTCAAAGAATATGCATAGAGATGGCGAGAAGTTGCAACTCAAGTGGAGCCTCCTTTGTCCGACAAAGAAACAATGGCCTTGTTTATTGATACTTTGCAAGCACCATTCTATGATAAGATGATTGGAAGCATCTTGTCAAATTTTTCTAATATTGTTGTCATCGAAGAGAGGGTGGAGAATGGCATGAGGAGCGGGAAGATTGCTCTTGGCTCTTCTACTGGCACAAAGAAACCCTTAAGTGGGACGGGAAAGAAGAAGGAAGGAGAAGCCAATGCAGCGACATTCAACTCCCTTAGGATATCCAACTTTAGGCCTCCTCTTTTCCTTACCCCTCACATAGCCTACTCCAATGTTACTACCATCTCACAAATCCCTTATCCTCAACCATTCCACCCAACTTCACTTGCTTCACCCACAATACCTACTACTAGACCACCTCAATCCAATTAGCCATGGAACCAAAACCCTAACCAAACAAGATCATAAAACACCCAAGATCAAAAACCAATTGAATTTGACCTTATTCTTATGTCTTATACCGAGTTGTTGCCTCTCTTACTTCAAAACTCATTAGTGGCACCTTGTCCGATGAAACCTTTAGAACCACCATATCCCAAGGGATACGATGCTAATGCTAAGTGTGATTATCATGCGGGTGTTGTTGGTCATTCCATAGAAAATTGTAGAGCTTTGAAGTTTAAGGTGCATAATTTGATTAAGGCAATGTGGTTGAACTTCAAGCTGGATAGCCCTAATGTTGGGAGTAATCCTCTACCGAGTCATGGAGGGCCATCTATTAATGTTATTGAAGAAGGTGTGGAACAACCCATGAAAAGGAGAGTAGAAGATGTGAAAACCTCGCTAAGGACCATTTTTGGAGAAATGTGCAAGTTTGGTATGATTAAGGGAAGCTCTAACAAAGATGTGGATGTGGATTACACCCTGGTAAAATTGCCATATGATGAATCATACATGAAGTTGAGCACCATAGTAGTTAGAGCTTTTGATGGTTTCGCAGGAAAGTAATTAGGGAAATAAGTCTGTCTATATAGATCGGTCCTATCACGTTGGAGGTAGTATTCCCTATGATGGACATTACACCACCTTATAGTTTCCTTTTAGGAAGACCTTGGATTCATTGTGCTAGGGCTGTGCTTTCCATGATTCACCAGAAGTTGAAATTTATTGTTGATGACAAGTTGGTCATTCTTTCTACTGAGGAGGACTTACTAGTTAGTAAGCTTTCATCCACTCCTTATATTGAAGCTACTGAGGAAGCTTTGGAGATCTCATTTCAGGGGCTTGAGATTACAAATGCCATTTATGCAAAGGAGGAAAAGACCATCACCAAGTCCCAACCATTTAATGCTTCTATGATGGTGACAAAAGTCAGGCTAGAAAATGGGTATTGGTATGGTTATGGACTAGGAAGAAATGTGCAGGGTCTGAGTCCACTACTTGAGTTGATAGAAAATCAGGATCGGTTTAGTTTGGGTTATAAACCCTTGAAGGAAGATAAACAAAGAGTTGCATATGAGAAAAGAGAAAAAGGTTAGCTAGGTTAGAGAACAAGGAGCAAAACACTGAAGGGTACCCATATGTGATCTCTAAGAAAGCTTTTGGAGTGCTGGGTTCAAGTTTCCAAGCTCGGTAGCTACTGTTGAGCAAGACATTTATGAGAATAAGCATGTCAACTTGGTTTGCGCTTGTCTACCAAACACTGAGCTCAACAATTGGCAGATTATTGAGCCTCTTGTGGTTTTTAATTCAAATTTAAAGTAATTTTGTAATGCTGATCCTATTGCTTTGCCTAAGGCTTTAGGATATTTTCTTTGTTGAATAAGGGCTCATGTGTTTCCTTTTAGTATATTAATAAAATGCACTTTGAATTTCCCAATAAATATCCTCTTTTCTTTTCTTCTTCTTTCCTTCCTTTTTCTATATATATTGAATTTATTTGTCATTCCAGTCCCAAATTTAAACAATGCTGATTTGAAAATAACGCGCTTAAAAGTGGTAATGCTAGTATCGCATCAAGTAGTTTTGAGTGTTTCGTTAATCAGGTTGACAAGAAAATTGAGCATGGTTTGGCGCCTTCTCTAGAGTTATTAAGGTTGGTGGAGCAAGATACCAAAGAGATTTGACCTCATGAAGAATTAACCAAAGTGATTAATTTGGGGACTGAAGAGGAGAAAAAGAAAGTAAAAATTTACACACTCATGAAGAAAAATGAGTACAATAAGTTGATAAAGCTCCTACATGATTATAATGATGTCTTTGCCTGGTCCTATCAAGATATGCTAAGACTTGATGTTAGTATAGTGGAGAATAAGTTGCCATTGAAGCCAGAACGTCCTTTAGTCAAAGAAAAGTTAAGGAGGATGAAACCAAAGCTATCTCTAAAGATCAAGGAAGAGGTCAAAAAGTAATTTGATGCGGGCTTTCTTACCGTGGCTAAATATCCACAGTGGGTTGCTAACATAGTCTCAGTTCCTAAGAAAGATGGAAAAGTTTGAATGTGTGTTGATTATTAGGATCTAAATAGAGCCAGTCCAAAGGATGATTTCCCACTGCTTCATATTAATGTGCTGGTAGATAATACAGCTCAGCATTCATTCTTTTCTTTCATGGATGGCTTTTCAAGATACAATCAAATCAAGGTGGCTAAAAAAGATAGGGAGAAGACCACATTCATCACACCCTAGGACACTTTTTATTACAAGGTCATGTCGTTTGGGTTACAAATGTTGAGGCAACATATCAAAGGGCAATGGCGACTTTGTTTCATGATATGATGCATAAAGAGGTTAAGGTTTATGTAGACGACATCATCGCCAAATCAAGGAGTGAAGAAGATCATGTAGTTCATATGTAGAAACTGTTTGAGCATTTAAGGAAGTTTAAACCGAGGCTGAATCCAGCAAAGTACACTTTTGGCGTGAAGTTTGGTAAGTTGTTAGGGTTTGTAGTTAGCTAAAGAGGAATTGAAGTGAATCCCGACAAGGTGCGAACAATTCTTGTAATGCCACCTCCTTGCACACAAAAAAAAGTTCATGGGTTCTTGGGAAGGTTAAATTACATTGCTCAATTCATATCCCAGCTAACAACTACATGTGAGCCCATCTTCAAATTGTTGCGTAAAAATCAACCAATGGAGTGGAATGATGATTGCCAAGAAGCCTTAGAGAAAATAAAACAATATTTGCAAAGTCCCTCGATTTTGGTACCACCAGTCCCTGGAAGGCCCTTCATTATGTATTTGACGGTGCTCGATGGGTCTATGGGTTGCGTGTTAGGTCAACACAATGATTCTGGAAGAAAAGAGCAGGCTATATACTACTTGAGCAAGAAGTTCACCGATTGTGAAACTAGATACTCATGGTTGGAGCGAACTTGTTGTGCCTTAGCATGGGCAGCCCATCGCTTAAGACAATATATGCTAAGTCACACAACTTGGTTGGTGTCTAAAATGGACCCAATCAAGTATATTTTTGAAAGGCAAGTTCTTTTGTTAGAATGTGACATTGTTTATGTAACTCAAAAGGCAGTAAAAAGGAGTGCAGTAGCAGATTATCTAGCACACCAACCTGTGGAAGATTATCAATCAATGCAATTTGAATTCCCTGATGAAGGCATAATGGCGTTGTTTGAGGAGAAAGAGTCATCTGAAGATGGAAGGTGGATCATGTTATTTGATAGTGCTTCCAACATATTAAGGCATAGGATTGGAGCCATATTAATCTCCCTAGAAAAGCAATACGTCCTGATCATGGCTAGGTTGTATTTTGATTGTACAAATAATGTGGAAAAGTATGAAGCATGCACCTTGGGTTTACAGGTAGCTGTGGAATCAAAAGTCAAAAAGCTTGAGGTTTACGGTGAATCAACCTTGATCATTCATCAATTGAAGGGCGAGTAAGAAACTCGAGATGTAAGGTTAATTCCTTACCAAACCTACATTAAGGAACTGGTGGAACAATTTAATGAAATCACTTTTGATCATATCCCTCGAAAAGATAACCAGTTGGCAAATGCATTAGCTACTTTGTCATCCATGTTTGCATTGAGCAAGGATGAGGACTTGCCACTTATAAAGATCCAACGTCGTGATCAACTTGCATATTGCCATTTAGTATAGGAAGAATCAAATGGAAGGCCATGGTACTATGATATTAAGGAGTATATCAAAAGTCGGGAATATCCACCTAGTGCTTCAAAGAATGTTAAAAGAACATTGAGAAGACTGGCGATGAGTTTCTTTTTAAATGGGGAGGTGTTGTATAAGAAAAATCATGATATGGTGCTGTTTAGATGTGTAGATGCTGTCGAAGCACAGAAAATCGTTGAAGAAGTTCATGAAGGATCATTTGGCACCCATATAAATGGGCATGCCATGGCAAGGAAGATCTTAAGGGCTAGTTATTATTGGTTAACCATGGAGACTGATTGTTTTAACTATATGAAGAAATGCCACAAGTTCCAGACGTATGCTAACAACATTAATGCTCCACCAACATCCCTCAATGTTTTGTCATTGCCTTGGCCATTTTCAATGTGGGGGATGGATGTCATTGGTCCTATCGAATTGAAAGCATCAAATGGACATTGCTTCATTCTTGTTGCAATTGATTACTTCATTAAATGGGTTGAAGTTGCTTCATATGCCAATATAACTCAGAATGTGATGGTAAAATTCATCAAAAGGGAGTTGATTTGTCACTATGGTGTGCCAAATAAGCTCATCACTGATAATGCAACCAATTTGAACAACAAGATTATCACAGAGTTGTGTGCTGACTTCAAAATTTAGCATCGTAATTCTTCTCTATATCACTTGAAGATGAATGAAGCGATGGAAGCAGCAAACAAAAATATTAAAATGATCATTCAAAAAATGGTGGTGACATACAGAGACTGGCATGAAATGTGCAACACCCCTACTTTTATATATTAAATTATTCTGTATGTTTAAAAATTGTTTTTAAGTCATCAATGTATTTAGAATAATTAATAATAATTTTAGAAATTTTTCTAGAATTTATTGAGATAATTTTTGTAAAATGACAAAAATACCCCTGGTTGACTGTGGGAACCAACCAGAGACTTTTTGACCTCAAAATATTTTGAAAATTTTATATTAAGTATCTTTCATTATAAAAACTTTATTTTGAAAGAAAAATAGTAAAAAATATAACAATCCTATTTCAATTCTTCCACTATTTTTTTTTAATATTTGACAATGCAATTATGAAAAATCAGAAAGGAATTTCAAAATTTTGATTGTCACCATTTTGCTCAAAATTTCAAGAGCTATTTAATTGTGATTTTAATAATTTTTCTGAGTCGGAGCCCGGAGAAATTGGAAAAAGACAATTATGTCCATATTTCTCAACATTAAGGACTGACATGAGGAAAAAGATTCAATTGACATTAAAATGTAAATTAGAGCTTGGAATTATATCATATATATTAAAATATAATTTTGGAAAATTTTTGGGAATTTTTTGGAATTTTTGTGTAAAATGACCAAAATGCCCCTACGTGTCTAATAAGTTAACCAGTACTGGTTTGACATTCAAAAAGGGTAAAAATGGTAATTTTAGTTTATTTATGGGTAAAATATTTAATTTTATAATTTTCATAAAAATTTTGGTATTTATTAATTAAAATGGATTTTCTATGAATTTTCTAGCTTAAAAATACAAAATAAATACATATAAATTGAAATAAATTAATAAAAATAAAAATTAATTATTAGAATTTTATTTTTGATGAAAAACAATGTATTTGTCCAGTTTTACATTTAATTTCATTTTTTTATATTAAAAGCTAATTTTTCAAGTTTAGGCGTTTTATCGGTACCGATTAATTCATCTACAGATAAAATTTTACACATGGAGGCTTGGGACAGCTGGTGGAGCACGTCCCTAAGCCTAAAATAGGTGATTCACCACATATTGGGGATATGTGTCCCTAAAATTAATTAAAAAGAAATTAAAATATGTTTTATTACATCATTGGCTTGTGTCATCTTTGGACACCTAACCCCCCCCCCCCCCCCCCCCCCCCTCCTTCTTCTATAAATTGGCCTCAAAGTTTTCAGATTTTCACTCATCCTTTCCTCTCTCAAGCTAGCCAAATTCTTAGAGAGCTTCTCTCTCTAGAAAAAAATTTATTTTACTTTGTTTTTATGCTAAAATTTTACTAGTTTTTCAACAACTAGTAAAGTTCTCTTCCTAAGAACTTTGTATCAACAATTCCATCCTCTTCATCAATTATCTTAGAGGTAATGGGGGGAGTGGGGTTGGTTCTAAATTACTGTCACTTTGTATGTTGGTAAGAAGGGTTTTCCCCTAAACCCGTTTAGGCTTAAGTTTTATTATTGTTATTTTTATTCAATGTTAAACTTTAATTTTTGCAAAGTTGTTACTCTGCCCAAATTTAGATTATTAAATCATGATTACTAAACTGTTACTCTGCTTAAATTTAAATTATTAAATTTTACTTGCTAAGCTGTTACTCTGTTCAGTTTTAGAAAATAAAAATGCATTTTACTAAGTTGTTACTCTACTCAAATTTAGAAAATAAAAATGCATTTATTTAGTTGTTATTCTGCCAAAATTTTAGTAATTAAATCATAATTACTGTATTGTTATTCTACTAAAATTTTATATGATTACCAAATTGTTATTCCGTTAAAATTTTGGTATTATACAATTTTTGCAAGGCAGAAATGTTGATTGTACTGGTACTCAAATTAAATGAGACTAGGAAAACCTTTGCTTGAAAAGTTAGGAATTGATAGTTTAGTGAATAATGTAAAGCAAGTGACATGCAGTGGCATGACACCTTGCTAGGGAAGCCACAGTTTGGTACGTTGAGGAATGAAAGGCAGGGACCCACTTGCGGAGGTTTTGGGGGTAGGCATCGAGTGGTGAAAGTCCCAATGGCCAGGGTAGCACCCTTAAGCCGAGATATTCGCCTAACCAAACTCGATAACCCCGACAACTGCTCAGCATTCTAGGATTGGTTTGAGAGTATACCTCTATAAATGGATATCCTAAATTGTTATTTTGTTCCTCAATGATGACGAGGACTGTACCATGTGATAGTGTTAAGAGGTATATGTACTCCTAGTCACTTCCCAGGTTCTGTTGAGAACTATTACCCACTAATAGGAAGTATGGATCCATACCTAGTCAAGGGTAGTCGGATACAACTTAGAATGAACCTTAGGATCCCTTTTGTTGTCAACTGTGTTTTATCTTTGTTTTATGGTAGATTTCTTACCATACATGTAAAAGTGATTTTAAAACAAAACACCTCACTCCATTATTTTCTTCTATGTATGATTGATGGTGATTATTGAAGACGACATTAACGCCTCATGATGCTGAGTACGAGTTAGAGGACATCTCCACAGGGGAGGACCTGAAGACTTATAGTATTTTTCTTTTTGTATGAAGGATAGGGTAGATGAACACAACTCTGTATAAGATCTTTTCAATGTACATATTGGGTTAGATAGTGTCTATCTTTTAATGTATTTTTTTAGTTTTCAGTATTATCAAACGATGATGTACAGTTTTATGATATATATATATATATATATATATATATATACAGTCTTATTTTTCATCTTTTACTACTATTTCCAAATTCTGTTAAGTTTGGAATTTCCTTTAAAAATGAAAAAAAAAAATTACACGCATTTTCATTTACTTAAACTTAATAACTAAATTAATATGAATTGTATTTAATATGAATGGGTGTTACAAAATGCTTCCATTTGCTTTACATAGATATTGTTCCTCGGTTCGTACTTCAACTGGTGTAACTCCATTCTCCTTGGTATATGGGATGGACGCAGTCTTTCCCATTGAGGTCGAAGTTCCTTACTTAAGAGTACTGATGGAAACTGAGCTAGAAGAAGCAGAGTGGGTCCAAACTCGTTTCGACCAATTAAATCTCACTGAAGAAAAAAGGTTGAATGCGATCTGCCATGGCCAATTATACTAGAAAAGATTGAAGAAAGCATTTAAGAAACGAGTGCACCCAAAGCAATTTTAAGAAGGAGACCTTGTGCTTAAGAAGATCTTACCAGTTCAGAAGGACCATCTCGGCAAATATGCCCCAAACTATGAAAGACCTTATGTAGTTAAGAAAGCATTCTCGGGAGGAGCCCTGATTCTCACAAACATGGATGGTAGAGACCTCTCACATCCTGTGAATTCTAATGCAGTGAAGAAATATTAGCTAGAAAAAAAAAAGAAAAATAAGCTCGCTAGGTTGAAAACCTGAAAAGGTGATCTAGGAAAAAAGTTAGAGCAACATGAAAAAAAGAGAAAAAGAAAAAGGAAAATAAGCTCGCTAGGTCGAACACCTGAAAAGGCGACCTAGGTAAAAGTTAGAGCGACCCGCTTAGTTGATAACTCAAAAGAGTGACTCAGGCAAAAGTTAGGGTCAAATAAAGATGTCCAAAGAATGGCCTAGTAGAAACATTGTTTAAAACCCTAAACTAGAGCAAATGATGTGTTGGAGTCATCAATTGGGGCAAAAGGCATGTTTGGTCCTAAACTGGGGAAAATGATGTGCTTGAATTATCAACTGAGACAAATGGCATGCTTGAATCCTAAATTGGGGCAAATGATGTGTTGGAGTCATCAACTAGGGCAAATAGTGTGTCAAATTTCATTTTCTTCTAAAGCTTATTGATGGGCAGTCAAGGTTATTGATGCGCGGTACTAGCATTGTCATTTGGAAAGTGTCATTTAAACAGCAAAATTCCTCCACTTCCATTTTGTAAAGATCTTGATTCTTGCCAATGTTTATTGTACATACCATTCTCGTTTAGCCATACAATGATCATCCTTGTAAATATTTCTCACTGAGTTGAATAAAATTGTCCTGTTTCCTTCATTACTTGTCAATTCATTACGCATTTTGATAATAATATGCTGAAAGGAAATATGTGTTAACATAACAAATAATAATAATAATAAATCAAAGCATTACACTCACTTTAATAAGTTTTAAAACCCACAGTTTACTCGATAAATTCTTGACAAATGCTACAAAGCAACCAACACAATAACATTGCTTCGACCCGTAACGCTTTAGCAACAGCTTAAGGATAGCCCAAAGAGATACTCAAATGTCATTTGAATTGATCAAAAACTTCTCTCTCATCTATGAATCCTAAGGCGCATGACATAGGAAGGAATGAGGATTTTGAACTCTCTTAAGAAAATCAAAGTAAAAAGAAAAAATTTTAGTTTAATAAGTTTTGTGTCTCATGACATTTTTTGCATCATATCATTGCATTGCATTCCATCTGCTTTATTTTCGTTTGAACTTCTTAGTTCTTAGAGCCCATGACTCGGCCTTCAAGCTTATAGTGTAGATCCATTAAGCCTGAAGCCTACCTGGCACTAGCATTTAAGCCTGAAATCGACTCGGTACTTGCATCCAAGCCTAGAACCGACCTAACACCTGTATCCAAGCCCAGAACTGACCTGGCATCTACATCCAAGCTCTGAATTTGCTCGGCATCAACATTAAAGCTCGAAACCTGCCCAACACTAGCATTAGAGCCCAAAATTTGCCCGCCACCAACATTAGAGCCCAGAATCTGCCCACCACCAGCATTATAGCCCAGAATCTACTCGGCACCAGTATGCAAGCTCGGAACCTGCCCGACATCTGCATTCAAGCTTGGAACCTACTCGGCATCAGCATCCAAGCCCAGAATTGACTTGGCATCCGCATTTAAGCTCGAAACCTACATTTAAGCCCAGAAACAGCTCGACACCAACATCCAAGCCCGAAACCTGCCTGGCACCAGCATTCAAGCCTGGAATCGACCAGGCACTTGCATTCAAGCTCGAAACTTGCCCGGTATCTGCATCCAAGCCCAGAACCTGCTCGACATCAGCATTCAAGCTCAACACTTACCGATACTAGCATTCAAGCCCAGAACCAACCCAACACTTGCATTTAAGCCTGGAATCTACCCAGTATCTGCACCAAAGCCAAAGTACCTTGCACTATGCATTGGGCTCTGGATAAAATTGATTCATTTCTTTACTCATTTCTTATCACAATAATCTGAAAAACACCATTATTTAGATTATTTAATAAGAAATAAGTAAGAAGGGGCAACTGTGAATAACCAATTTTATCCAGTATATTTTTAAAAGAGATAATCTGGAAAAAAAAAAAGAGAGGAAAAGATAAAGATAAGATCCTTGAATAAAATCAGAGAATCTAGGAAGATAGGAGAAGATAAGTCAGTTATTAGTAGAAGAGGGTAACAATCACTAGGCTAAAAACAAGGAGATCATGAGATTACAAGTGATTAAAGTAGTTACAAAGAGATAAGTTTGTTTGTTTATTTAATACCTATAGACTCACTTTTCGGGGAAGGATGAAAAAAAAGCAAGAAAGGAATTTCAAAGGCACAGAAGAAAAAGCTTTCTCAAATACACATAATCTCTTTCACTCTTTGCACTAGTAGTAATGACTAAAACAAAGCAACCCGTGTGTGGAAAGCAAATCAAAAAGGACCTTCTGTTCAAAGGTTTTTTTTCCTTTTCATCATTATTTCATGTTGTAAATACATAGAATATGTTTTAAGCGTACTGTATTCATTTTTTTTACGTCTCTTGTTTGATAACAATGGATACCAATAGTATATAAGGTTCCTGTTGCCTCACCTTTGTATTGTCCCTCACGTCATTTCTTTGTTTACTATTGCTACTAATTATCATTAATCCTTTATATAATTACTGCACCCCACGTTTTTTTATTTCTTCCTTCCGTCATTTTTTTTTTCTTCTTTTTCCGTTTTGTTTTTCTTTAGTCATGTATATGCATAGGTTACCTAGGTGCTTTTCCTTTTAGAAATAGGTTATTAGAATGTAAGTCATTTCGAATTGCTACAACATTTCCTTTTGTTAATTCCTTTTTTTTCCTCTCATAAATTTAAATATAGTCTTTTGTAAAACAAAATAATAGTGAAAGGGTTCTGAAACTTTACAACAACTTTTGTTAAATGTATGAATTATTTATAGAATTTGTTGTAGCGGTAAGGTAGTATCGAATTATTGTCCCTTTTTTTTACTCCTTGAAGTCATAGTTCACGTTACCTTTTTTTCCTTCCTTTCTCTTTTACTGTTTTATTTATTTTAATGTGCATATTTTTTTTTGTTTTTATTATTAGTATAATTTGTTACTTGTCTCTACCTTCCTTTTATGTACAGATTTTTTTCCCCTTTTTAGTTTGAATATACGTTATGTTTTGGTTTTTTTTTTTTTAAAAGCTGATGTTTCATTTTTTTATAAAAAAATAATGTTTTTGATTTATGCAATGATTTGCAACATTAATTGAGTGGTAAATTCTACCTTTAATGTTACCTAAATCATAAAAGTTTATAGAATAGCCACTTGCTATCATAAACTTTGTGCATAAATTAAAATGAAAGTTGTTTTTTTTTGGTAAAAATGAAAAAATAAAATTTATCTAAATACACAACGACCAATAATGTTAATTGAATAGCATGTACTATCTTTAACATTATTTGGATCGTGAGGGTTTGGTGATTAGCCATTTGCTAGCTTGAACTCTTGTGTGAGGATTTTTTTAAAAAAATATATAGAAAGTTTCTTTTCAATTTAAAAACAATATTTTCCAAATAAATGTCCTTTTGAATTTTAAACTTTTCCCCTTTTTATAAATAAAAAATATCTTTTCAAATTTTCTTTGCTGTGAAGATAAGAAGATAAAAATCCTTTAAATATATATATGTATATATTTCAAATTCCAATTTGAAATTCTTCTTTTTCTTTAAAATAAAATCAAAATCAAATTTCCTTCATATAATTAAAAAATACAAAAAATGAAAATAAAAAATCACAAAAATATTTTATTTTTCTTTTTTTTGGGTAAAATAAATATTTATAAAGCTACATAATTTTGCGCAATCAATTAGAGGTACCATTTTTTAGCGAGCGTTGTAGGGTATTAATACTTTTCCTACACGTAATCGACTTTCGAACCTAACTTTGGTTTCAAAGACCTTTTTTTAGGGTTTTCCAATATTTTTCCTTAAAATAAAATATTGGTGGCAACTCCATTTAAAAATTATTTTTGCGTCATCTCTATCATAGCCTCGATTGTGACAGTAATTTACACTATGATAAATGTTAACCATTCTCCTTATTAAAAATGATTTTGTTTATTAAAAGTGTTATTAATAGACTTTCATTGTAATTTTTAATGTATTCATTTTTCAGCGTAATTTTCAATAAATTTTTCTATTTATTCATTTTTTATTTGATAGCTTTAGGATACTTTTTAACAATATCTTTTTTTATTTATAAAAACTGGTACACAACGAAGCCTTGTCGCTGTAGTCTGTAGAAATTGGGGCAATTTTAAAAGGCATGAAGTGTTCGTTTAAGATGGGTTTTAAGCAGAATTTTGACTGCTGAGGTAATTGTAAGCTGCACAATGTGACATTATATTAACAGTTAGGCCTTTTACAGCTTTTTTTTTTTTCTTTAGTGGAAGGAGAGGCTTTAAAATTAGTTTAGTAGGCTTTTCATCTTGTGTTTTTTTTTTTTTTTTGGTGCAATCTTATTGAGAAGTTAAATTGAACTAAAAACGTTTGTTCTTTATTCTTTTTTTGTTTTTGAGAAGCATTTGTTCTTTATTTTTATTCTTATTATCATGTGATTTTGTGTGGTACAATTTAAGGAAATTTCTTTTCCAATAAAAGAGAATATTTCATAATTTTTATGGTGTATAATGGTGACAACAAAGTTAAAACCTAGAATTTTGTACATACTACTCAAAACTCAATGGATTAGACAATATTTCATGATAGAGTTTCGTAAGATAAGACTATATATAAATTAATCATTTTTTAGAAGGACATACAAGTTTATAGGTAATAATAAAAATGAACTAACCTAGTAGGGTCGGTCTAGAGGTCAAAAGTTTATATGGTTTGTATGAATTTTAAGTTCAAATTTCAAAACCGTCATTATACAATAAAAAAAAAAAACGGAAAATGAACTGATTGATTATAATTGGAAACCTAATTAAACCCAAAAGTCAAAAACAAGCTTCTCGAAATCACTGAACAAGGATGTGTCCCAAAACGTATCGGCAATTAACAAGCTATGAATCCTACATTTCATTCTTTTCAAGATATGTACATATACATCTTTATGCCAACCTTTTGGGGGCAGCACCTATGAATAAGCATACATCAATTGGTTATTAACTGTGTTACGCCAAAAAAAAAGGGGTGGGAAGGCCGGGAGTAAGATAAGAAACTCAAATAATCTTATTTGACATATTCACCCATGCCATACATCCAATTAAACTGTAAAAATTTGCCTTACTTTCTTCAATTTCCTTTGGCATATGGGACATGTGCAAGCTTCTGCAGCAATTCTACAGAGGGACAAAGGGAGAATTGTAAGCGTTAAACTGAAAATTAATGTTAATACACGAAACTCTTTCTGTCATAAAACCAAAAAAAAAAAACTCGTTTTCACTAGTAGATTACTGTATTTTGTACGCTAATTCACGCTCTGCTCAATGATAAGAATGAAGGGATGTGTTTTATAAAACCTAAAAATTATAGTTGCATTTTTTCTAAACATGAGTACTGCCAAAGTAGTATTGTTGAGACAAAAATTTCACTTATGATTGTACAAATGTGAAAGTAAGTGCCATTTATGTATATATTTTTGTAAGCAAGGCAGCTAAGAAATGTACTAAATGGCAATTCTATTATCATTTTCATCAATGACTATGTTGGCTATGAAACTTTGTTGGAGTTAAATATACGTATTTGCTATTACTTTTTTGGCCAACTTGATATTTTACATGAGTAAATATAGTGTATACATTTATAGTGTAAAGAGTTTCAAACTGTCATCTAATCATAAACCAAAGTTTGTTAACTTTAATAATAATTACCTTAAAAGTCATACTATCAATGATTTTTTATTGGTTGATAGTGTAATATGTAAAATGTTTTATACTGACAATGCACAGAAATTAAACTCTTTTGATATTGTGGAGGAAAGAATGTTAAAATAAATATAAAAGTGAGTGTATTACCTTGTTGCACATGCAAAGCATGCTGCAGAATGCCCACATGGGAGAAAGAAGCAATCCCTTGGAGCATCAGAGCAAATGACACACAAATGCTGGAGATCATTGCTAGTTTCCCCTTCCCTTGATGACTTTCCTTCCATAGAATTCCTTGCAAGCCACATTGTGAGATCCTCTTCTTCATTAGAGAGAGATTCATGGGATGAACCCCAACTTGAAAGATCATCATCTTTACTAGGCAGCAGTGGATCTCGTTCTGAAACCACTTGCATTTGTTGGAATCCTTCCCTTTCTTCACCATTAGCTTGGAACATTTTGAAGAGTTTCAGGGCAAGTAAGATTAGCACAGCTACCACACCTGTATTGATTAAATAATATACATGTCAAAAATTGAGTCCTTTCCAAACTTTTGACCAAGTTCTGTTGACTAATCAGGAGATGTTGTTGAAAGCTTATATTACCTGATACTGTGAAATATATGATCCATCTTGGTTCATAAGACACATTCACATCAAACATTTCTTCATCAGAAACACCCTGAAAGTTAGACCAGTTAAACAGATGTTGAGACCTCCATATACAGGATATGCTAGTATCTAGATTAGGGAAATGCTACATATAGACAACTAATGTGCCTAACCATTGGATTACGTGTGATTTTGTGCAGAGGAGTTATGATGCGACACAAATCCAACTATATTGTAAAATGTAATCCTAATAGAAACTCGAAACTTTCAGATTGTGATTATAAAGCTAAGAAAGTTGGATCCATTTACCTCTCTAGGACCTGGACTTGTTAATACTACAGTGTCTGACTCCAAAAGAACAAGGTTTAATATACATAAGCCGTTATCCAGAGAACACCTGTTGTTCGTGCTTGTTGTATTGTAGAGAAGTGCTTTTAAAGTGAAATTCAATTCTACCTGTATGTAAATGTTACTATGAAGCTCCATAATGAAAAGATATATCCATTTTATGTTGTTATAGTAATGCCATATGAAGTTGAATAAAGAATATAAATATATATTTGATCATAGTACTGATTGTTTCAATAAATACCTCCACATTTTGAAGGTTCATATTGTCAACTGCCACATAATAAGTAAATGAGTGATATATTTTCTGTGTGATGCTGCCGCTTCCTGCAAGTAAAATAGACAATTATAGAGGATAAGATCAGAATACAAAGAAAAAGCATGGAGCATTTTTACTGGTGGCATATACCATAGATAATATTCCAGTACATTGTTGCATTAGGGAATAATGGGTCCTCTTTCCACTCAACAAGGCCTTCTCTTCCTGCATGTTTATGTAAGATTGATTAAGTACAGTATGCATGCATATATATTTAATCAAACTTCAAAGAACCATCCTAAGTTAGGTGTGGAGAAATAGGCTTTGTCAGATTTTTCAGGCATTGTCTTGTGATATGTCAAGAAAGATTTTAGAACTGTAAATTCCATGACTAAAAATGAAAAAGGAAATTTAAATTTGTTCCAAAAACAGCAGTTGTAAAACAATAAGGAAAACTTTACATAGTTAATTATAGAACGCTATATAAGGTTACTAATGCGAGTCTTTCTATCTAGATTAGATCTAATGAATTGAAACTTGTGTGTGATCAAAAAGTAGAAAGGCACCTTTAGCAATTACGAGGGATAAAGATGCTACTGGAGGCTTAACACTGTAAAAAACTTCCAACTGGGAGTCTTTGTTCAGGTAGAACATCCATTGCTGCAACATCAGATGAAATGCAATTCTACCCCATTACATGGAGCATCAAGGACGTTCTATTACATAAGAATAACATGCTTATAGATCGTAAGAAAATAGAAATCTGTAAAGCCAAATTTTAGACCAAAACTCCAGAAACAGAAAGAGAATACAAAATGGAAACCTGCCTTCTGAAATTTTGCTGGTAAAGATGCATTATACATCTCAGTCCAGTTGATTTTGACATCTAGTGGAGGAGGTCCATCAAATCCATAGAGCATTAGACCAGGTTTCGGCTTATCAATTTGTTCCACCTTTTAATGAATCATATAAGATTAATGTAGAAGAACAACACAAGAAGCAGCAAAAAGAGTTCATTACATAAAAATACAAGGCAAATCAGTCAATCACCTTGATAGACTGCACTAACATTGAGTTGATTTTTATCAAACGTGAGCAGTAGGGTCCCAATTGTAAATTTACTGACCCACAAATACCAAGAGCAAGAGCAAAGGATGCTGCTTGTAAGAAAGATAGACAAAATATATAAATAATCCATACTCAACTTGGTCAACGAATTTCCCATTTCATTATATAAGATAAGAATCTAAAGTTATGAGCGCAAAAAACTGGTTAATCAACACCGTCCTGCTTTTCAAATCAATTATAAGAAAGCAAAGTAAAACATAAAAGTCAGTGGAGAGTAACTAAGAGGATATTTATTAGAGCAAATTATACTAACACACTCCTTAAGGTTTTTTATTGAGATTACAAGTAATCATGCTTTTTTGTAAAACAATAACAAGGTTTCTGGATAAGCTTCAATCTCTAAATTAAAATTAATATTAATCTCTGAAAATTATTTATTAAAACATGTACAACAAAAATTCTATAAAACCCATTATTGGGGGAACAGGGGCGTATTAAACAATTTGTACTGCATTGATGCCACTTGATTCAATTTCTTGCAGATAAACCCACTTTATTACTTGCTTGTTTGACAAGTTGATATATAAGTACTAGAAAGAAAATTAACCCAAGTAATGTGTGACATTAGCCTTTTGAGATACTCTAAAAAATCACAACATAAAGTGTGTCTTTGTAATTTTCAAATAATTAAGGAAATTAATGTTAGAGTAAAAAAGGAGGAGTATGAGAAAAAATTTGACTGAAATCTCAATAAATGTCTCAAAAAGTGTTAGTGTAATTTGCTTTATTTATTAAGTACACAATGGAAAATATTGTGGAAAAGAGGAAAAAACACTTAAAAGTTGCCTTTTCTTTACCTTTTTAGAAGAAGAAAATGGAAAATATGACCATTCCAACATCTTTAAATTAAGTTCATAATACTAATGAGAAAGTGGAGAGAAGAACAAGAAGCTCAGCAGGAACTAACCAACGACCCAAAATGACCCTAACACAGTGATGCAAGACTGGACATCATTCCACGTGGCAGCCATTGATGGATTTGTGTTTGAAATATTGATCCAGTAAGTCCTGGTGGTCACTTGTTGCTGGTTGTGTTGGATGTCATTATTTGCACCTTCATGGTTGGTTTCCTCTGCTTGCAACTGGGAAGTAGATGGAGAAGTGGAGGAAGATGGATTATCAAGAGGGGTTGCAGCTGAAGAACAAGAAGGTCCAGATACATGAGAGTCACCACTTGATTCTTCTTCCATTCTTCAACCTAATTCAAAAGTTAGATGATAACCGAAAAAGAATAATAATGATATATATAATTATTTGAACTTCTCTTCTTGTGAGCAACATGAAAGCAAAGTATGATACTTGGTTGTAAAAAAAATTTCTCTGAACATCATGGAGTGATTCAATTGAATTCATTGGACTTACAAAATGCAATTGCCAAGTCTGATGAACTTAGATTTTGTGTGAGTGTGACCAATGAAAAGTCTTACGGTTATGTTTTGCATATGACTCGTAGTTGGGGCGAGTGAAAGTTAGACGGCACCTTATTTTGTTGATTTAATTAATACTAGTACAATATTAAATAGATAAAATAGGCTATAGCACTAATAATGTAAAATAGTTTTACATTGTTATTCAATACAAATCACTATGTATGATAAATTTATTGACTTTTATAATAATTACTTTAAAAGTCACACTAAAGATAATTTTTGATTGGTCGACTTATGTAAAATTTTTTATACTAACAATACATGGTCATTAAACTCTATTAAATAATGACAAGTTTAATAGCTATACACTGTAAAAAGTTTTATACTATAAACTAATCAGAAATCACTATTGATATGATTTTGAAAGTAATTATTATAAAATTAACAAACTTACCATATATGATGAGTTGTGATTATATGTTTTATACTTTCAATGCATAGTCTATTTTCTCAATAATGATTACCTTTTTCAACTCCCGGTCTGTTGTTCGTCAAGTAGAGTCAGCTGTTTTTGGTGCTTATGTATTTGGTTGGAACCAGGAGTGCTATTTAGTATGAACAGGGCGATGCCCGAAACATGAATCATATACGTGCCTTAATATTTTTTAAAATAAATATTAATTACAAAATTAAAAAATATAAAACTCGTTTGCCTATTTGACGAAACTCTTTAGTACTAATAAGCATTTCTGATTTAGAAATGTTCTTTTTTTTTCAATGACGTTCCTTAGACTTTTTTCTTTCTTTTATTCGTTTAAACTTCCTTTCATTAAAACAAAGAGAGGAGGAATTAGAAAAGAAAAAACTTCTTTCTTTATTCTATTTGCTGACACGGTTTCTTTCTTTCTTTTCTTTTTCTTGTATAACAAAACGGAAAAATTCATCTTCGTTTTATTTATTTGCTTGATCTCTCCTTTTTTAAAAAAGAAATGATGAATTTTTTTTCTTTAATCGGTTACATCTTATTATTTTATAAAAAGGCAGAAAGAAGAATAAATAATAAATAATGATAAAAAGACCAGGCGAGACAAACGTCAAACAAAAGAAAAGAATAAAGGAACGGCACTTTCATTATGAGAAAGGAGGTAAGTTATTTATTTATTATTTATTTATATTTGCAAAATTTGAAGCGTGCATAGGTGGTCGTAGGAGACACTCTGCACAACGTGACTTGCACTCTTCTTTTTCATGGCACCATCCTCCAACGGCAGCCAAAAGCCTGAGCAAATTTGTCTGGTCACCTTTTTGTCTCACACATTAATAGGAAGCACACTTTAACAGTGGCATGAGGATGTACAGTTTCTTTTTTTTTTTTCTTTCAACAAACTTTTCAATATGTATCGGCAAGAAAAAAAATAATAAATTAAACTTTTCTCGACACTCAAAATAGTGTCCCTTGCTTGTATGGAGATTAAAAGCCGAAAAATGAATGCTCAACACGCTCAACCCTTCAAGCATATTGGTGAAAATAAAATATCTATTGTATCGAATAGCATCATAACTTCAAGCATGCAAGTGAAAGATTTCATTGGGAGATTAAAATGTACAACATAAAGTCAATGAGTACGAAGGACATGTCTAAAAATATAAGCCCGAGTGCTGATTCACTGGATAACATCAGCTATCCACATTTCAATACAGTTAAAGGAAATAAAGTAGTATAGCTCCACTCTTAGGATCCGTTTGGCAGTAAGAAAAAAAATAGGGAGAAATAGAATAGAAAAAAATAGAGAAGGGAGAAATAAGTGAATAGAAGTAGGTGAGAAATAAAATTGAAATAGATATGTTTGGTTTAAGAAAAATAGATAACAAATAAAAAATAGAAAAATTAATAAAAAAAATTGAGTCATAGAACCAATAGTTGACTATTGAATGTTTGTGGTTTTCAATAGTCGACTATTGCACTTTGTGACGGTTTAAAACTACCACAAAATATTAAAAACTGTCAAAATTGATATTTTCTAGCAGTTTTTAACTGCTAGAAAAAAAAACCGCCACAAATTGTTGCAATACAGCTCTCTCCTCTATATTTCAACGCATAAATAAAAAGTGGTAGGACTCATCATCGATTTTCTCACAATTTCTTTTCTCTCTCTCCTACCAAACAATTATACACAGTAATTTCTCACTTATTTCTCACCTTTCTCTCCCATTTCTTACTCATTTCCCTCCTACTAAACAAGGGGTTTAATTTCACATCAACAACTCAAACAAATTGTTTCTTGTAAGCATTAAATATGCTAAATGCATGTTGGAATTTCATACTCACCCAACTAGATGCATTTGAGTCAGTTATAATGTGTTAGACAGAATGGATGAGAATGAGATTGACCAAGAGGTTAATTAAGCATATTAGGAAAAAAAAAAAAAAAGACTACGACTTCCATTTGATATAAATTTAAGTCCTAGTTGCTTTCTGCAAACCTGCAATAATTTAAACATAATTATAAGGAATTAATGAATATGTAATTTGAAGCAAATGATTAAGGAATTAATGATTTCCCGGATGAGTAAGGATACATCACTCAGTTCATGCTTTTTAATATTCATTTTGTTTATTTTTAGTGATTCTCATAAAAAGGTAGAGGTGAGGCCGTGATAATCAAGTTTATGGAATGATCAAATAATGCTCAAGAAGACAAAGAGCGAACTTACACCACAGACACTCATATCAGATTTTGGAGTCTCCCAGTAATTGATAATGGTGAATGTGGAAGTGGAAATAGTGCTGCTCTCACACAAGAATCGAAATCGGCGCTGGTTCGTCATACTGGGCTTTGCCTTACATGTTTATATTCTAATGGGCTTTTATGCTTTGGGCCTAATATTAGTTTGTAATTAGGCCATTTGGTCATTACTTGTATTCTGACTTGGAATCCTTTTTCCTCATGCTTGGATTTGTATTTAAATCTCCAACGTGTTGGACTTTCTTTTCGGAGGCTTGATCTCTGTTTACAAGTTATAGTATCTTTTTCTGGGCCCAATATGCATAAAATGGACTAATCTGTTTCGTTTGGCGATAAAGTTAGATTGAGGACATTTTATATCTTTAAGGCTTAAATATGTTTTTAATTCCTATAAAATGAGTAAATTTTGATTTTAGTCTCCGTAAAAAAATTTCTTGGTTTTTCATCCCTCCAAAGATTTAAATCATTATTTTGGTCCTTATAAAATGAGTAAATTTTGGTTTTAGTCTCCATAATTTTTTTTTTTATTTTTATCCTTTAAAAGTCCAAAATCACTATTTTTGGTCCCTAAGGACATCTGCAATGGTAGGAAAAAGGGTTGTTAAGCGAATAAGCACCGGTGATTATTTTCTGCAACCATTACAACTCAAATTTGTTCAACTCCGTTTAAGCACCAGGTGCTTATACAAGCATTGGTGCTAAACAGATTATGTGGATCCATTTTTGTACTTTTATCAAATAATAATAATAAAATAGTTAATAGTAGTTAACATTGATGAAAGATAAAATCACTTATGGTTATTTGTGGGATCCATTTAGTAATTTTTTGGAGATGTTAGGTTGGAAGAATTAAGTGCTTAAATTAGAAAAAATAAAAATGAATGATCTGTACAAGTGATACCCATTTAAGAACCCCATAGAGAAATGTTGGGTTATGGATGCTCTAACTTTCATTTTAAGATAGATAAATAACATTCATTTTAAGAATTTTAAAAAATATTTTAGAGGTGTCACATGCTGACTTAGTACCACATACACTAGTGGGTCTCATCTAGAATTGTTACTTGACCTTTCGTTAAATATTTAAGCATTTAATAAGCGTCATATGGCAATAAGGACCAAAAATAATAATTTTATATTTTTGAGGGATGAAATCCAAAGAAATTTTTTTACAAAGACTAAAATTAATACTTACCCATTTTACAAGGACTAAAAATGTATTTAAACCCATCTTTAATTAGATATACGGCTTGCTATCTAGCTTGTTAAACTAGTCCGTGTTTTTGTACCCAAAAAAAAGAACTAGTCAGTGTTTTCTAACTTTTAAAGCATAAAAACGTTTAAATTTATATTACATTTAATATTTAATTACGTTTGTGATAATAGTATGTTACACATTCTTTCATTTGATACTGAGGAATACTAGCGTCACTCTTTCTAAAACTCTCTCTACTATTAGTTGGAATTTTTTAAAATCACAAATTTTGGTAGATCTCACTTATAAATCAGGAAAGAGACTCATTAAATGAAAGGTAAACCAACAAAATTTATAATTTTTAATAAATTTCAACCAATAATAAAAAAAGTATTAAATAGAGTGATGCATGAAGATTTAAGAGAGGAATTTGTTAGTGGAAACGACATTGATGGCCCAAAACGGAAGGGTTTGCCATGCCCATGAAGGCCCAGATAATCAACCAATTGGATTAAACAATTTGAAAGAAATGCTTACGTGTCAAATATCTATTGGTTCAGATGACAAATGCCAAATTGAGATTTCTCATATAAAACGACAACTCAGAGTAGACTCTCTCACTTACATCACACGCTGTCGGCTAAGCTGTGATCAGGAGATGGCGAAAACGATGTCGTTGCTGCTCTGTACACTGCTCCTCTTCGGAACCCTAGCTCTCATCCAGGTCTCAGTTTCCCTATTAAAATTTTTTATTTACTCCGATCTCTCAGGGATCAAGGGAATGGGTCAACAATTGAGCTTGAGATCGAGATTCATTTTTCCATTTTATCAGAGAAAAAATCTATTATATCAACTTAATTTTAAAAAAAAAAATCATGTTATATTTAATTTTGTGGTTGATGTCTGGGTTTACAGGCGAAGAAATCGAAGGAGGATTTGAAGGAGGTGACCACAAGGTTTACTTTGATGTTGAGATTGATGGAAAAGCTGCAGGTCTGTGAGCTTAATTCCTCGCTATGCCTTTTATTCAGTCGTTGTGGTCTATGTTTTGCTTTCCTTGATATGATTCAAAATAAAGCGAGATGATAGATGATTGAGTAAACTTATTCTTGCTTAGAGTAATCTTCTAAAATTGTGATTGAGTATTGTTGCACACATTTTCACACAAATCATTTCCCATGACCAAATATCAAACTTATTTAACTGGCAATCTACCTATAATCAACCAACTGGTTTGTGGCTGGAATAGTAATTAATAATAGGTAAAATTAAGTTTGATATTTGGTAGTGCTAGTGATTTGATATTTTGAGGTGATGTGAGTGGAACTGGAGGTGTGTGTGTAGACTCATTTTTTTTTCTTATAAATGAATACTTATAGCAATCCTAAATTATCAGAGTTCCCTATTTCCCTATATATGTAAAATTGGTAAGTAGAGTCTAGGGAGAACTTATCTCTGCTAGGGACTTGATAGGTGAGCAACATTGTCGTTTTGTTAGAATTACATTTTTTTTTTTTCGTCTTTGACCTGGAATCCTCATAGGCAAAACTGTAAGAGTAAACTTTGGGCTGGGGGTGGTAGTTAGGTGAAACCCTCCCCAACACAAATTACAGGTAAAATTCACCTGGGGTCACAGTCCACCTCTACTATAGTTGATAGATAAGTTGATGTTTCATTATTCCTTTTCCCCGGAATTTTGAGTATCAAATTTTGACCTTTGGTATTTATGCTTTGATAATTGACTTTCCAGGTCGTATTGTGATGGGTCTTTTTGGGAAGACAGTTCCAAAAACTGCAGGTTGGGTTTTCAAATTCTCTGCATTTTGATACTCGTCAGTTATCATTATTAACATTAACTGAAGCCTTGTTTTGATTTCCCTTTCTGCAGAAAACTTTCGAGCTCTTTGCACAGGTGAGCTTGTTTCTGCTGCTTCTGTGTATTGTTTTTATCATGTAATCAGAGAACTTGTTTCAACCCTTTTATATGGTTTTCTTCTTCTGCTGTGTTACAGAAATAAGTGAATAAATAGGTTCAGTCAATGTAAGAACTGATGAGTAACAATTGGCCTGTAATTAGACTGCTCTACTTATGAGAACAAATTGAGGACAGATGTATTAGGACATAGTTGAGTTCTGAGAGACAAGGTGGATTATATGTAGTTCACTTGTTTCTTTTCACTGATATTTGAGTTTAATAATAACATTTCCTCTCCTTTGCTTAATAACATTAGATAATGATATCACTGTTTGAATTTATAAGGTGTCCATGTTCATCTTACAAATTAAAATTTATTATGTGCTTAATTTTACATTTTTACTCTTGTTTGGTCCAAATTATTAGGGGAAAAGGGAACTGGTAAAGGTGGAAAGCCTCTCCATTATAAAGGTAGCTCATTCCATAGAATTATTCCTAGCTTTATGATCCAAGGAGGTGATTTTACACATGGCAATGGAATGGGTGGAGAATCAATTTATGGAGAGAAGTTTGCTGATGAGAATTTCAAGTTAAAGCATACTGGACCAGGTAATATTCTTTCTTCTAATTTCTTCTTTTATTGTTATAGTTTGCTAAACATATATTCAAATGAATCTATGATGGGATTAAAGCTCTTTTGTTATTTTATGTATGAACAGGATTTCTATCAATGGCAAACGCTGGTCCTGATACCAATGGTTCACAATTTTTCATTACAACTGTGACAACTAGCTGGTAATTAAATCTAGATCACAGAAGAAAACAAATATCAAAATCTTATGTTGTACTACTTACTAAATTCTTTTTCAGCTTAATTGTACATTTTGTCACTCATCTTTCACGATTTAGCAAATTTTGCCTCTAAACTATTTTAATTCCACATTTAGCAACCCAACTTTCAAAATTTTGTACATTTTGTCACCCAATTATTTTAGTTGCATATTTTGCCATGTGACTTTCAAAATTTCTCACATTTTATCACCCAATTATTTTAGTTGCACATTTTGCCACCCTTGTTATTTGACTGCTAATGTGGCAAGTTGATTGCTTACGTGGCAAGTTGATTGATGATGTGGCAACTTGCCATGTAAGTAGCCAATCTATCATGTTAGCAGTCAAAATTGCCATGTTAGCAGTCAACTAACAGGTGTGGTAAAATGTGCAAAATTTTGGAAGTTGGGTGGCAAAATGTCCAACTAAAATAATTAGGTGGCAAAATATGCGAAATTTTAAAAGTTAAGTGGCAAAATGTGTAATTAAAATAGTTGGATGGCAAAATTTGCGAAATCGTAAAAGATGAGTAACAAAATGTGTAATTAAGCTTTCTTTTTCTCTTTTTATGAAAGCATATTCATAGTGCATAATACTTTGATTCTGCTATGATCTTATGACATACATCAATTTGTGAAGGCCTGTATTTCCTGTAACCATTCATGCAGATTTTGTAGTGTGGCTTAAGATATATGAACGAGTTTCTTTGGTATTTCATTTGTCATATACGTCGTTGCCATGCATTAAGAAGCTACTAATTATTAATATATATATCTATTTGATAGGTTGGATGGAAGGCATGTTGTTTTTGGTAAAGTTCTTTCCGGAATGGATGTTATTTACAAGATTGAAGCTGAAGGAAGGCAAAGTGGCACTCCCAAAAGCAAGGTTGTGATTGCTGACAGTGGCGAACTCCCTCTCTAAATGCACTTCTCGGTTCTCAACCTGGACTTGTGGAAGGTGTTCCCAGTTTTCATTTCAATTCCCTCTACGAGACTACTTATCTTTTATAAGCATGTGCTAATAGGTTAATGTTTAGTTGTATGTTTGTGATACTCAGTAGATGAAGTTTCCCCCTCATGATAAAACGAGAAATGGCATTTGTAAACATGAAATTTGAAGAGGGAAATCTAAGTGAACATGGCTGTCCAAGATAAGCAGCAGTCCTTGATGTGGAAGTATCTTGAGCTAGGAAAAAAAATTGACACACCATCAACTTATGTTCTGCAGTTATGTTTGGAAATATTTTGAACGTAACCGTTAATCCATCCTTCCCATTCCTTCTACTTTTGGTGTATTGGAATGTGGGAAACCTCCATTTAAAAAGGTGCAAATAGGTTTTTAAACACACTTAGGGCCTATTTGGATGAAATTTTTTTATAAGTACTTATAGGAGAAAAAAAAAGAACAAACAGTAAAATTAGTTTTTCATAAGTTAAAATTAACTTATGCATAAGTTAATTTGTAGAAGTTTTTTCATATTAGTTTTTTCAAAATTTAATTTTTAATTTATGCATAAGTCAATTTTAGTTTATGGAGAAACCTTATTTTATTTTTTTTTTAATTTTTTTTTTTTTATAAGTATTTATAGAGAAGTTAATCCAAACATGCCATTAGTCTTTATTGTGTTTTTAGCTACAGTCAAACTAGTTAATATTAACTTTTTTCATGAGAAGTATAAAATTGGATTTAAGTAATTATTTATGTATAATTTATGATTTAGATATAAATTTTTTCACGATTTTAGTAAACGTGATCCTGAAAATTGGTGGAGCAAAAAATTGGTCTATAGCTAGTGAAAATTGCTGACAAAAACTAGTTTGAATTGGCCTTAATTTTTTTTTTATTCAAAATATTTTATAACAAGGTTCGTACATAGAATGATATTTAGTTTCTATAATTAATTGTCTGTGTGACATTTTAAATATTCTTATAGTTTATATTGTTTTTATTTAATATTAAAAATATAATTATGATAATATTAGTAAAAGGTCCATCAATATTTTCATTGATTATTAACATGTTAGTCTGAGTAGTACTGGGCTTGGATTCTTAAGTAAAGTTTAAGATTCTAGTTTTGTGGATCAAAAAAACATAATTGAAAAAGACTATTAAAAATGGTTAGTTAGGTTTTTTAGTAGAGATTAGTTATGGGCAAAAATATATATTTTTTCATTGATTGAATGATCAGTTTGATTTTTAAACATTGATTCACCCACAATCTGTATCTAGATTGGCATGACGGTCTTCAAACTGTTTTCTAGGTGAGCATAGAACCAAGTTGCTTGTATAGTTGTGTGTACAATTGTCATTTGCAAGAAATGTGAAAAATCTATTATTTACACACTTATATGAAGAAAATCAAAATTAAAGGTTGTGTTTACATACATAATTTAATTAAACACTTTAATAGATTTATAAACATTATATTTCCTTCTTTTTAGAAATGTAAGTATTACACTTATCTCTTTTTCTATTTTAAAATAAAACAGTTAGTTCATTTAATTTAAAATTGTTAAAAGTATTTTTGTACACAAATAAAATATATTTTTTAATTAAAATATGTATCATAATTTATTAGATTTGCTAAATTATCTTTCTTGTAAAATCTCAATTTTGATTTAGACCCCCTAATCCCTTTCAAGCTTAAGGTGTTCAATGAGTCTCTTTAGAGCACCACCTTATCATGCCCAGTAAAAGAAGGATTAATCTTTTTCTTCTAAACCTTAAATGACTAATTTATTGGAGGAGTGTTGGTAACACATTTTCTTACACTTTCTAACATACTCTTTTATTAGTTAAAATTTATTAAAAATTTTAAAATCATGAGTGAGGTTCATTAAATAGTGTTTTTTTTTTCTATATACAATGGTGACAACAAAGTTAGAACCTAAAATTTTGTGTATGCTATTCAAACTTTCCATTACTAGACCAACTCTAGTGAGTTATTTCTCAATCAAGAGTATTGCTAACATTTCTCATTTTATTTTTGATTTATTGATTGCAGGGGGTATTCATGTTGGCTGGATATTCCCTGTTCATTCCAACGAGAAAATCAATTAATCGAGAAGAGTCAATATAAAGAGAAAATCATTTGCCTAAAGAACAAGAGTCAATATATGGTAGTAATAGTAATAAAAATTATCTAAATTGATATCAATAATTATTAAACATCGTTTCATAATAATTAATATCAATTAATTGAGAAGATATGCATGCACACATTAATCTTGTAATCAATTTTATATGTATGCATTAACTTATTGAAATTTAAATAAAATACGAAAGAAATAATAAAGATGCGTTAGTAATTATCACAATTTATTTGTTCATTATTACACGACAAAAAAGCACTTCGAAAAGATTTGAGAAGTCCTAGAAAAATATTAAAAAAGGTAATGCATTCAGAGAATGAGAAGCTAACTTACGTGCACATTAGTCAAATACATTTCGGGGAATCAAATCATTATACACAATCTTTTCCTATCAACTCATTCGTTTTTCTTTTTGTTTCTGCTTTTGCAAGGAACGGAAAAAGAAAGTTCTGATTTTACAAGGTATCGGTATTTGCTTATGAAACAAAACCATGGAAAAATTCAATATACCAATACCATTTCCTTGTAGGCAAGAAACAAGGAACCAACGCCCGTGGCATCAAGCATACTAGTGTGTGTAATTATCATCCACAGCGCAAAATTTTAAAAGACACTATGGAAAAATTAAACGTAAAATCCTGAAAATTAAATATGGTTTACATATTCATGTATGTACACTGTTGGGTCACTAGCCTACTCTGGAAATGCAATTCTGACTCATACAACCAGACTCAATAGAGCTACAGGTTCTACATGTTATGATAGACCCAAAATGTCCAAAGATCTAGCTTGGCTAACAAATAATGTACATGTCAATGTCATAGCTCTATTTTATTTATTTTTGCCAGGCTACTGATCTAAATATGGTACAACAAGCTGATGGATGCACTTAGCTTATTAAACATACTTAATCATTACTGTCACTGTCACTGTTGGTGTCCAGAAAGCTATACTCTCTCCATCCGTTGAGTTTAATCAACACAGTTCCCCGGTTCTCTTCCCTCCATTCAATTGCTTCTCTATCTAAAAGGTTTATAACCTGTAACAAGCAAATGACAAGGAACCATCATTTAGAGACAGTTTTGGTCCCTTCAAGAATGATCAAGAATTTCTAGGATTTAAGCAAGAAAAAATAAGTCAACTTCCTTGTTACAACCAAGTCCCAAAATATAAGCCAACATGTATATTCATTGAACACTATGTTTCACTATACATCAGAGTATAAAAGATTGGATAGAAGAGGGTGGATTAAACCATACTGATTGTTTCAGCTTAGACTTTCCAATACCATGTGATCCACATCCTGTAATGACCCTTAGTGTCTGGACAGCTGAAGCAGGCATAAAAAGACAATCAGATAAAGTAAACAAATGCAAATGCAATTCAATAATGCAATGCCGTTTTAGTCTAAAGTCATGAGAAAATGTGAGAACCTAGATCCTCAGAAAATGCTTACAGGGAACATATGATAACAGAAGGTGAAGTTTCAGCATTCTCATTGCTTGTTTCACGTGCTGCCCATGTAAATCAATAGTTATCACGTTTTCTATGCCCTTGTTTCTGCATATATCACTAACAATAGCTTAATACAAACAATATACATGAGGCGAATGTGAAAAAGGAAGTTCTCTGGCTTTAGAGTTTGAAGAAATCCACCAACCTAGCTACAAATATGTCATGGCTGGCCTTAGTGTCTGCTTTCTGAGCTAATTTAGTTTGTTCTTTACCCTAGCCGGACAAAGAAATAGTTAGCATTATATAACAAAGTGGCCCATACTAAAGGATCCGACAAAATACAGGTAGTGTACATATAAACCACCACACAATGAAGGTAGTCAGTATCCCACCAAAAACCATATAACATATAAAACATTATCTAAAATGTTTCTATAAAACAATGGACCCTGAAAAGAAATAGACAAGATATGCTTGCATTTGGATCTCAATTCCACATTATCAAATACTTTATAACATCTACAAGGGCATAAAAAGAGAGAAAGAAAGCAATATACAGAGTAAAGGAGAAAGCATTGGTAAACATTCAGACAAAACCTTTCTACCAAGATAGACCAATATTTAGAAAAAAAAAATTAATATAATCTTCATGCTATATCATAGAAGATAAAGCAGATGAAAAGATAAAATTACACAAGATTATTATGAATTCAACAAAAACCAATGATCAGTGCAAAATAAGTGTCTCGTGTTTTGTACACAAAATTCCATTGTTCTTTTCAAAAAAGAATGAACCTGGTCAGAAAGATATGCAGCATAAGCTCGATTCCCTTTGGTATACGATGTTGCAGCCTGCAAAATAATGTCACCCTTGTATGTTCTCAACTGACATTTGAACTCCATGGCAAACTGGCTTAAAGATCACAAAGTGAAATCTTCCCAAGAAAAGGTCAAATGTGAACTTACTTTCTTATAATAAGATTTCACTGAATCCCAATGCTGCTTTGAATCTTCCCTAAAGACATGATATTCATCTCCTCTAGCTACAAATGAGGAAAGCAGAAGTAAATGAACTGTCATGGTTTGAATTCGATAGCAGGAAGGAAATCATCAAATTGAAGCATAAAAAAACAAAGATAATCCAAAAGACTAATATACAGTAAGATTAGAGTAAATGAACTGTTGTAGTTGGATAGCTTTGAACCTCTCTTTTCCTCATTTTTTTGAGAACAAGAAACTGTTATGGTTGGATAGGCCACCAAGGGGTAGCATTTTGAACTAGTGCAGGTTGTCAGGACAACTTTAAACACATACTCTGATAATTAGTTAATTTTAACAAAACATATATTAACATTAAATATTTTTACTTATTTCCTAATTTAATGTTTTGATCTCTTTCCCATTTGCCAATAATACATCATTGACCCAATCTTTCCTTCAATTTGTTTGGCATTTTATATTTTTTAAGAATTAATTTCTTTCCTATTTTACCCTATATTAATTCCAAAATTTTTCCAAAGCAAACCATTGAAAACAACACAACACAAGCATTGCTTGAATGCTTGTGCTGCTCCTACTAATCAAACAAGATCAGAGACCAAGCAAAACAATATATTTGAGAAGACCCCATCCCACATTCTGGCCATATTCAACAAGATCCAGCCTTTTTCAGTCAGATCCAACCTTTTCTAGCACACTCTACCAATGAAGCAGAGGTAATCTTGCCAAAAAGGCACAATGTATCCTCCTTGCCCCAACTCAGGTTGCCTAGGACGGCAGGCCCCCAAGCCACCTGGCCACACCATATAGACAGGTAACTCAACCATATTAATTTCATTAAGCCTTAAATTGAGTGAATTGCAAGCCAACATACTCGGTATTCAGTAAGACCAATGACAGTCCCATATCAAATCATGATAAAAAGTAAAACAGCAGGAGAAATGACCATGTAACAGATTCATAAAAATATTTGCAATTACTGAAAATCAGCCAACTATTTTTTAATAACAAAATGGAACTACAAAGGCACTAACCAACTAATACTATTCAAGACAAGCCAATAGATGCAAGTAAAAGTATTTCAAAATTGCCATTATGTACCATAAGTACGTTGCTGAGATTCTGCAACATGTGGAGAAATATTGAACCCAGGTCCCAAAGACTGAATTTTCTTTACTACATTTCTCCAATTCATGGTACTTTTGTCATGTTCAGTGCTTTGGGGAATGTTAAACAAAGATTCCAACACCTTCTGAGGAATATCAGACACATTCAGAGGAATATCAGACTTTGTACATCCTGGGCTAATAGCAGAATCAGCTTTAGAACTAGAGAGGACCTCCACATATTTCCTAAAACCAAGAAACAACTAAGCTGGTGGAGTTAGGTTCCAAATACCAAGATCCTTGATTAAGAGGACATTGGGATTCAAATGCAAGGTGTAAACCAAAACTAAAAGCAAACCCTATAATAGGAGGATATCAAAGAAACAGGCAAGCTAAAAGTAAAAATAATAAGTTCTATTAATTCGTATTTATTTCGGTACAATAACGGTATTGAGCTTTGAACCTACTACTACATGCAAACTACCCACACCCCTCACCACTAATCCAATCTTATATTATTAATTCAATCTGTACAAAAGGGGCATGTATATTTTTATTTGAAGGGTATATCCCAGCCTCCCAGGAATTGTGCTAAGATTATGGCTCAGGTTCATGATTGAATTTACCACAATTTAATACAAGGAGTTGAAAATGATAATGTTTGGCTTGCTAAGCATAATTACAACCCTATAACAGAGGATTTCAACCAAATGAATGTACCCTGAGTAGTTCTATTCAGACACTTAGAAACTTAAAAGAATATAAATGTACATGTAAAGATACAATTTAAATATTATGCACCAAGACATATCTATTGGCAATATTCAATTGCCAACTCAAATTTTCACCTTCAATAATTTTATTCATCAGGTTACTTTAATAGCTAAATATCATGATATGACAAAGCAGATTAAAAGATGTTGCTTTAGTCATTGATAGATCCTTTACCAAAATTGTTTCCTTTCTTTGGGAAGGAGGTGCATCATGGGAGAGAAATGGGAAGAAAAAGCCATAATTTATTGACTCTGTACCATGAACTGGCAGCATAATAAATACACTGATATAATTTACCTTCCAAAAGATCCGAAAGACCATAGATTATCAGAAAGATCACCTTCTAACGAAAGAGATGTGGACTCTGATCTCCTATCTATCAACTGCGACAAAATTTGGCAATTAATACTATGTACAGTAAGGATGCAGATAATGAAGTTAACAAAACCTCCAAAATCAACAGTGTTGCAACACTGTAACGGTGAATAGACAAATAATATAAAAACTAAATGCTGTACAGTACAACCACCGTAGCTTAAGCACATTACTGAGTTTTTCAGAAGAGAACACATGACCAGTTCAAAGATAAAACAAGTGCAAATTTGAAAACAGTAGTAAACAAAATCCTATTCTGCCACTTACACTATCATTGGGGTCAACCAGGAATCTCTCATCATCTATGTTGTCTACTCTGTAGTTAGGAGGTCTATCATTATTGGATTTCTCAATTGTGGATGCAGCTAAATCAAGCAATACATCTGAGGCCTGGAAAATCATATTCACAACTAATCATATTACAAAACTAACATAACTTAATTTGATTAGTGTAGCTCCCTAAAACTCCTGTAGAGATGTAAAACAAGATGCTGCAACACCACTACTATCCATTTGCACAAAAATGTCATGGAATTAAAAGAAAGTACAACTAGAATAGCCACATGTAGTGGCCAACAAACTCAAAAACCAAAATAGCAGTGCCGTACAAACCCAAGAAGCATGGATACAAAACATGGTATGAAAATTTGATACAGCTATGGCCACGGGAATACTGCAACTTTTAAAAATCATGGGAAACGATATGGCTATAATACAGCACACAAAATTAATATAAAATAAAAATTTTAAACCACAAGAGAAAGTATGAGTCATTATATATATACATAATAAAATGCTAAAATTTATCTAATTATTGTGGCATTCCAATGAGTATTGGCATAAAAGTTTTTTTTTAAAAAAAACAGTAAAAAAATATAAAGATGCCACTAAAAGTATTTCAAATGTCTATGCAATATCCAACATGGAGACATACACAACACAGTTAAGACCTGACATGGCTACCATTTTGACGTGTCTGTGCTTATACCAAATAAGGAAGAAAAACAATAGATTATATTTACTAAAAAAGACACTTTGTCTTTATTTTGTTTCCTATTTTCCAAATTCTGTTCAGTTCAGATATGTAGTATGTATTAAGTCTACTCAAAAGCCAAAAGACTTTAGATAAAGAGTCATTAAATTAAAAGCTGACAACAATTCACCATTTCAAAATAAAAAGGCATTTGACATCATTGTTAATAAAAGGAAGTGTAGAGTAGCTAGATTCAACAGCAGCAGTCGGGTGGCGGCACCACATAAATCAGTGAGGTAAGAAGAAAATTGCTGCTTCACTAATGAAAGTTCCATAACAAGGATAAAATGGCACCAAAATATTGTCTCCCAATTCATATTCAGTCAAGGAAATCATACCAAGATTTTTGTCTTCAAGAATGCTTATGAGAAAATAGATATAATAAGACAGTATCCTCCTAAAGCAAAGAAAAATAGAGAGGGAATGAAACCAAAAATAATATATCAACTCAAAAGAGCTCTCCAATCAACCTGCAAATTCCATATAGAGACCCCACAAAACACAAAAAAACGAGGAACAGGGGAAAACCATCCTGCTCTAAACATATGCACCACAACAAAACCAACAAAAAGAGCACAAACAAAGAACAATCAACTTTTTTTTTAGTACACAAACAATAATTAACTGACTACAAGTAATAAGTGCTATACTGAGAAAAATATACAAACATCAAGTATTAGGGACATAAGTGAAGTACAATCTCAGATTGTCATCATACCTTTTCAATATCATATCCACACTGACCTGCATGCAAAGACAAATTCAAAGGTCAAGCAATAAATAATAAAAAAAGAAGCTAATCTCCTAAACAAAATTTAATAACTGACAGCCTCATAAAAACAAGTATATAATGTCTAGCTTGTTTTAATGCACAAACAAAGACCAAAAGTCTAAAAGTAACATCAAATCACTTTAAGGAAGAGAATAAATCTCTACTTCTATGTAAACTCAAAAGACAATCTAATTTTCCTTTTAGAATCACATCAAAAGGTTGAATCTTTAATAAGGTTTAAAACATAAAACGGTTACAAAATTGAAATTATAACTTTTTTTTTCTTTCAAAAATGCAACATCCAGTAATTTGTTTATACAGCCAACAAAGGATAAAACTTACATCCAGTTCATGCTTTTGGTGTGGTTCTCCAACCAGAATTGAAGTTTCACCTCGATAATCTATGTTGACATTTAATCAAAACTTTAATTCTGATTGGAGAATTGTACCAAAAACACCTATGGAACTGCATCTAATTTTTGTCCAGCAACAAATCCTGCATCCATCTTGATCAAAGTTCAAGATGCAAAATCTAAAATTGAAAAAAAACACGTTAAAAAAAAAAGGCCAATTACTCACAAAGAACATCTCTAATAACAGCTAAGTTAAGATCAGAATCATCCCCCAGCATAGAGCAGAGGAACTGCTCTGCCTCCTCCCTGTCAAAAACTCCTCCATTAACACTAAACCCCTTGTTCCTTATGATGTTGTTGTTGTTCCTCCTCACATACCCCTTCCCCAAAACCGTTGAAACAGTGCCAGTTGAAGCCACCACCTTCTTCTTCTGCCTCCCCCCTTTGAAACGCCCCACAACACCCTCCCCACAATTCTGTTCCCCCTTTGAACCCAATTCCAACCCCGAAGAACCACCACCACTGTAGGAAGAAGAAGAAGAACATGAAAACGAATCTTCGGATCTGTCCACAAAACCCTTCCTTAGGATCTCCGAGGCCGTGTCGGGATCACCCCCTGCAATGTCATAGGCCACGGAAGCTTCCTTGAGAGAAGACAAGGAGAAAGCATCAACCAACGCCTCCAAAACCCTTTGTTTTGTCTTCTCTTCTTCGTTTTCGTTCTCAACAACCCCTTCTACTCCTTTTTTCTCCTCAACCTTCTTCTGGGGCTTCGGCTTCTTCTTCCTCCTCGGGTTCTTCATCTCCGCAACAGAGCAAAACGGATATGGGGCCTGTCGGAGGAACGGAATTTCAGAGGAAAACGGGGTCGGAGATTAGTTCTGAGGGTGAAAGGAGAGATTTTGGAGAGGGAATGGTTGATGGGTATAGAGGGAGGAACGGCATGGGAGAATCTCAGAGTTTGAGGAGAAAAGTAATAGTATTAGAAAAATATTAATAATAGCTATATTATAGTTTCAATAAAATTATTGGCATTTTTATTCCTTTATTATTGTGATTTTGTAAATTTAGTCTTTCAATTTATTTTTTCTCAAATTCGATTTTTATTATTTTAATATTGTAATTTTAATTTATTTGTTAACTTAATCGCTAATCCACTGTGATTAACTTAGTAGTTGAAGAATTTGGATACTTTATACAAGCTATTTGATTTAAACCTTATTGTTATTATTATATACCAAAAATACTTAATATCTAATATTTAACAAAATGCTAACGTAACACTAAAATAGAGTGCCATGTAATCACAGATATGTTAATATGGTGGCACAACAAAGTGTCACATTAGAGAAATATTAGTAATACATTATTTTGAATGCATTTTTTATAATTGACTGAAATTTATTAAAAATTACAAATTTATTGTGGTTTTAATATCTTATTTAACGAGTCTCTTTTATAGTTTTGTAGTTTTTAAATAAATTTTAATTAATAACAAATAATGTGTTAGAAAAGATATGTTAAAAAGTATATTGTTAGCACTTTTCGTCACACTAACGTCTTAATGAATAAATTAAATTACACGATTAAAATAGTGATATCCAATTCGTGAAAAAAATGGAGAGACCAAATTTATAAATGTTAATAATAAGAGATCAAAAAGTAGAATTAAGCTAAAATGATACTAATAAGGAATTGATTAATATCTTCTTACGTTGCAAATAAAAAGAAAAAGGGAAAAGAATCATTGATTGCCAAATTGCCATGAATGCCAAGTGGCTATTATTGTGGTACCATTGCCAAATCAGAGAGCATTGGTGGTTGGCGTTCGTCTCTTTTACTTTGTGTGTCTGTCTTGTTGTGTTGTGGTGTTTCTCTTTCTTTGCAGGAAAGGTGTGTCCAATTGTTCTTCATTTCTTCATAGCTAAGAGTCAAATTATATTTGAGGATAAATGAGCAGTTTCCAAATATGTAGAAATTAAATTAAATGTTGATTAACCACGCTTTGTCGGCTGGGCTGTGGTTATTTACTTTTACAAGTCAAATGTGTGCGTGAGATTTCACAAATGGATCATTCTCCTGAGTCAATTATTAGGTGACATGGACGAGTGTGCTTGTTGAGATTTTGATAAGAGAAATAGAGTGCTTCTAGTGAGATCGTGATCATTTAATTTATCTACCAAAAATCCCCTGTGCAACGAGATTTTATTATTATAATTCTTGATTTTTCCTCATTTTTCACTTTGCTTTATTTTATTATTTAACTTGTAGGTTAACCAATGAAATGAAACCTCCTACAATTCGTCATTTATTTGTGCGGTAATTTTCCCACTAATAAATACTACTGTTCATCTATAATTCTAGAGTGATTTTTTGGCAGATAATGAATTTTTTCTTGGTTAAGAGAATTAACATAGATAAGAGAAAATTTTAACAAAAGATTAATAGATTGTTTGTTTGACTTTCCAATTTGAATTTACTCGATTACTTACGCTTAATTTTATTTTATTTTATATAATTACTTATGCTTAATATTAGGCTGATTGATCATATTAGTGAATTTTCAGAAATGAATTATCAAACTATGATTGTTTCAAACATATTACTAAAGTTGTATCGTTTTGACCATTGACCGATACAAAATGCTAGTCAAAACAATATTTTTTATGATATGTTATGTTTTTTAAAGTTTAATGACTATACATAGTTAGTGTAAAAAATTTTATGTTGTCAAAAATCACAAATCATTATTGATATGACTTTTAAGATAATTATTATAAAAATAAACAAATTTGCTATGCATGGTACTTTATAATTAGATAATAATATAAAACTACTTTATAGTGTCACGTGTCATAGAAAACGCTGGTTTGACTAACATTTTATACTAATCAACGGTCAAAACAACCCAACTTTAATAATATGTTTGAAAACAGTCCTAATTTGATAATTAGTTTCTAAAAGTGTCCTAATATGGAAAATTAGCCGTAATATTACTGTATGAGACATGGTTTTCACGACCAGAAAATTTTCGTTGTGATCAAACCATGTTGCCAACGCGGAAACAAACAAGTCCTAAAACATTGAATCAGGTTAATGAATTTAATGTTCAGATATTTTTTTTAATTTGATTAAAAAAGTCAACGTTAATCTTGTGTCAATTTAATGGATTCAAAAACAGATAAACCAAGAAAACGGATAAAAATAGGTAGTTTCTTTGTTTGAACGGGACTTTAAAAGGAAAATATTTTTGATTGATCTTTTTTTTCCAAAAACATCAACCAAAAACTTTTAGAAACAAATTTATCTTTTTTTTTAGAATAGAATCAAATTTATCTTAAAATAAACTAAATAGGATAAGTTTTATATGTACTAACATGATAACTATAGTGATTCACAAAGTCATATTACGTATAAATTTTTTTGTCACACATTACATATAATTTAAAAATATAAATATAACGATAATTTTTTCATTAAAAAATATTAAAAAATTATAAATTTTTATAATTTAATTTACCATCAAATTATTTGTTTATGATAGAAATCTTTTAATGTTAATATTACTCATGATAAAGTATAAATTAATAAACGATTCAATAAAAGAAAATAATTATTATTTATTAAAACATTCATGTATAAAACAGAATATTATATATGTTAAATAATAACATATTGAATGAAATAGTTATAAAAATAAAAAAATATAATTGAAAAAAGGATTGTGGAGAAGGAAAAAATTGTAGAATGGTAGTGTATAATATCGAATTAAACTCTCTCTCTCTTTATATATATATATATATATATATATATTATTGATTTATGTAATTTAAACACTAATATGTTTTTATATTTTATTCTAGTATTTTTTTGGTTACATATTTTATTCTAGTATGACATATAGATTTATTTTAGTAATCTAAATATTAATATACTTATTTGTAAATTTTTCATCATTATAAATAAAATGAGTTAATATACAATTTATTCCTTGAAAGTGACACTCTGCTTATCTTTGATGCTTGAAAGTGTTGGTATACAAATTTGTTCTTTAAATGTGTTAACTTAAATAATAAATCATATTTTAGTCTTTTAAGAGACAGATTAGTTTTCAAAAGTATAAATATATACAATCTGATCCCCGAAATATTAATTTTGCTCACAAATTATTCATTTCTTGATTACATATTTATAATGAAAGGACTAAAATGTGAGTAAATTAACATATTTGAGGATTTAATTGTACACATCAACACTTATAGAGATTAAAATAATAATAATATGTCTCTTTCTATATGAATTAAAAATTACTATAATTTTTATGATTTAATTTACCATCAAATTATTTTGTATATGAGTAAAAAAAAATTAATGTTAATATTATTCATGATAAAATATAAATTAATAAATAATCCAATAAAAGAAAATAATTATTATTTATTAAAACATTCATGTATAAAACAGATTATATATGTTAATAAAAGTATTTTTTTTCCCACTCCTTGGATTTATGGTTTATATAAGAATAATTATGGTGAAGAAATTTGGGCAAAATATGTAAACAACATGTTGAATGAAATAGTTATAAAATTAAAAAATTATAATTTAAAAAACATTGCGGAGAAGGAAAAATTATAGAATGGTAGTGTACAATATCGAATTAAATTCATTATATATATATATATATATATATATATATATATATATTATTGATTTATATAATTTGAATACTAATATGATTTTATATTTTATTCTTGTATGATATATATATTTATTTTAGTAATATAAATATTAATATACTTATATATAAATTTTTCATCATTGTAAACAAAATGATGAGTTAATATACAACATAGTCTTCGAAAAGCGGCAGAGCTACGATACTTTTAAGGGGGTCCATGGCCCTCACAAATTTTTTAATTCTCTTTATTATATGAGAAAAAAAGAATATGTATCAACAGTGTAAAAGTTTTCACACTGTCATTCAATCACAAACCACCATGTATAGTAAATTTGTTGAGTTTGATAATAATTATTCTAAAAATCACACCAAAATTAATTTTTAATTAATTGACAATGTGAAATCTTTTACATTGACAATATGTATTTATTAAACTCTTATTATATATGCAAAAAAAATGCTATAGGTAAAACAAAATTTTTTTATCAAATTTTGTAAAATGAGGTAAAAGAGTATTATCAAAATTTACTCAATTTTATATTTAATTTGACAAATCTCTCACAACATATAGATTGTCTTTTTTTAGACAAAAATTTACAATACAATAAATATAAAGAAATCTATATCAAGAGACAAACTTAAGTGATATTATTGCAATACATAATTTTTGATTTTAAATAGTAATTTTATGACTCAAATCTCTTGGTTTATGAGGTGGTAATTTTTTTATATATACATGTATTATAGTGTGACTTGCATACATTTTCTAATTGTGCTAAATTAGTCCAATCAAAATTCTTCTTCCAAATCAGTAAAGTTGCTCCAATGTGCAAAACGTGTGTATGTATCTAAAAAATTTTAAGAGTTGATTTACTTTTTTTTCTTAACCAATCTTACGTATAAAATTACCCCACCTGTAACTTCACATATTAAATAATTGTCAGAATTCTAAATTTATAAAGTGATTATTGTTCCACATATAAAATTTATAATCAAATATAGAAGTTTTTTTTAATGATATTTAATATATTTAGTCACTTCAACTAAAATAATCTTGCTTCCCACAGCTTGAAAGTGACACATTGTTTATCTTGAAAGACAACCCTACTCTTAAAAAAAAATTAAAAAGTATAAATTGAGATTAAAAATACCCACATAGGAGGAAACTAAAAATTTAATGGGTTAAGAATAGGGTTTAATGAAGAACAAAACTTATATATAATATCTTAGGTACTGATGGTACTATTTTTCAATCAAATTTAGAGATTCACCTCGATAATCTAAAAAATCATTTAATACATGTTTTTATTATGTAAATTGTCAAGATAAATCTCTAATTTTGATTGAAAAATAACACTAATAGTACTTAAGATACTGTATCGAAGTTTTGTCCATTAATGAAATGGTTTGGGGAGCTTTCACGACTCTGAGCTCGGCAAGGCAACATCCATGCAAAATAATGAATAAGTCACATCTTTCTTATTTATGACAACTGGAAGTAAAAAGCAAACTATTCTACCGACTCAGTATCTTCTCAAATGGTAAATGCCCTCTCTACCCTTTACCAATAGTTTCACCCAGTGTTTTAAAAACCGGCTCGGACCGGTCAGTCGGACTGATTGGACCGGAAATTAGTAGTAGAACCGGTCCTGAGCCAGTGAACGGATCGGATGTGCCATCGACCCGGTTTGACTCGGTGGGTCAACCGGTCGATTGAATCGATGAACCAATTGGTCAAACCGGTGAACCGGCAGGTTAAACCGATCAGTTGATTTGGACCAATTTTTAAAAAACTATTTTTTTTAAAGCATGAAACGATGTCTTTTTAACTATAATTATTGAAAAAAAATAAAAACTCCAACTTATAATATAATTTACATATTTAAAAATATTTATTTACTAATGATAATAATCACCAAAATCATGAATGCAGGTATGCATATAACATAAATGCCTCTTATGTTAACATGAATGCATAACCTTCATTCACTTGTTCTTGTTTGTTTGACCTTCAATGCGTAACTTCCAGTCCTTTCACCTTCATCTTAAATATAATTGTTGATTGTTAATTTATTTCTAGTTTACACATCACCATTAAAATTTAATTTAATAAATTTTGTAGGTATGAAATTTACATGTCATGAATATTTTTAATTTTTTAATAGAGACCGGGTCATGCGGTTCAATTAGTGACCTTCCGGTTTAACCATTGACCCAGTGACCCAATACCCTAACCGAGTTGATGACCAGTCCGAGTTTTAAAACATTGGTTTCACCATCGACGTACGATGTGCCAAATTTCCAAGTTCCAAATGGAAAAATAAAAATAAAAGTCTTTAGATGGTGAAGAGAGGAAGAAACATATTTCTTTTTCAAAAGTTATTTTTGAGGAGAATAGGATGCATCTTTGAATCTCTTAGATAAGGCAAATCTCTTCAAAATCTTCCGAAGCAAATTAAAAGTAAAAAGTCTTTATTTACTGTTTAAGCCGAATGATATTGTTCTTAATCATTGTAGTCTTCCGCTTCATTAACTCTTGTCTTCTACATTACAAATTCTTGTCTCATTTTTATTTTATTTTTTTTAACTTTGGTTGAGCCGGTCAAGGAGAACTTGGATGTATCAATCACTTGAAGTGCAAATCATTTACTCAACACAACAGCTGGAATGTCAATGGCACAACACAATTTCACAAACCGTTACCTGCCGACAATATCAATTGAAGCTACAAATTCATCTATGCCAAAATCCTCACAAGTTGGCATTGTAATGAGACGGTAAAGGATGAGTTTAGCTCTCTTCATCTCCGTCTTCATCCTTGTATAAAGTGGAACAAGTTTGAGATCGGATTTAAGAGAGACAGGAATAAAAAACTTAAATCCAACCCTATCCTTGTCAGATTTTGTCAAGCTTGGAGAAACTGACAAAGAACTTGTCTCAAATTTTTAAAAATTTAATTTACTTATATATTTTAAAATAAATCATGTATTAAGTTATTAATTCAAAAAAATTAATCAATAACAAACATCTTAAAAATAAAAAAATTAAGAATTAAATTATATTCTTAGATAAATATAAAATTTTGACTTTATCATTTAATTATTATTAATATAATTTAAATTATTTACTATTAAAATAATTAATAAATATAAAAAATAACACAATAAAATTCTAACAAGAACCCTTCTAATTGTGAAAAATAAAAATCATAAATCTATGTCATATAATCATTTAAATTTTCTTCATCAGAGTCAGAGTCAGGTCAGGACAAAGACCCACAGATTGGGATTTAATTATCATGCCTATTCACAAGCCTAAAAAATTGGAGATCTCTTTCTCCAATTGATGCCACAAAGCAAATCTAATTGAATTTGCTAAGTATAAGAAAATAGGTTGTGTTAATGTTTCACACCATTACTAACTTGATCTGTGATAAATTTAATATTAATGTAAATTTATTATACTTTTTACCTTTACATTTAAAATTTTAGTTCTTTACACTTAACAGTTTCATTTAGAACTTAATGTTTTTATCCTTTTTATATTTTTTTGAAACGATTTCTATTTTTCTAGCGTTTTAATTTTTTTTTTTCAAGTTTAGCTATATGGCACCAAGCGCCCACTAATGGGCATTTTATTATTTATTTATTTTCAAGTTTAGCTATATGGCATTAGGGGGCCCTCATATGCAGAATGCATTTTGTTTTGTTTTGTGTGTGTGTGTAAGTTCCTATGAAACTATATAAAGGCTTAAGGATGATTTTAGAGAGCCTTTGACAAGACGAAGGTCGATTTTGGAGTTCAAAGCAAAGGTAAGAAGCTCTTTGAAGCAACTTAGGGCATCTCCAATAAAGAAACTCACATGAATTTCTCTACTATATTTTTAATAATATTTTACACTTCTATATAATGTCATATCATCTTTTTGACGCAGGCTAACTTGGATCTGTGCCTCATATGGTTTACGGTGGGCAAATAGGTTATCACCATTAGATTTATTAATTTAATATTGAAAGGTAAGGATGAATTATGGTAACCCTTTCTATCATTTTTCACATATTAAAATTAAAATTATTTTGTACAAACAAGCCTCCACATACATCGACGTGATGACCCTCTCTCCATTCACTTGAAAAAAGGAAAGAAATAGCGAAGGCTGCAACCAATCTGTTTAGTGGTGCAAAAGGCCTCAACAACAGATCCATGGCAGAACAAACAATGGCTGGTGTATGGGTCTGGTTTGACATTGAATTTTGTGGCTTTAGTAGGGAGAATGATGACTTGGTTAAGGGTGTGCAAGATAGTGACAGTGTGTTTGGTGTGCATGCAATGGTGGTAAGAGGGTTGAAGGCGCGATTTGGGATTCAAAAATGGTGACCTGCGAGGTTGATGCTGGTAGCTTGGATTATAGGGATTTGGTTCTTGGACAATGGTTCTGATTTAGGGTTCCTTTTTTTTATTTTTTTTTGATGGAATTAACCACTGGAACCTATGTACTCTAATGTGTATCTGGTTTTGGATTGAGATAAGAACCTGTGTGTATGTGGGGGGAAAGAGCATTTGGTCATTCAAATTCCTGGTTGTTGAAATTTTCTTAATTTTTTGTTTGTGGTGAACTTTGTTTGAATCATTGATTTGGATAAATGAAAAGCATTGTGATGTATGGATTGCTTGAATTTTATTATTACATGATGCTCTGTATACATTATTTTGGATTGTTATGAGCTAGAAATTTCGTTCCTTTCCCCTGATATGTTGTCATTGGACTGAGAGAGTGAGAGAGGTTTTGGACTACTCAAATTATTGCTTCGGTAAGGGGAGGGGTATAATTGGTGCAACTGATGGGATAAAAGTGTGACGCTATTGATGTCCATCCCTGGGCATGAACAACACAGTGAGGGATTTCATCTGCTCCTAAAGTTCATTCTTATTTTTTAAATAGTTGATGATATGTTAAAAAAAAAAAAGTTGCAACCTCTTGTATCAGGTTACAAATATTAGGCCAACATAGACTATATGAGTGGGTGGTACACTGGAGTAGTCATCCATCTTTCTCACTTTAAGCAACTCAATCAATTTTTTTCTCCAATCAAGAAATTCACTAAAGTTTCTCAAATGTACCCCACAATATATCTAATTCTTTTATATCTTATTATTCATCTTAATTTTAATTTAATATATTTGAATGTCAATTGTTAAATAATAAATAAATATAAAGTACATTTTAATTAAATAAAAATTTACTTTAAAATTTAAAATATATAAAACAAAATGCAGATTAAAATTAATAATAACTTTTACAATACATAAAGAAATACAAAATAATATATTGTAAAATAAAGTTCAGTTTTGGTTATTCTCATGTCCAAAATGTTCCCAAATATGATCCACTAAGTTTCATTGAAGATGACTATGTATTTCTTTTTGACAAAGATGTGCTCTCCTTTCTAAATATCTTCTAAAATTGGGATGAGGATCATTAAAATCTTTGGCTATTGAGATATAATTGTTTGGATGATCATATGAAAAATCAATATTGTCGTCATATGCTTTTCAGTTGATATTTGACAATCATATTATTCTAAAGCTACTGAGATGGGACCTATTGAATAATAACATGTATTATTCACATTCTAAGCTATCGAGAGCGGTGGCGCAAATGCTAATGATCGTTTACAAATAGGGTTGCAGCAGTACAAATTTTATGAATGATATCATCTTGCATGGTATTCGTGGGCGATCCAAAATGATAACATACTGTAAACATAAAAAAAAGTAAAAGTTATTCAAAATAAAAATAAGCAACCGTAATATCTACTTCAATTTTATATTATCATTACATACTCATATGACCCACTTTTACTTGAGAGGAACGATTGCTTAGAGAAGCAACTGAATAATAAATGAGCCCTACAAAGTTTCTCTTCAGTGACACAAAACGCGAGTTACTATTTACTGTTGATGTCTAAGGAGAAACTCTCATTGGAATTGCCCTTAGGAGCCAAAAGGCTAAAAGATTTGAAAGGAATTGACCTTTTCTTGTTCTCTTGTTCCTTTATGTATAACTAAAGCCTTCTAGGTTAAGATTGATAAACCTTATTTGAAACTCTCTGTAGTTTAGTGATTCCTTTACTAATAATATTTGTTTTTATATTTTGTGCATCTATCTCTACACTTTATGCAGTTCTTTAGTTACTAAACTCTTATAATTGGGTTTTAGCTTATGCCACGATTGAAAAATTGGAAATATGCTAAAATTATAATAATTTGCCATAGATTTAAATATATCTAAAATTTGAACATCCCGAGCCACACTTTTTAGTTATCTTTGTTTTTATAGCTTAACCAAATTAAATATTGTCCAAGGATTCAGAATACCAGTTTGGGTAAAAATATTTTGACCTAAAAAATTAGACTTTATCTAGATTAGTATATTCAAATTACAAACATAGACATTATATATTATTAGATCGTTTTAGGTTTCTAAATAAGATGTAGAGGAAAGAGATTCATACCGCTTTTCTCTCTTTGAATTATGCTTTGGAATACTTCAGATGACTTTCGTTCTTGATCACTCATAACTCATAATCCAAATTAGTACTACTTGATACTTGCCACAATTCCTTGTAAAAACAATACTTATCTTTTTATTACTTGACACAACCGATGTACTTACGACCAATCAAAAGGTTGATATTTTATGTAGCCAAAAAATAAAGGTTGATATTTTATATCCCTACCGACTCTTCCTCAATCTGGTTTGGTGACTCATAGAAGACTTTAAAATAGTACAGCAGACCTTATGTTATTAATGTCCATGTCTTGCTAAAGCGCTACATGTTTTATATACATATTTAAACTGCCAAGTGGCAGCAAAGAGATTAACATATACCAAACGATTTCAATACAGTAATTCACTCGTTAGAGAAAGTGCATTAAGACTGCCTTAATTAAATGACATCTAACAAGGAGAAGATAGATGGGATTACACAGATTATTATCATCTGATCATTATCTTAGAGCAGGCAAATACAAATTACAGCATCCAAGATCATCAATCTGATCGGATTCCACCCATGAAGGTCCTTGGATCAGGACAGTTTCCAGTAAATTGAGCTTGTGAAAAATCAAAACCTGGGTTCTACAGGAGGCACAACAGAATCATGAGAAATAGTGGTTTGAGGCATCATTATCTGAAAATATAAAATCAGCTTTCCACACAAGCCACAACATAATCATAAGGGATAGTAGTTTGAGGCAGAAGGATTGTCCCACTAAAAACTAAATCACATAATGTGGTTAATGACTATCAATAGTATAACACAACCTTTATCTGTCGCAACAGACAGTTATGAACTTCACCATTATCCCTTTTATTCTTTCTTGAACATGAACTTAACAAAGGTCATTGAATCACAATTTAAACCATGAATCATCAAGTTAATTTTCGAATCATGTTATGTTGGCCAAGATGTAAAAGTTCAGGAATCAGCAGTGGACCAGCTGTCACTGGCACTATGATTTGGAAGATATATTCCAGGATGATAACCTTATCTTGTTGCTGTTTGTTTAGGCAATGTCTGTGTATTCTGTTATGGTAGGATAAGATGTATTCTGTTATGATAGAATAAGATGCGTCTGATAACTGGGTAGTAGTCTGTTAGAAGGTTGGCATAAATTATGGCGATAATATCTATTAGAGAAGAGGACGGGAAGGAGAGAGAGAGGAAAGTTACTAGCAATTAGCTAGAGGCTGAGACTTATGTCTTGTTTAGACAAGTTCTTCATAAACACTTTTAGAAGAAAAAAATAAAAGCTAAAATGAATCAAACTTCTTCTACAAGTTAAAATCAACTTATGCACATATGCTTTTAGAGAAGTTAGATGATAGAGCTTCTATATAAATTGAAGTGCATAAATTTATTTTAACATATAAGAGAAGCTTAATTCATTTTATCTTCTCATTTTCTTCTCCTAAAAATGCATATGGAGCAGTTTATTGAAATAGGGTCTTAATTTATCTGAAAGAGCCACAACTCAGGGAAGGGCTTGACCTTCTGTTCTTACCTATATTCTGATTATTTTTCATTAATAAAGTTCCGGCATGGCTGTTCTGTTTAAAATTCCTAAAAAATCATGAATTGTCAATTATATATTCTTTGGCTTATAAAAAAAAATAAAAAATCATGAATTGTCAATTGTATTGCATCGTAAGATATAGAGGACACAATCAAAAATAGCTTAAAATATATCAAATAAATGATAAATGAAATATAGAGCTTCCACTAATAATTTTAAACTAGAAAATGATCACAAGTCTCACAAAACAAAATCATAACAAAGTGTGTGAAGCTTTTATTTCGAAAAACTAAAAATAGAGAAGTGGAAAGGGCAAAACTAGTGACGGTGTGAAACCCCTGTTTCAAACCAATGAAAATAGAGCATCTAAAAAAATCAAATAGGGTGCATTTAATAATGCTCCTTTAGTTTTTTTTTTTTTTTTTTAAGATTTTAAGTTTATCTAGTTTTCAATTTCTTTGATAAGAAATGGTGAAAGTAAATTAAAAAGTAAAAAATAATGAATCGTGTGATTTGTATCGGTGATACAAAATCACACTAATTCATTCATATATTGTAAGATTAAGAGTCATCTATGATTCATCACTTGATACAAATTGCTAGCTAGCCAAATCATATCGAATCATGTGATTTGAATCATGAGTCATAGGATTCAGATAAGTTATAACTATGAACCTGATCATTACATGGACAGATGCAGAAACATCTATTACAATGTAACATCAAAAAGACTTTTCTGTTTGCTGGGAGGGGGGTGTTCAAAATTCAACACAATCAATTCAAGAGAAGAATAATCAGTGTTGGGCGTTGGCCAAATTAAAATATAAAATCTCAATTCAGTGTTCCCATTACCCCTTAGCAGGAAACTTCAAAATATCTAATATCATGTATGCACATCAAAATCTAATTAGTGCTTCTAATAATGAAATTATCTGCCAAGTTCAAGAATATCCTTGAAAAATTCTAATGGAAGCAGCATGGCATGTTTGTTAATAGTTCAACTCAAGCCAACTATTCAAGCAAGGTTGACATTTGTTGGTGAGGTCAAACAAACACTAAACTGGAATTACATCAACATGCAATAGAGCAAAGTGTTGGTAGTCAGTAGTCTTAATAAGTAGAATTTTCATCTTAACATTAATTGTGTTTACCCACATTAGCTACCCACAAATAACTAGTATGCAGTAATGAATAATATGCCTGCTAATTATCAGATCCTCTTCTCAATGTTACACACAGTTTAGGCAAAAAACAATATCAACCAAAGAACACACTTTGAAAATGGAGGAACACGGCCTAGCAGCTAGATGGTTAGACCCAACAGATGAAACATATGAATGAAATAGCCTAATAACTAGTAGGCCAAGAAACACACAGAACAAAATTCATTATTTTTTGATTCTGTAGAATACACAACAGTTTTAAGTATACAAATCACATCAAATAATTAGAATTAATATATCAGGATCCATGTCAGCAATTGCAGCTTAATATTAGTAGTTAGGTACTTACGTATTGTATGGAAGTGATATTCTACGAATCCAATACAGAAAAAAATGTAAACTTTGACAATGACTAAAAATTCAATCATTTGATACATTAGCACAATCAAAACTTGAGGCCCGCATAACTATGGAAAAAATAGTAATAAGTAGTTTGTTTATCTCAAAATGGTAGGGAGAAGAACAGGTTGGAATGGCAAGAAGCAAATACTCAAGCAGAAAGCTCAGAAGCCGATAATCCATAACATAAAAAGCAAATAATCAGAACACATCCATGTGTATATGGGACCCAAATTAATCAATTATAAACTTCCTAATAAGTGAACACTGGCAATACACTTGGCATTACAATGTTATACAGCTGAAGGTACTGATGTAAAATGTTTTTAATGCATTAACTAAAGATTTACATGATTTTAAAAGACCATCTCACAACTATTGAGCAAATGCAGTAGCGTTATTATCATGATAAAAGAATGAACCTCTCTAAAACACAGAAAACAAAAATGTAAGGTAAACATGGACTGGCAAGAAATAAAAGAGTAAAACAAAAGAGTATCACTATCATTTTTCGAGTTGCAGACTGAAAATGAGTTGCTAAAAAATTCAGCCCACAACAACAAAGGACGCTGAGAAGCACAGGCTAGACATATCATTGGACTGCAAATGAATTCCAAATCCCAACACTTGGAAAAGGATTGTGATGAAAGAAAGCAAAACTCACCTCCTCCTGAAATCTCTGAAGCATGAGGCGCTTCTGTTCAAGATCAGTAGAGTAAGCATCCAACTGACCCTGACCTAATATGGGAGAAGCCCATGTTTGACCTTTATCTCTCTTCTGAAGTGTTACGTGCATTATGTCATCCTCTGCAGTTCAAATTCCAAAATCATTATCACTAGCCAACTTAACCAAATCAACACCAAATAAATCACATTTATTTAACCTTTGATTTTGTAAACAAAAATCCTCCTCAATTGATTCCAAAGCCAAAATAACACCATTAAAAAAATACCAGTTTCACTGACATGTGTAAAAGCTTTTACACTGTTAATCAATTAAAAATCATTTAGTATGATTTAGATAATTATTGTAAAAGTAACAAACTTACATGACAGTATAAAAAACTTTTATAATATTAGGGCACATATTACTTATTCAAAAAATACATACGAATCAATTTGAGTAAAAATAAATAAATTAGGGATAGCTTAAACCTTTACCTAGGGTCCAAAAAGAAGAATCTGTCTTCACAGGAGAAGTAAGATCATGCTGAGAAATCACACACAAACAAATAAGGGGGAAATAAAAAAAATAAAATAAAAAAACTAACGAGAGGATGAAAAAGGCATATGATAAATTGGGAACAGAAATGAAATGGAGGGAAATTAGGGTTACGTTGAGATACGGAGGATTGCCTTTGATGCCAAGTTCGAGGTGCTTGGACTGAATCTTACAGTAGAATTGCTTGGAATGAACGTTCGGAGGAAGATTTATGTAAATATTGACCTCGTCAAGGGTTTGATCCCACTCGAACACCTTTTGACCTAAAACCACACACACGCGAGTTTGTTTGATTCGGATTCACTTGATGAAAATCAGAACAATAGCTGAGAGATAGAGATAGGGAAATGGAAAGGAACCGTTGTGGACGAAGCTGTGACGCATTTCGGGGGCTAATTTTTCCGCCATTTCTGTATTCTAGGGTTTTCTGCACTCACCCTCGTCTCCTTCTTCTTCGTTTCTGTTTCTCCTTCTGCTTTTTCCTTCTTTCGCGCGGTAACAGTACAATTATTATTATTCTATTCTCATTACCGAAACTTCTCTTCTATTCCCATGACGCTGGCTAGCATGCGAAAGCTGGCCATATCCCCTACGGTGGGACACCTTTTTTTCACCGTTAGATTATATGGGCAAAAATGGAAGGCCCAGATATGAGTTTGTTTTACCGGGTATGAGAGGTTTGGTTCCCCCATTTTATTTTTTTTTAAAAAATCCACATGGATATGGAATTTGATTTCGTCAGTTCCATTCATCCTAACCCCCCGAGGTGCACTGTCCGAGCCATTCGAAACCACGTTCGCTTTCTTCTCCGTCGTTACGATGTCCATTCCATCCTTTGGATCTATGGCCGTCCCCATTCTTCTCCCCTGTTGAAGCCAAAACAGGTCAGCGCAAGTTGTCTTCAGTTCCCATCCCCCCCTCAGAGGTATTTCCCGGAGGTCGACTGAAAGCATATCCCTGTTCTTGTCCCTGAGAGATGATCTCCGTTTCCTCCTTATGATCTTCCCAGTTGAACCCGTAAGCAAACCCATTTTCGTTTTTTATTTGAGTGTTGTTGTCCCCGTTGTTCTTTTTGTCGTTCCTCAATGTTTGAGGCGGTGACAAAAGAGGTGTCGAACAATGAGTCCGTGGAAGGGTCAATTGTAGCTCTCTGTTTCTCTTTTGCGTCTCTTTTTACGAGTTTTTGTTTGTTTTCAATTGTCTCGTGGTAGAAGAGATGATGGTTTGTGGTGGGTGGGTGAGTTAGGTTTTAATTACGAGTATACTTTGGCTGATTGAACAAAATATTCTTGGCTCATAATGGTTGAAATTTACTTTAATTACTTTTTTTATGGGATAAACAAAAAAATTTACATTTTTTATCTTAAAATTACCTATGTTTTGTTTGGTTGAGTGGAGAAGAGATTTTTTTTTTTAAATTTTTAAAAATTGAAGTGGTTTAGTTGGATGGAAATAAGTAGAAAGTTTTTAAATTTTTTGATAGATTTTATTATTTATTTTTATTCTATTTCTCACTTATTTTTATTTATTTATTTTTTATTTTTCATCTATTTCTCTCTTACTAAATAATTTAAAATTTAAAATTATTTTTTTATCTATTTCTTACTTTTTAACTTATTTTTGTATCTATTTTTTTTCCCTCTAACATAGGCTAAGAGATATAATGAAGGGGGCAGGGATCCTCTCTCGTAATTGGAGGTCCGGTAAAAAAAAATTCAGCCATTAGATCATATGAATGATTATGATTTCAATTTTTTTTTCACTCAGCTTTCCCTTCTCTCTCCTCGTAATGGCATTCTCAAACAAAATAAAACACTCTTCTCTCTCTTTCTCTCTGCAATATAGAATCTGTTCCCAATGTAATGCAAACATAGTTGACCATAAAGCAATGCGTATGCTGTCACGCAAGGATTGTTTAAGAATTTTTTCCTTGCATTAAAATGTAATTTATTGAGTTTTGTTTTTGTTATTTGATTTTTTCCTGCTATCTTCTTAGTGTGTCTTTGGTGTATAGAAATAAGCATGAAAATTAAGGGTTGGAGTTTAAATTTAAATTATAATTAAGTCATTTAAAAGTTTTTTACAAAAAAATTATAATTCTAATGTCTAATTCCATATAGTTATAACGTGATATCATTGAGCGAGTAGATCAATTGGTGAGGGTTGTTTTAGCTTAACTAGTGGTCTTGAGTTCGAGTTCTGGATAAATAGCTACATTAAATACTTAGAGGGAGAGCTTTGCCGGCCATAATAATCCTACCCAGCTCGAGCAAGATTATCTCTAATAGAAGATACTTGTGGTCTCTACCAAAATATAGTTATAATGTGATTAAAATTAATATTTGTCGATTTTTTACATTTATCATGGGAATTATATTTCCTAACTTTATTATTGTATTATATAATTGTTTTTCCAAATTTTACAATTTTTGCTATTATATATATATATATATATATATATATATATATATATACAGTTTTAGATAATATAGACATCTATAAACACGAAATTTAATAGTAAAAAATTACATCGAGTGTCATCAAATTTTTTGTATTAAGATCCATACATTAACATTATGTGTGTTGGCAAACTTCACATTTAATAAACTTTTTTTTATAAACGAAAATTTTTATCAATCCAGGTGTTGGATTAATTAAAGTTATCATAAAGTAGATCAAGAATACAAAATACATAATTTTATACATTGCATTGCACTACTTTATTAGTTATAATATATAATATATATACTATTTAAAATATAAATAAATCTTTAATATTATATTACATATCCACAAATTTAAAATTATCTAAATTTAATGTACATTATTATTACTAAGAAAAAAAGAAACACTCTGTGCTTCTCTTTATATTCTAAAAAATAATATAAAAAGAAAAGAGTGTAATGAGTAGTTTATAAAATAGTTAAAGAATAAAACAGTAAATAATTAAAAAATAATTAAAAGATATAATAGACCAATAAAAAATAAGAAAAAAAGAAAATCTTTTTTATCATAATTATAGATACAAATATTAAATAATTTAATATTTGAATTGGATAAATTTCACCTCTATAAAATGTTATTAAGTACATATATTTGTCAAAATTTACACCCTATCCCTAAAAATGGCTAGTATGTTTATATTTATATAAATAAATTGTGAGTTTGCTTTTGAATTTGGTGCACGCAGCACATACGTGTTACTGATTGAAAAAAAAAGAAAGAAGAGGCACGCGCCAAAATATATAAGATAACTCTTTTGTATTGCAGAGAGAGAGAGAGGAGTATTTTATTTTCAGTTTAAGAGTGACGGTGCCACTACGAAGAGAGAGAAGAGACAGCTGAGGGAAGAAATGTGGAGACGTGGCAAGATCATAATCATTCATACGATCTAAGGGCTGAATTTTTTTTTTACTGGACCTCCAGTTACGGGAGAGGATCCATGCCCGAAGTGAAGGATATGTAGTTTATTACTTAGATATATAGTTAATACCAGCTGAATAATTCGTTATGCATGCCATTTTTATTGGGCCTTTAATTCTTTCATAGACCATGAATTTTTTTACGGTCCTATCAATATTTTTTGACTAAAATAGCCTTCGATGCATACAATTACATAACAATAAACTTTAAATGAATGAACATTCTTCATTGCATAGCGCTTCCAGTAAACAGACCACAATATGTGTCTCTTCACATGCGATTCACCTGTATTATCATATACCAATAGGGTGTGTATCAACTTCCTTTTCATTTGTTAATGTTGCATTCTTGGTGATATATTGGTCCTGTCCAACCATGACAACAGTGTTACCGCAAGGCACATCCTCTACAGTTTCTTGCTTTTTCCCCATCCAAATTACAGTCCTTTGCACACTCTTGACATACAAATCTTACTTCTCTCCAGGATCACAATTCCTAATAGCATTTGCATAAGGATCGTCAAGGGGACCCTCATACAAGTTCTCTTCAAATTTAATGGTGATTGCAAGTTTTTGCAACATAGCCACAGCTTATCCTTCTGATCATTCATACAAGTTGCAATTATATGTTTGATAGGCTCATAACAAAACTGAACAAAACCACGCTTGCAGTAGCCGAAATAGTATTCTTGCTTGTCCATTTCTTGGTAGCTGGATCAAAGAAATTCTCACCCCAGAGCCTTTCCATCATCTTTGCCGCATCAACTCCAAACTTTAAGGCATACATTTTAGCAAAGTTGGTGAGAAAGAAGGCCCATCCATGCAAACCAGCAGAAAAAGCAACAGTTCCTTTCTCTGAGTAGACCTAAACATCACCGAGAAGGGGATCTATATACATGGCCATAATCACATTAGCATTCTTCCATACGTGGCCACCCATCCATCGTCCAAAATCCCATTAACGTCTCCATTTGTAAGCCATCTGCATCAACTATGTCAACACCTACAAAATAAAGAACCTTTAGTACTAAAACAAAAGCACCTACACCTAACAAGATTAAGTGAATACCCAAAATTGTAATCATTTTATTTCTATCTTTTCATACATTATCGAAGAATGAAACATTCTTTAAGACTATCAAGTCCCAGAAGGGCATCATAAATACCACCAACGGACAATAATGCAGAGGAAATTAAGTAAATTACTCCACTTGCTGAAATATTTAAGACAGAGGGAAAAATAAGGTGTGTCAAAGAAAAGCTGCATCATAAATTCATAGCATTATAATGAAATTCAGGAGATTCTGAAAGGCTACCAGATTATGGAATAATGAAGGGTTTCAATGTTTTGAATGTTCTTTCATTTTTAGTTCCCTTCGAATTCCTCAGCTGCTTGTATCCATGTGGAATGGGGAAGCGAGGCATGTTTTTGGGAATACTCTTCTCAAATTTCAGATTTTCTCCTCTGATCATATAGATATTCCCTATTTGTGGTATGGTGAGATCAGCTGGATTCCTGTTCGCCATACATGAGTTTCCAGGGATGATTTTATATGGAACTGAGGTTTCACGATTACCATTAACTTCCAATTTGCGCTGTAGTGACGTTTCTGTTTCAATACAAGGCCAGCTTATTTGCTTACTAGCTCTATTCTGCAGGGTAGAGTTGAAGCTCTTCATCTTTTCTTTCTTTCCAGACTTTGGTGGGTTTTGACCATTGAAACCAGTAGCTCTTATAAATATCTTATCATGCAGGGTTGATGAAGATGCACCTAACTCTAGTAGTAAAAAGCTTTTATATTATTATTTAATTATATATTATCATGTAATAAAAGATTGTTAATTTTTTTAATCACTAAATATAATAATTAAACTCTTAAATATATATAAGAGAGAGGATTTAATTTATATATATTATTAATGTAAAACATACGAACATACAATATTAATGAATAATATTGAGTGGTGCAGATCACTTTTTTGGTGCTGGTAGTAATAGTTAATAAGATTTTTTTTTTTTTTTGAAAGTGTATGTGTTTACAAATTTATCCCTGGTGTGTTTACTCTTAGCGGCTTCTAGGACGTTCAGGGGCCTTCAACTGCGATTCTCGCTCTCCTCACCGTCGTCCCCTTCTTTGTTGCCGCCCCCCGCGCTCGCGCCGTCGCCGAACTCCTCCTCGGCGACTGGATCCGCCTCGACTTCGTCCTCGTCCTCGACTCCCTCGAGCTCGCAACTACCGCGGGAAGCTCTTGTCCAACGTAACAGTTGTGTTTAGGCTAGAGAGCTTTGCAGAGCGAAAGAGGGGCGACAAATAGAAGATGTTGCGCGAGTTGGAGTATTACCCCTCGGAAGCATCGTCGATGGGTTGGGTGTTGCCCATGGGTCACCGATTTGTCCTATGGATGGAAGAAGACCACCTACTAGGAAAAAAAAAAAGGAGGGAAGAGGCCAGGAGAGAGATTAGAACCTAAAAATCAAAGAAGAAGAAAAGAGTGGAGGGAAGTCTAGTGAAGAAAAAAAAAAAACGAAGGAGGAGCCTTCATTTATATATTTCCTCAACAGCAAGGATCGTCTTTATTATGATTTTAATTTTAACTTGATTGCTTTTGTTCTTGTTTTGGTGCTGTTGCTTTGCGTGTTCTGCAGCTTACTACACTACATGCTTCCTAGAAAGAGAGCGAGCGAAGGAGGAGTGGTTGTAGAAGAAGAGAGTGACACCATTGCTAACACGACGTTGTTTTCGAAGAAGGCTCAGATCGGGTGCGTTGTTGCTTGCGTGGGGTGTCGTGCTGTGAATCGGCAGGGAACGACAATAGCCAGAGATTCGATAGTGGTAGTGGCTCTGGCGAAATAATTTTGTTCTATGGATTTCTACTTACTACCTTTCTTTTACAAGGGCACTTCCATCAATTCATATTTATAAAATTTAATTACCATCATATAAAAAAACATTTAAAACCAAATGACTAATCAAAGTCCAAAAAAAATAAGAGTTCACGGTAAACCACATTCACTAGTGGTTCATCGGAACATCCGTCTATATAAATTATACTCGTAACATAACATACATATACAAACATTATACACACACACACACACACACATATATATATATATATATATTATACTCATGTAATTTACATATACATACCCTATGTGTGAGAGAGAGATTGAGAACTTTTAAATTAAAGAGGATGAGGAGTCTTACGGATTAAAAACAATGCATAAGATGATGTCTACAAAACCAATTAAATCTAACACAATTCAAAGAAAATTGGGTTCTTTTAACATGTAAATCAAAATTTAATTATTAACCGTGAGTATAAAAGAAAATGTTCGGAGGAAAGAAGTTCACTTTAATAATTTTTGCGTCTATGGGATCTTAATGCAAGATTCATCATGAATTAACCTCAAAATAATCAATCATTCGTAGACCACAACCATTACACGTAGCAAGAAGAAGGATTATGATATTAATGACGCCTAACAAAACTAATATGGCAGTATTATAACATAATAATAGGGCAGTATTATAACATTATCAACCCATTTAAACTCACATTCACTCAAGGAATATCAATGATGATGACATAAACATGACATACAAATTATCTTAGAACTTAAATCTCCCAGTGACCTGAGCTCTATGGCCTATAAACTCAAGAGAAAGTAGCTCGCTCTAGACAAGAGGAAAAAAAGTTTAAGGATCAAAAGCAAAAAGATGAAAGGCCATAGCCCATAGAAGGGAAAATCAAGTAGAAAGGGAACGACTTGGAGCTTTTCCAGGGGGAGGAAAAAAGAGTTTTAATATTCTTAATTGGGCCAATTCGCGGGCCTTCTGCCATAGGTTCAAAATTTCTTAATTCTCTTGACACATATCTCAACTTTTACTCATTATCATTTCACTTTATTTAAATTTCTACTTAAAATTCAAATATGTTGTTTTTTTACGATAACTTAACATTTTCTGCTTAGTGTTCTCACCCATTTTCTTTGCTCATCTATTACTAAGGTCATTTTTAAAATACTAGTATTTTTTTTTTTGAAGTGTTACATTTTTCATTTGATAACTTCGTAAAGAGAGATAAATATAGAAATATCAAACAAATAAGACCTTATCAAATTTATTTGCTGTATAAGGATTTAAAATCATACATACGCTAAATGAGTTCCGTAAAAGAAGGAAAAACCTAGTTTTCGTATGAAATTCATTGTGATCAAATTTTAATCATATGATTTACTATGTTAAATCTAAATTTAAACAACCTAGAAAATGTTGTACTTAAGTATATTTAATTACAAGAGCTGACTTCATGGTTAAGAATTGTTTTAACAAGCTCCACTGGATCTCTCGCAGATGCATTATAGTGCATTGTATACAGTACTACGGTAGGAAACTTCGTCCCCTTATTGAGTATCTTTAAGAAGCAGCATACTGCTATATAATGTTGTGCCGATACTAGTTCCCATTCAGCTCTCTACGTAAAAACTCCCAAAAGTTTACTTGTTATGCGTACGCCCTGGGATTAATATCAGCCAATGCCATACGGACTTTGATGCTTAGTTTGGAGCCTACGTCACTGGAGAAATATTTTCTTTTTATAAAATATGGTTTTGGTAATTGTAAATTTAGCGTGATTTGGTTTTAATCTCTTTAATATATTTTTTTAAAATTGAAATCCCTTCAATATTTAAAATGCTCATACTTAGCCCTCTTCGTTAGCAAAAATTCCAATGCTTGACGCAAAATATTAGCGTCTAGCGCAAAATCTCTTCTTCCTACGTACTCCCTCGTTCCCTAACGAAGGGATAGAGATGTTTATATTATATAAAGTATAAACCCATCTAATATAATGTGAACTGCAAAAATCAAACTGAAAAATCCAAAAACTGAATAAATAAAAAATTGGACAAACTGAAATAATAATTTTTTATTAGATTAGATCAAATTTTGAAAAGTAATCCCATCCAATCAAAATTAGACTTATATACATATATAATAAAATTATTGTATCATTCATATTTATATAAATAGATATTTATAAAATTATAATATCTATTTGTTTTATCATAGTCTTATTATAAATTATGTTCTACCATTTTAATATTTATATACGTTTATTACGTTATATAGGTTGATATTTATGAAATTAATGTATCAATTTATTGTAATGTTTTTTCTTTTGTTCCCTCTCGTAATCTTATTATCTCAATGATGCTTGCAAGAGAATATCAATTTTTTTACATCTTTGACAATATAAGACAAAACAATATATATAGTTATAATTTTGGATTGATAAAATTGACATTCTATATAAGGTTATTAATAGTGTATATATATTAATTTGAATCTTAACTCTTGTGTATGGGGAAAATCAGATTGGGAGGGGGCAAACTACCTTTGGACTTTGAGTGCTTTTAGATCTCTTGAAGGAGATTAATGTGAACGACCAGAGATACTACTTACAATCATATGTATATATAAAAAATTATATATTATATTAGTTAACAATGGAGTTGACGTCTATTTTTTTATCTAATATTATTATTTGAATTTAATCCATATTAAACTATCAGATTATTAATATCAGAACTTTTCACGTCTACAAATTAAAAATTCATAAATTTAAAATTTAATATACTATAAAAATTATTTTCATAAAGATCTTGAATTTATCGTTTATTTAATACATTATTTATTAATTATTAAATAGATTATTGAGAGAATATTTTACTACCATTCAAACTTTTTATATGTCATGCTACATTAATAATAATAATAATAGAAAAATGTTTATTATTTTGAATTTGTCTTGTACGAAATCTAAATAAAAAGTAATTTATCGTTGATTTCCGTTAAATTTCTTGATTTCTATTTTTTAATTTAATATTTGTTCAATCAACTGCAAGTGTGAAGGCACGAATTCGTACGAGATTTGTGGTAATTGCTTTTGTATTATGAAGCAATTCTTATAGTCATACCACAGTGCTTTCAAAAGTCTAAATTTGGAAGTCTAAAGCAATTACCTAATTGCTTTTGTTAGATTTGTAGTAATTGCTTTTATATTATGAAGCACTGCTTTGTCAATGAAAGTCTAAATTTAATTTAATTACCTAATTTTTAAGCTCACATTTGAAGTGACTTTTATATGTTACATATGTCCCTGACTATAGCTTACAATGTTTTTTAAACAAAATACTTTCTTTGCTCCTATTTATAAGAACCAAATTAACAGTATTGTTTGGTCCCTTTTATAAGAACCAATTCACAATGTCTTTTGCATTAATTTTTCTTTACAAAAATATCCTTAATTAAAGTCATTTATCTAAGTTCAATAAGTAGTTACTGAATATATATAATTTAAACTCATTGGAAGACAACAAGTCTAATGTTAGGGGTAATTTTAGAAAAAATATATAAATTTAAGACAAATTTAATACTATAAACTAAATTAACCAATTTTCTTAATCTAGGTGATATAGTTAATTGGGTCTTATAAATAGGATCGGGGGTAGTAAGTATTAATACAAAGTAACTTGACCTTTATTTAAAGGTTAAATTAATTAGAAAGACCCTAAACTGTTTAGAAAGTTTTAATTATGTCTTTAAACTAGAAAAATTGTAATTGGATCCTTGTAATTTTTTCTGTAATTAGGTTTTGAGGTTAGTTTCCAATGGCTTGAATCTGTCATAAATTAGCTTAAAACCGTTAAAAATAACAATTTATGACAATTTTAAAAATCCTAAGAATCAATTACAAAAAATTTACAAACAAAGATTTAATCCAAATCTCTTTAATTTAAAGACCTAATAAAAAATTTCCAACAAATTAATTTAACCTTATTTAAACAACAAAAGTTAGAAACCCCTATATCACCTTACTATTAACATCCAATAATAAAACACCCATCGCTTATGCGAGCGCAGTGTAAAATACTCACGCTAGCAAGAGCTGTGTAAATTCCTCGAAACTTCAAAACTTCAATTCTTCAAAAGAACTAAATGGTACATAGTTACATACGGCTTCTCATTAATCTCGTCCAACAACTGAATGGGCCGGGAAGCTATCATTGTACGTATAATAGAGGCTATGGCAAAAATCTCAGTATAACCAAACTAAATAATCCAACTATATATATTCAACCCAATAGGCTTCTAGTCCTTAGCTACTATACATATTTTACCTCATTCACATCTTCACTAGTCACCACCCCGAGTGATATAGAGAATTAAGAAGTCTTAATTTCGTTCCTCTCAAATGTCACACCACACCATGGAGGAGGACTTGAACATCTTGGAGACGAACACTGAGCCTTGTCACAGCAATTCTACATGTGCAAAGGCACCACAACAGGCACAGAAACTTACATCTTCAATGGTAACAAAGAAGTGGCCATTTCCGGTCACAACAGTTCGTTTTCAAATGCTTAGGAATTTCGCAACCAATTTGCAAGAGGTCATTTTTGGCACTAAGCTTGCAGTGCTTTTTCCGGCTGTCCCTTTGGCTATTGTTGCAGATTTTTATAGCCTTGGAAGGGTAACTATGAAACAAACTGTTATTATTTTCAAGTTACTTCTTACATGTATACAATGTAAATGTATTAATTAGCTTACATAGATCTGATATTTGAATCGGGATCAGGATTGTTTATTAGCATGAGAATGTTATGTTGGTGTGCAAGTGTGAGTAATGTGAGTAAGAAGTCCCACATTGGATAGAGATAGGTTATTTAAGTATGTTGAATAACTTATAAGTGAAAAAGACATGCAAATTTAGTGTTTTAAGGTTTTGAGTTAAATGTACTGTCAAGTTGACTTGTGTAGTTGACTTGTACCCCATTGATAGAATTTTTCTCAATGTTTTATCCCCTCTTATTTCTAATAATTGGGATTAGAGCTGATGATACGATTAGGTGACTAACTCAGACAAATAGTGAAATTTATCCCCTCAAAAGTTATAATTAATAATAGAACCAATTATTAAGGGTTCTCTGGACCAAAGTATTTTAGATAGTGTTTTTTTTGGCTGCATATAACACTTTTAAATACTATCTGAAAATGCTCTATGTGAAGAAGGGTAGTTTTAGGAGAAATTATTGTATGGTCTAGGATTATCAAATTCCTATGGTCCCCAATCAATACCTATGTGATGCGTAGTTGACTTTTTAAATTTACAAAAAAAAGTTAATAAAACTTAGTTACACATCACGTGGTGATTGGTCGAGACCACGAACACGTAGTACTCCATGACTATACAATAATTTCTAGTGATTTCAGATATTGTTAACACAAGCTATCTGAAGCACACATTAGATATAAGCGCTGAGATAATTAGTTACATTTATGTTTAATTACTTTTCTGCCATATGTAGCCTTGGATTTTTGCTTTGAGCCTACTTGGACTCACCCCGCTAGCTGAACGTGTCAGCTTTCTTACCGAGTAAGTTTGCATGTCACCTCAACATTATATAGTAACTACAAATATATTATGTGGAAATTCATGTTTCTAATTAATTCTTTTAATCTGTTTGATTTTTCGCTCGAAATTGAAGGCAAATTGCGTATTACACTGGCCCCACAGGTAAAAATTAAATCGTATTAATCTCTTGTTATTTAGATACAATACAAAGTTACTAGAAAGAAAATTAAACAATGTGAATTGGGTAATTGAGCAAGGATATTATTAATGGTAATTGAAAAATAAAATGCAACACTAAGCTTTTCTTAATACTATCGTGTGACAATGGAAAGTGACTGAGTATTTTCAGTTGGAGGACTTCTGAATGCAACCTGTGGTAATGCAACCGAGATGATCATATCTTTGCTAGCACTTCACCAAAACAAAGTAAATGTTGTGAAATTATCCCTGCTGGGTTCCATTCTCTCGAACCTTCTATTAGTTCTTGGAAGTTCACTTCTCTGTGGCGGCTTAGCCAACCTTAGGAAGGAGCAAATATATGACAGAGTACAATATATAAGGCTTCTTACTTTTTGTTTCCGTAGTTTGAAAATTTTCTCACTGTTTATTATTGCTGACCCTGAATTTGTTTTGTAATTTGGTGATTGAATGAACAGAAACAGGCAGATGTAAACTCACTACTTTTGTTGCTGGGGTTGCTCTGCCATTTGTTGCCATTAATGTTCAGATATGCCTTAGCAGGGGGTTATCCTTCTATAGCCACTTCAACTCTTCAATTGTCTAGAGCAAGCAGCATTGTTATGCTTATAGCATATGCCGCATACATCTTCTTCCAATTAAAAACACATCGACAAATTTTTGATGCACAAGAGGTGATTGATGTTTAACCTTTGATTGAGTACATTTTATTAGCTCCAACGTTTCTGCTAATTACAATGTACAGAAAAAATCATTTGTGTCCAATTAATATATGCCACTAATTATGTCTTGCTAAGGATGTAGAGCAAGCATATAGACATATTTTCTTTATTTTTCTTTATCACTTCAATATCTTATTTCACATTTCTTCCCTTCTTTTCTTATTTCTTTTTTTAGTTTATAGTTTTTTTGCACAAACCTTATATACAAATATAATTTTCTTTTTTTCTTCTTATAAAGAACGAAAACAAGAAAAAGAAGGTTTAGACAAGCATTTTTGCTAGTGCTGTCAGGCAAGGATTTTTTCCCCGAAAAAAGAAAAAACAAATGTGAATTGATGCATCAGTAATAGGTTTAATTCAACTTTTTATCTCGTGATTTGGCTTGATTTTATGAGTCACCTCATGATGTATATTAATTAAAAAAACTATTATCATTTTACTTTCTAGTCGTTTTCGTAATCACCCATAAATATACCAAATGACATACTTTTATATTGCACATGCTTATCATGAGTATACTTTTATTAATGAATAAATGAATAGAAAAAAAAAAGTATACGGGTGAAGATTAGGTTATAATAAAATAAATTTCAGAAGAGCAGAGAGACAACTTAAATTTCGTGAACACATTGACCTTGAGGCAAATAACAAGCTGAGATATAAATATAGGATTCTCTAATACAGTTTAAAGGGTCGGAGTTCTTTAGAATTGAAGATCGCTACAAGTGTTTAAATAAAAATTAGGAAAAGCAGAAAGCAAACCGTTGGAGTTTTCACATGACAAACTTTAATTGTTGACTTTATTTCGTTATGTCTTTCTTAGAATTCGTAAGTTTCACTCTTTTGCTAGCTATATAACTTCTAGCCTAATGATAAAAAACTTGATTTAACAAGTGAAATTAATACTCCTAAAAACAAAACAAGTGAAATTAATAACAATGGAGGGATTGTTAGCAACTCTCTGGTAACGCATTTTATTTTACGTAATTAAGCATTTGATTTTTCTTAAATGACGTAAATTAATTGGAATCCAAAATGGATTCTAGATACCAAATACCAATAGTCAAAGACAACAGAAAAAAGAAAAGAATGCTCATCTCTTTTTATGATTTGTAGTCATTGCAGCACATATAACTTTTTGATTTAGTTTTCAACACAACGATAATTATACCTGGGACTTGATCACAGGAAGATGAAAATGAAGATGGAGAGAAGGCTGTGATAGGATTTTGGAGTGCATTTACTTGGTTGGTCGGTATGACACTTATCATTTCTCTGCTTTCTGAATATGTTGTTGCGACCATTGAGGTACATATGGCTAAGTATTTTAATTATATTATTCTAGAAGTGCATAAATTCAGAATTTTCAATGGCTTGAATTAAGTGGAAGTTAGATTAATGGGTTGTCAATCCTTTCATGCTTAACTAGGGTGCTTCAGATTCTTGGGGCATTTCTGTTAGCTTCATTAGCATAATCTTGTTACCAATTGTGGGGAACGCCGCAGAACATGCTGGCTCAATCATATTTGCCTTTAAGAACAAGTTGGTAAGGTTTACATATCAATTATTTTGTTAAGCATAAGTTTCAATTTGGATATAAGCTTAAGTTTGTCAATTGTCTTTAATTTAAAATCTATGCATGACTGTGGTTGAAATTATCATGCAGGACATATCGTTGGGTGTTGCTATGGGATCTGCAACTCAAATTTCTATGTTTGTGGTAAGGCTAAACTATTTTTGTCTTATTATATAAGGCCTGAAGTGTGGACAATAATGTGATGGCAACAAATTTTGATTATCTAATTATCAATGCTAGGTTCCATTAAGTGTGGTTGTTGCATGGATAATGGGTATAGAAATGGACTTGGATTTCAATCTCCTTGAAACGGGGTGTCTTGCTTTGACAATTATTGTTACAGCATTCACTTTGCAGGTAAACTATGCATAACAACTTCTGCATTTATATCTGATCACTTTATCTTTTCACTTTTTTTTTGTTTGCTAATACGATTTTATTGTATCTCATCTAGGATGGAACTTCACACTACATGAAAGGAGTGGTTCTTTTCCTGTGTTACATTATCATTGCTGCATGCTTTTTTGTTCACAAAACTCCAGAGTCTCCACTAATCAGTAAGTATATATCTACCTTGCTAATCGAAGTTTTGAAGCTATATCACTTTGTTCATCTTTGTTGGTCTCCAATTTCAAAGTTGGAGCAAAAATAGATAATTGTCAATGTATATTAGGAAAATAAAATAAAATAAGAAAAATACCACAGACTCATATATTGGATAAAGTATAATGAAATTGTCTTTCCATTTTATTGAACATTCTATTTTGACTTAAATACCTTTTTCGTATATGAAAATATGTCAGTTTTTACTTATAATTCTTGTAACCTTTGTTTTGTTTATGATCTCCTTAATGTTTACTCTTTGCGTCTTTGGTCCCATACATTAGTTTCCGTTACAAAAATGCATACATGGCTCCATCTAGTAATGTTACGAAAACATTTCTGTAATGTGGTTTTGCCATATCTCAACGCCTAATGGAGCCATTAGTCATGTAAGGGCCCGTTTGGTTGCTAGGATATGATAAGATAACTATCTTATCTTGTTGTAATCTGTTGTTTGTTACGTTAGTAAGATATGATAATGTTATCTTATTCTTTATCTTTTCCTGTTATTCTAGTATATTTCTTATCTTAAAAAGAGAATTGGGGTAAGAAGCAACATGATAGAATGAATTCTCTTTATATATATAACAAAAAATATATAATAAATATAATATACAGTAATATATATATTAATTTATATATAATAATAATATTTTTGACATGTAAACTTAAAGTATATTATTAATTAAAATATTAAAAATTAAATAATTACTATTCAAATATTTTTCAAATAAAATTATTTGAATAATAATTATAATTTTAAAAATCTTATATTTTTTTTTATAATTTTAAGAAAAGAAACTGCATAAGTAAAAAATAATATTATATAGTTTAGTTAAAAATGAAATTTTTTTGTAAAAAAATAAAAAATTAAATTAAAAGTTGTTTTTAGAAAATTATATGTTTTTTTGTGAAACGGTAATTTTTTCATTTGAACAAAGTTTATATTTTATCTTATCTTTATCTGATTTGTTATCTTGTGTGCACCAAATATTAGACAAGATTATAGCTTATTCTATTCTTATCCTGCTCTCATATTTTATCATATCTTATTCTATCTTGACCACCAAACAAGTCTTAAGTGTTTTTGTAACTGAATGAATAAAAAATGAAAGGTTTAAACATTACAATTATAAACAATTTTTTTTAATTTTTTTATAAGGACTAAAAATAAAAACAAGTATATATATATATATATATATATATATATATATATATATATATTTCTGAGGACTTAAAAAGGATTTAAACCTTCTCTTTTTTTCACCTTCAGAGTTTAGGAATCGGAGATAAAAGTAGAACTTTTTCGGTTTTTCCCCCATTCCATTAATTATAAAAATGTACAAACAATAAAGTAATGATTTTATTTCATTTTGCTCCATTCACGGGTAAATATCCAAAAACATAACAAATTAGCAGTTTCAACGAGTTTCACATTAAATGATGGTGGATTTGACTTTGTCATCTGTGTTACAGATCAAGCATAGAGTAGGGTCAATTTCTGAGCTAAACCATAAATTGGGATGGAGAGCTGCGTCCCCTTTTAGGTGGAAGCCGTGTCTTTGAAACTAAGGCTTGGAGGTCCACCAGAAAATCAGAAACCATAGAAGATAGATTCGAATGTTTCCCTATAATAAGGTCTATACAGACTACAGTGTGACATTTGGGGTTATTTGAAATTTCCTTTTCCTTTTGATTACCTTTTCCATGTTTCCCGCTTACTCCATAATGATATCATTTTTCATGTACTCAATTTATAAAAGCACAGGAATTCACCGTTCCACTGAATGTATAAAATAACCAGTAAATAAAGAATGTCGCCTTATTTCTTGCCTTTATGGAGAAACAAACTTTTAAGTTTTCTCTTTACGATTTGATTCAGTTTATTAATCGGCATTATTAAGATTAATTTAATTTATAAAACACTAGGGCGCAAATTAATTTTTTATTTTTGTTTTTGAAGTGAAGGGCCTCTTCAAAGAGGCGAGGTGCCTCTGCCGTCCCCAGTTGCAAATAAAAAATTCTCACAAAATCTCAAGGTACAACATAAACAAAGCTCAAGGAAAAGTTCATGTTGAAAATCATGGATAGAGAATTGAAAGAATTGAAAATACGAATTTAATTAAATAAAAGAATTAAAACTATTTAATTAACTAAGAAAAATAATTAATCACTAGCTAATCACATGTGCATCTAACTATAATCACTAACTATTTAAACTAATCATCAACTAACTCAACTATATTATAATAGTTATTGAAAATCTGAATTTAATAGAATGAATGAAAGTAGTCTAAAACAAGGCTTATATAGCACTACCAAAAAAACAAGGCTTATACAGACTAAGAAAAATAATTAACCACCATCACATTTGCATCTAACTATAATCACTAACTATTTAAACTAATCACCAACTTATATCATAATAGTTCCACTATAATGTTATGCCCCAATACTTTTTCATTGCTACCCCAAAAAATCTTCTATTTTTAATTCAAACAATTTATAAAAATAATAATTTACTCTTTCATCTTAATTTTTAATTGCCCGAAAAATTGGGTGGGGTGTTTCAATTGTACATAAGAGTTTTGGATTAGCTTGTTGCTTTTCCACATTAGTATTCCCACAAAATGAGGGAACACGGTTTCCTCTAAATTAAAAGGAATAGTCAGTCTACTCTTGCAATCATAAACCCTATATATACTCATACTTTTTTGTTTTTTAAGACAACATGGTGTTTCACATAGTGTAGGAATAACCTCTGTTTAAAATTCCCTAAAAGAAATAAACATTTTAACAAGTATTTATAAAAAAAATTACGAAGATAAAATAAATCAAACTTCATGTATATATTAAAATTAATTTATCCACATCAATTTTATCAAAAATCCTTCCATTTAACTTTTCCATATGTATTTTTAAGCTAACTTATCAAAGCTTGACATTCTTGCATTAAAAATGTTTTTGTAATAGAATTTTACAATTAAAAATTCTCATAAATTAGAAACTAGTTTAAATTGATTTTAGTTCACCTTTCTATACTTTATGAGAAATTATTACATGGTCTAGGATTACCACATGGCCATGGCCCATGGTCATGATAATCTTCAACTAATTGAGTTTTTCAGTTTATGAGAAAGAGTTAATAAGACTCGGTTATGTGTTATGTGAAGATTGACTAGAACCATAATGGTCTAAGACTATGTACTAATTTTCCCCACTTTGCTCATAAGTTAAAGACTTCCTTTGCAACTACATTTTTTTAAATCATTTGTGGACTATGAAGTAGAGGAAGACCTACCTTCATGTATGGTGTGACCAGAGACATATATATTAAAAGAGTGCCTTGGGCATTAGGTAGTGAAGTTAGTTATTGATAATTTGATATAACACGTTAATTTATATGTTATTTTAACTTGCTTGTAACCGCAACGCCAGCATTGCAACGGCCATTATGCACAACCTGCCGGTTGAGTTTGGAACTCAACACTCGTTGATGCTTCCACCTATCTCCAATAACAAAGTAGGTTTGGTCAAAATTTATTCAATCATAAAGTATATATATTTTTGGTTGTTCATGGTATTTTCTGTCAAAAGCTAAAGACTAATCCCGAGAGATACGGAAAACTGTTTAAGAAGTTGATTTCTTTCAACATATGCTCTTCCATATACACAAACTTGAAGATCAAACCCTTGAGTACATACTTAAGAGATATGGTTATTTGCCAACCATATCATACCATGTTGGTCATAAAGTGCTTATTTGTAGCCATCTTTGAAGAACTCTATAAAATAACTCACTCATGTCTCTTATATTGGCAACAACCAGCATCTATCTTACTTGGAATTTTAAACTCAAACCGCTAACTTACAAGTTACAACTATGCCAGCCCAGAAACACTCCTCAAAAGAAGAGCAATATAAACAAGTTGATCGGTGTTAGGACAGTTAGAAAGTCCACATTATTGCAACCCCAAAAAGTTCCAAATACATACAACGAGGCACCATATTCATTAGTATAAAATGGTTTCAATTTGGAAGGGAGGGTCAGCATCTAGAGCCCCCCATATGGCAATGGCAACATATGGTTCGAAATACTCCTCAAATAATGTGGCTATCATCTTTGGGGTCACTGGACTTGTTGGGAAAGAGTTGGCTAGGAGGCTTCTTTTGGAAACTTCTTGGAAGAAGGTTTATGGTATAGCTAGAAATCCTGAAACACCACCAACCCTTATAAGCCCTTGTTACCATTTCATCTCTTGTAATTTGCTGAACCCTTTGGAGACCCAGAAGAAGCTGTCTGGCTTACAAGATGTGACTCATGTGTTTTGGGTCACATGGGCTAGCCAGTTCCCATCAGAGACCCAAGAAAGTTGTGAGCAGAACAAGGCCATGATGTCCAATGCTTTGAATTCTATGCTCTCAATAGCCAAGAGTCTAAAGCATGTTTCCCTCCAGACAGGGACCAAGCACTATGTGTCACTGCAGGCCCCCTTTGATGAAGAGAAGCTCCACTATTACTACCATGAAGAGTTCCCCAGGATGAGCAGATCCCTTAATTTCTACTATGCCTTGGAGGATTTGCTCATGGAAAAACTGAGTGGTAAGGTGTCTTGGTCTGTGCATAGGCCCGGTTTATTGTTGGGTAGTTCTGTCAGATCATTTTATAACTTCATGGGCAGCTTGTGTGTTTATGGGGCTATTTGTAAACATTTGAGGCTCCCTTTTGTGTTTGGGGGGACAAGGAAGTGTTGGGAGGAGGCCTATATTGATGGATCAGATGCTAGGCTTGTAGCTGATCAGCACATTTGGGCAGCCACAAATAGTGACATAATTTCCACCAATGGCCAAGCTTTCAATTCAATTAATGGCCCAAGTTTCACTTGGAAGGAGGTTTGGCCAATTGTTGGGAAGAAATTGGGGGTGCACGTCCCACAAGACATGCTTGTGGAGAACTTTTGGTTTTCAAAAGCCATGGCTGGGAAGCAGGAAGTTTGGGAAGAGATTGTGGAGGAAAATGGGTTGGTTCACACAACTGTGGAAAATTTGGCCAACTGGGAATTTTTAGATGCCTTGTTCCGTTTCCCTTTCAAACTCATGGGGAGTAGAGATAAAGTTGATGGGCTTGGTTTTGCTGCAAGGTACAAGACATTGAATTCAATATTGTATTGGATTGATTGCATGAGAGATGAGAAGCTAATTCCCTAGAGGCTTCTTGCTAGCTTTGACTTCAACTTTGAAGTGTCTGGTAACAGAAATTTATGGAGCACCAGAAGATGGGGTTTTCCTTAAGAAAATTAGTGGCAGGGTTTGCTTTGCATGTGCCGGTTGACTAGCCCTTTATTGCTGCATAGTTTACTAGTTTATATACAGGTGGAATCATCCATTTTAATAATCTATATAACTTATTTTCTACATTACTGTCCCCTGGTGTCACTAATGTATGGCTACAGGTGGAGGGGTTGCTTTGTCCTCATCCATTGGCAATGACAACCCTATCTTTGGTTTTAGCGTCTGCAATCACTTTCCACATTTTTTTGTTCTGTTTTTGCAGTAATCATATACTAATTAAAAGAAAATTTTAATATAAGCTCTCGGATCGATCGCACGGTTTATCAAATGTTCAGGTAGTTCTTTTTAAGTCCTTTCTTCTGGTCATATTTGAGACAATGTTAACTTGAGTAATGCTATATCTTTCTATTAATCTTCTTAATATCCTATAAAGTAAGTATTAAATGAAAAATAATATATTTAATATCTTACAAATATAAAAAGTATTCAATATTTTTTACATTTAGTGACTAGGAAGACTTATAAGAAAAAAAATATTATATTGGGAATTATTCTAATTAAATGAAAGAGCTTCTAAGTTAGAGACCAATGGTCATTAGCACCAAACATAGACAGACATACAAACCTCAACCAAGACAAACTAAATGCTCCAATGGTCTAACTCAACAGATCAGGAGTCGAGGATATTAAAGAATAATTTGATTCTTCTAATGTAGAAATGCAATTTTAATTTTTGAAGAAAAGTGTAAAGCTATAATCATTAATTTTTCAATTAATAACTATGATTGTGACATATAATTGAAATTCACTCCTTTAATTTTTCAATTAAGGATTATAACTCCCTGCTCTCTTCTTTGTAGTGTACCCTTTATTTTAGCCAAATTAAAGTATATGGACAAGATTAGTTCTTCCCCAAAATTTTCATTTTTTTTTCTTTTTTCTTTTTATCTCCTCCTTTCCCATCTAACTGCACTAGAAGGCTAACCAGTAGCTCTATTAAGAGTCTCTTGATAGGGTCCCATAGAGTAATTTTTAAGAAACTCTATTCTTAACTCTTGGATAATTCAATTAAACATTGCACGTATTCTGATTTTATAATATGAATATTTGTATTATGAGTTTAATAATCATGCACTGTCAGTATAAAAAGTTTTATACTGTCAACTAATCAGAAATAACCTTTTATTTGACTTTTAAAGTATTTATTATAAAAGCTAACAAACTTACAATAAATAGTAATTTGTGATTAGATGACAATGTAAAACTACTTTACACTATCAGTACATGGCTTGTTTTCTCTTATATTATTTAGCTGAACACATTTTTTATATCATATCGTTCTATTTCTAAGTACATTATGTAGCATTTATAACTATTTAGCTTCATACATATGTCTAAAATTCAACATATAATATAATCATATAATATTTTTATTATTATAAAAAGTTCAACATCCTTAAATGTTGATATTTCTTCCTAGTTCCTAGCTTGCACGGATGAAAGATAGGTAGAATACCGACAAAAATTGGATCTTCTACAATAGCTAATTAGGAAACATGTCAGCACACTGCTTTGACCACCATAACCTGAATTGCATATGATACTCCCTTCAGTCCATAGTTTCATGTGTTTCAGTTCAAGATGACTCTATTCAACAATGAAGATTGTCCAATAATGTAAAGGTGTTGAAAACAAAACATAAAAGAGTTGTAGGACAGAACAACAAAAACCACACAAATTAGAGGAGAAAGGAGCAAATACTATTATGATATATTTCTGTTTTGCACACAACTTTGCACACATTTGAAGTGTCACAGCTAATGTTTAAATAGAAAAACTAATAAGCTCCTGTTTGGGTAGAGCAAATAGCAAATTGTGACTAAGTTAAAAATAGACATCATTAGCCCACAATTACAGCTAATTTTTTCTAAATGTAAGCAACCTTTAACCAAGTTTACAAGTAAAACAGAAAAAAGCTGAGACATTAAATATTTTAATATGACAGTAGAAAAAAAATCTCAATATCCAACACTCTTCCTTGAGATTTTTCTTCAATACTCCAAGCTTTGATTTCAACTACCATTCCCATATCTTCAATGGATCACTTTCAAGTAGATGAGCATCTGCTAAGATAATATCTCCTAGCTTAACACTAATTATATCACCCAAAACAAGAATGCTTGCATTATCCTCAATCCATTTTCCATCTTGAAGGACCTTAGCCATGAGAGCTGCAACTGCATTACTAACATTATTCTCCTTTATGAAACTTATTGTTGAATTAATAAGAAGTAGTGTGATAATCCCAACAAAGTCTTGCCAATCAGATTTGCCTCCTCCATTTGCCAAATCAATGATCATGATTGCTACAACTTCCATGACCCATAACAAAAGATTCCACATAAATCCCAAAAACTTAAAAAACTTGCTCTCCTTCTCCTTAAATTTGTTGTGGCCAAAGATGGCTAACCTCTCTTCAGCAGCTTCTGTTGTGAGCCCATTTGAATCACACTTTAGAGTTTGAAGTACATCCTCAAGTAGAATATTTTCCAAATCCTCAACTTCCTTTTAAACAACATATGTGGTTTTTTCCTTCCTTTCTATTAGAAAACTTTTATCTTTCATTTTAATAAACATAAGTTTACACCTTGAAGGGTAAAAAATAGTGCATATCATATCTTCAAAACATAAGAAATAATTCTTTTCTAGTATTTGTCCCACACTCAAAAGGCTTTGATTTATTTCAGGCACAAATAAAACATATGAAATATATTTGATACCTGAAGGAGTTTTAATAGCAACAACTCATTTACCATTAACATCAACACATTCTCCATTGCTTGTGGTGACTTTGGAGTAATAGGACTGAATTAAGTTCCTTAAAAATGCTAGCATTGTGAGTCATATGATTTGTGCACCCATTGTTAATTAGCCATGCTTTTTTGCCACTGTTAACAGAATAATAAGTACCAATAAATAAATGTTCCTCATTTTGTTTTTCATGCTCAACAATTTGAGCTTGCTGTCCTTGTTAGTTTGCTTTATTTTTGCAAACCTTCTTCACATGATCAAGTTGATTGCAGGCCCAACATTTAACTCCAGGCCTAAACCAACAAAAAATTTCAGTATGATTTTTCTTTTTACAGTGAGGACAAGGTGGAAACTTATTTTTCCAACCTCCTCCTTCATTGCCTTCTTCCTCCTCTTTTCTTTTCTTCCCGCTAAATAGTTTTTTTTCCTATAACTACTATAGCTTTGGGCTTTGCCTTTGGTATTGGCCACAAGAGCACCTTCAATATTTTCCTCCATTCTCAAAGATCTTCTTTGTTTAGTAGCTTGCAAAGCATTCACAAGCTCTACAATCTATATTTGGGAAAAATCTTTATTTTGAAGAGAGTAGATTTTAGATTCAAACCTCTCTAGAAGACACCAAAATTGTCTCCACAACCCTTTGATCGCTAAGCTTTTCACTAAGCAATATGATTTGTGTGACCACCTTTGAAAGTCTATCTGAAAAATCTTTGACAGTTTCACTTTCTTTCATTTTTACTTCTTCAAACTCCCTTCTTAAGTTCAGCACCTTCATTCTTTTTGTTCTTTCACTCCCTTGGAACTCCTCTTGCAACTTATCCCAAGCTTCTTTTGCAGATTCAAGAGTCAAGATCTTGAAAATACATCATGATGTAGTGTTGCGTGTATAATGACAAGTGCTCTACTTTTCTTTGCCACTTCATCATTATGATTCCTTATCTAAGCTACTATTGGGTTGTTTGGTAAAGGAGATGGGTTGCTGCCATTTTCCATCATATCCCACAAACTTTGAGCTTGGAGATAAGTTTTCATTTTCACAACCCATAAGTGATAGTTTTCACCTGCAAATATAGGAGGATGTCATTTTTGTGTTTGAAGGGTTTTTTTGTGCGGGTTTTCTCTCACACTTAGACTCCATTTTTTTTTTTTTGGGTTTTTTGTCCCTCACAGACTCTAGTTTTCTCTCCCTCACAGACCCTTAAAGATCAATAAAGCTCTTGATACCATGTTAAAAACAAAACATAAAAGAGTTGTAGGACAGAACACAAAACCCCACAAACTAGTGGAGAAAGGAGCAAATATTGTTCTAATATATTTCTATTTTACACACAGCTTTGCATACATTTGAAGTGTTACAACTAGTGTTTAAATAGAAAAACTAATAAGTCTCTAATTGGCTAGAGTAAACAGCAAATTATGACTAAGCAAAAAGTAAGCATCATTAGCCCACAACAACAGCTAGCTTTTTTTGAACATAGGCAACCTTTAACTAAGTTTACAAGCAAAATAGAAAAACAGCAAAGACATTAAATATTTTAATGACAGCCGAAAAAAATCTCAATTTCCAACAAAAAGTCATCAATCATGGTGTTTAGTGGTGTCTTCTCTGATTTTGAACTCTATTCTTGAATCACCTTTTTTGGAAATTCAAGACTTTAACGGATATAGCAAAGGAACCAAAGAAGAGGATGTTGAAGCAAATAAGCACAATTGCGGATAGCAACACTGCTGACATGCCATTAATTGTAGTGTCATATCCAAGAGTAACAGCTATATACTCTTTCACACTGCCCTGAAATCCAGGTCCCACAATTATGTCTTCCACATCACCAAGCTGAGATGTGATAATACCCCGTAGTGTCCAAGCAACTGGGCAGAGATAATGGAACCAAATCCACCATACAGGAATATGCTGAAGCATTGCAAGACCAATTGATATTAGAGCCAAAATAAAAAGGTTAGGTACATCTAAGGTACAAAGTTATTGTCTGTTTACTCACAGATATTGGAATAAGAAAACCGGATACAAGATTCCATAGAGAGTAAAATGCAGAAGAAATAACAGCTGCAAAGTGTTGGGTAGGTGTAATGCCAACAGCCATCATGCCGTAAAACGTGAAGTAGGTAAATGTGAGGAACATGAACACAAGATAGAGGAAAAACTTTTCTGCATTGGAGAAAAAAGTCAGTCTTATGTTAGTGTTTGTCTGGGGACAAATTTAAGGATACCATGTAAGAAAATATAAATTTGTAGGTAGAAAATTTCTTAATTTTAGGCAACTGGAACCATACAAATTTCATTCATGTTGAACATCGTTCAACTACTATCTTTTAAAAACTACATGAAATATGATTAATGATTTAATGTAAGTAAAAGTGAAAAGTCCTTGTTTTTATGTTGTAAATTTTAGGTGGATAACAAGTCCACGACGCAGAAAGCTTATCAATATGGAAATTGAGATCTTACCAACATTCCTTTCAAAATTGACCATGAAATATGTGATTACACCAAATAATATTGTCTGAACAGCAACGTATGGGATCTCCACCAGCCCCTGTTAATAAGATAAAGTAACCATGATATGCAATCTGCAAATGAAATATAGCCTTGAAAATAATTCCTAGTAGAATGACCTACCTGGGCCATTGCATATGCCACTGGAGAGTACATTCCAGCTGCTTTCTCTCTATAAAACACTGTCCTTTCTATTGAAACAACGGGTTGTACAGAAGATGCATTATTTACTCCAAGGAAAAGGCAAGCAGAAAAAAGTGCACCCATAATTACATACACCTGGTGAGTTGTTTGCCTGCAGAATATTTAGTGACATGGTTATTATAACTACTTTTTCTTTTGTTGTCATTGAGAAGATATACTTTTTCTTATGACAAATGAGATTATAAAGGATGCACACCTTTTTGAACCGATGTCCCAAAATACGGTACCAAATATTAAGGCGCATATTATTGTAAAAAATATCCTCATTGCATTGTAGGGTGGGCTCCTCCAGTACACTAGATTTTGCTTCCATAAACACTTGACAAATTGTGCCCATGTGTTTTGTGAATATACTGTGTCAAACTTCAATGGTTGTGAGCCAGGAGGAGGTTGTCCATATTGCTTAATAGCAGATAACACCCCCCTAAGGTAAAGATGTGACAGAATCATTAATTCCACATGGAAAAGGATCTTTCTATACATAAGGTTGTATCCTAATGATTTTTATATTCCTCAAAAATGATGAACTTTTGTTAATAACATTGTATTATTTATCGCATTCATAGATCTTATTCATTCCTCAAATACAGGATGTATAAGGGAGACCTGCCAATAGCACATATGAAAACAAATAAGAACCTGAATTGTTCAGAATCTTCATAAATTTCAGAAAAGTCGACACCAAGTTTCTCTTCAATAGCTGGTGTGGTAACCTCAAGCATCCATGTAGCTGGATTGTAGCCACTGGGGATTGGAGAGATTCCTTCAATACTCTGTAGATCAAATTGGAATGAAATTTAATACTTTTAAAATATAATCAACTCAACAAAATACAAAAAGAGAATTTTCCTTCAGAAAAAAATTCAGTTTAGGCTAGTACAGGTTAGGTAATGAAAGATGCTAGATCAAGTCCGAACACACAAGTAAGGTCATGGTTGATAATACTCTGTAGTCTAAACTCTAAACTAATATAGAAATTTAATCTGTTCACAGCTCTTCCATATTCTTAAAAAAGAAAGAACATGGTGGTTCAAAAATTTTGGTAGTAAAGCCTTACAATTTTTAAAAAGAATGTATACCAAAACGACAATTCTTCAATATCATTTTGACACTTGTAAAGGTAAAAGATTTGAAGTAAGGAGAGATTTTGAAGGAGAGCAGTGATAAATCTACAAATTATGTAAATTTAGAGAACTAATTCACATGATATTTTGCAAAGAAAATTAATGAGAAAATAATCCAATTATATGAAATGCAATGTAATATGTGTTATTGAGATTTTTATTAAAAATGGCATAATTTTACTTAATTATTTGGGTTTATCAATGCAGGGAGCTTGACCAAAGAAAATGGACAAAGTCTGGATGCCCAAAGAGTCAATTTTTAGCTTAAAAGCATAAGGAAAAAGCAAGTCAGCCTTGGCGCACAACGCTAGCACAATGATAGAAATTCGAAGAGTGGGCTCCCAATATGGGCGCCTAGCGCTAGCGCACTGTTCAAATCCAAAGAAGTGGGCGCCTAGCGCTGGCACCCAACGGAGGGGGCGCCCAAAGCCAACTTATTTTCAGCTTTCCAAGTTGCTATCTATTATTGTGCCTGGGGCGTTTTTGTGGTTCGAAAAGTCCAAACTCATTATAAAAAGGCTATAACTACATGTTTAGGAGCATCTTTGATTCATCTAAAGACCAGAAGTGAGGAAGAGCTTAAAGATTCATCCCTGGCTTTGCATCTTGAAGAATTGGGGTTTGATTCTCAAGATTCATGGCTTCCTTTCCATCTTCTTTTTCTTTTCTTTGTGTGTTTAGTTTCTCTGTGAGTTTCTAAACTCTTTTGGGGTTAGGTTAGGATGAATTGTAATTGGAATCATTTGTAATTTGTTTTTCCTTTTGACCTTTTTGATTTATTAATGGTTGTTAATTTTGCGCTTAATGCTTTTTCTATGCGTAATATCCATTAGAAATTAATTTGTAATTCAAATCTTGCAATTGGGAAATCGGGTTTGAACCATTCCATTTTAGCAACCATATAATTCTTCAACCTAGGAATAGGAAGAGATGTTGTATGCCTTCATGTTAATTTCTTGCTTTTAATACTTGTGACTAAGTTTGCTTGTCTAAAGAATTAGGGTGTGAAATTAGGAAGAAAGGTTTACTGCCTAAGGAATTAGGGTTGAATTAATTTAGAGAAATTAAAGGTAAATTGCCTAATAGGAATGGTTTTAGAATATTGGGAGAAAATCACCGAGGATTCTGAATCCTAATTGCTTTTGCTCCTTGATTTTCTAAATATTTCTTAATCGTAGTCTTTTTTTTCTTTTTGCTCTTTAATTCCAAAAACCACAAAAGTTCTTAATTTTTCTTAAATTCTTAAACACATAAGTAATTGTTTGGTTAAATTGAAATTAAACCACAGTTCATGTGGAGACAATACTTAACATTATATTACTTGTATGACCGGTACACTTGCCATAATCTTAACAAGTAGATTGAGCAGCAAAGGAGGAAGGTTTTGACAAAAGATGTAAGCTTAAATTCCATGAACACAGTATCTACCTTAACATACTGATCCTCACACTACTAAGCAATGGAATGTAAAAATATAAAAGAAATGATTGAAAGATAGTGTTACCTGAAAATATTTTATCATTGTATCTGATTGCCTACCAATCTTCCCCCCGTATATGACTCGTCCTCCACGTTTCATAAGAAGTAACTGGGAATGAAAAATCAAAGTTTAGACCCTCTGAGATAAGCTACTTAATTATTAGTTATAACGGTAGTAAATTAATTAGAAATAGTAATTGAACAACTAACCCCATCAAATGCTTCAAATATATCAATACTTGGTTGATGTATTGTGCAAACCACTGTTCTACCAGTATCAACTGTATTGCGCACTGTTCTCATAACAATGGCTGCTGCACGTGCATCAAGTCCAGATGTAGGTTCATCCATGAAAATTATGGAAGGGTTTGCTACGAGCTCCACTGCAATTGTCAGTCGCTTTCTCTGCTCTGTTGATAAGCCAGAAGTACCAGGCATTCCAACCAAAGCCTGTCTTAAACTATCAAGCTCCACTAGTTTCATTACTTGTTCAATAAATTCCTGCAGAACAGTTTAATGTCAATGAATTGATCATAATTAAGCACACTAACACTATTCGTTATCATTACTTGTTCAGTAAGGAACTTACATGCTTTTTCTCTATGCTTACTTCCTTTGGAAGCCTTAATGATGCAGAAAACCACAGGGACTCCTCAACTGTCAGCTGAGGAGAATGTATGTCATTTTGTTCAACATATCCTGCTATTCTGGCAAATGTTTGTTGCACTTTTGGATAGCCAGATATTTTAATATCACCCTCAATATACCCTCCTGTTTTCCTTCCAGCAAGAACATCCATCAAAGTGGTCTTTCCCGCTCCACTTGATCCCATTAAAGCTGTAAGGACACCGGGTGCAAAAACCCCACTCACTTTTGACAAGAGCTTCAACCTAGTTTCTGTTATGCCTTGTTTTGCTATCTCCTGGAAAAAGCAAGTTCGTTCAAAAACAGTTAATGGTGCAGGCAAATCCTACTACTTGTGTTTGTCTTTGAAAAAAATGCATTCAGGAAACTGAAACTACAAATGCCCCACCTTTGGCATATCAACGTAATAATTGACATCGTGGAATGTCATTGTCATAGGTTGAAAAGGAAGAATCATTCCCTTGGCTTTGCTGTCATCACCGCTAGATTTGGATCCATTTTTATCAGAACTCTCTTGTGAGTCCTCGTCATTGTCGAGAATAACAGCTCGCGGTTTTTGGAGTGCTGTGGCATGCAAAAGCAAAAAGAGTCATAAAACTGGTATCCTTTGATTGGAGAAAATGACAGTCCTTGGAGACCAACCATTACATACCAAAAGAAATTTCATTGATTAAAATGAGAATAGAAAGATAAGGAAAATTATTCTAAACTTACGATTCAGGTAGCTCAAGCTCCAAGTGATCAACAAGTTGAAAAGAATTGTGTAGAGTGTTAAAACTCCAAAACCAATCCAATACCAGTAATCATCCTTTGGTATATCGAATTCGTTGAGAATATTGTGACCAACTGTGTCGTTCCCGAAAGCAGAATGCTAAAACACAAAGTTCCCATAATTACATAAATCTTCTATAAACCACTAGCAATACGGGATAGAAAAGCAAGAATAAATTTAATTAGCATGTATGAAATACCTGCATCCATCTTGTAGCAGTAAATTCATTGACTGAAATTGCTCTTTGTCCATAGGTAAGAGGTGACACCCAGTAACCCCAAATCCACCATGGCTTAATCATACCTGAAAGAGTAACAATCAAATCATTAACAACAAAATTGCCTTATATCTGCATTTTATCCATTAGTTCTTGGTTCAGCCTACCTTTTGGGATAATAAATCCTCCCAGCAAGAAGATAATCATCAATGCAGCTGATCCAAATGTGTTAGCAATGACCATATCACGTGCAAGAGCAGCCATAAACCGGAAGAGACCTAATGCCATTTGGTGCAGCATAAGTAGCAAAAGCATGTAACGGAAAAACCTGAAATATTAATCAGAATGCAAAGAGTATTAGTCTTGAATATTTTTTTTAAAGAAAAAAAAATTCCCAACAAAGGATGTAAAGAAAAGTACCTTCCAGGAGCAGGGGCAAACCCAACAGAGTAGTATACAACACAAGTCCATACAACAGCTTCAACAAGGGAATAAGGTACCCCGAGAATCCAAGTGGACAAAGACCATGCCCATCCAGGATAAAATAAATTGCCTCTTTGTTTGTAAAAGACAGGTAGCCGAGCTATCATGAGTGATAACTCAGAATAGCCATTAAACATCATGTGCACCAGTCCAAAAAATAGAGCTGATTGATAGAGATTGCCATAAGCCTCATCCTTAGCATGAAATCTTGTTTGTAGGAACATTGTGCATGTGACAAGTCCAACAAATGTAACCTTTGACAGCAAGAGAAATTGTCAAATTTAAAATTATGAGAAGATGCCTTCAAACAATAATTAAGAGATTCACAAAGCACAAGCCTATATACAAACAAGTGTTCTGTGAGTGATATCAAGAAATCATATACTTTAGGCGTGTTCTATACTTCTATTGATATATAGTGTGTATTTTGAACTCTAAACTTATGTTCATCTTATTTATATGTTTTCCATGTTGAATTGATTGACAGGGAAAAGTGTTGGAGGTAATCTATAATCTACATTTAAATATGAACTCTACTTTTAAGTTGTAAAAGATTAATGCAACCTTTCTAACTTATCATGAATTCTACTTGTAAAAAATTAAGAATTGAAAACTATTTATAGAAACAAGTGCATCATTATTTAATTGAGTTTATATATACCTGGCAGGTCCTAAAAATATAGAGAAACCTATGCCCGTTGAGCAAGGTCAATTCTCGTGACAAACAAGCCTTAAAGAGCTCCCATTTTGGCACAGCAAATCTACTTCTTGGCAAAGCTAAAGGATGACTCTTTGATTTGTCAAAGGAAGCAGTACACATGGATTCGATAGACTTTCCAAATTTGGAATTTTTAAAGGCTTCTGCAATCTCTGGTACTGAAATAAATTTATATGGCTTTGAAGAATCAGCCCAGTATTGAGCTTGATCTTTTTTAGAGGTCACCTGACATAGGAAAATACCAAGTTTTAAGCAATAACTTCATAGAGCATTTGAGTTTGACAATTAAAAGAGCAAAAATCTACAAATACCTCTTGAAGAAAATCTGCAACTCCCTTGCGTGGTGGAAGTTTGAAACCTAATGATTCAAAAAACTCCAGCACATCTTCTCTGGGGCCTTGATATACCACATGCCCTTCTGACAGAAGCACAAGATCATCAAAGAGCTCAAATGTTTCTGGTGCAGGCTGAAGTAGAGCCATCAATACAGTAGCTTCCATTTGATGAACAAAATTTCTTATGCATTTCACTATCTGGAATGTGGTAGAGCTATCAAGTCCAGTTGATATTTCATCCATAAATAGAGCTTTTCGTGGTCCAACAATCATTTCTCCTGAAGTAAAAAATATGAAATGCAAAAGTATGTCATTGCTTGCTACAATTTTCAACTTCAATTAGTGCCTTCATAATGTCTTAATCTTCTGGTATAGACACAGTCACAACAAATATGGATTGAATTTTGTATCATCTAGAAACTTATCTGTCCCTAGATCAAACATGGATTCAAATGTATGAACTATGAACTGTGTTAGTTTCTCTATTATTATATCTTAATTTCCTATCTTAGGAATCAAAAACAAAATTACTATTGAAATCTCCTTGAATCCTATCAAAGCTATATTTTACATTACAAGTGGAAATAATTAACTTCATCTTAAAAAACAGAAGGAAAAAATAGAGGGACTGAATTTGGACCTTCTTTGTATGCTAAATTAAAGAGGTAATCCAGTTAGATTAACTTAAGAATATGCCACAACAAGAGCCTAATTTCAAAGAAAATTTCAACAAATTCCTAGAGAGGGGAGAGAGATCACCTGTTGTAACTCTCCTTTTTTGGCCACCAGAGACCCCCCTTAACATATCATTACCTACAACCGTATCTGAACATACATCAAGACCAAGCACTTTCAAAACATAATCTGTCATCACACTGTGCCTTTTGCCACCAACAGCCGTTGCCTGTGGAATAAAATCAGTTTCAAAAAACACAAATTAGAGGACCTCCCTGAACTTGCATATATACATGACTTTTCATATTATTTAAGATGAAACAACCTTCATGAATGCATCAATTTCTGGACTGGGCAGTATGTTTTTCTCCTTCTCCAAGCGTTCCAGATTTTTCACAATCTCTGTTTATGACATTAGACCAGAAATTAAGTAATTGAATCGTGAAATGGAAAATAAAAATTGTATATAATGAAATTAATATATTATAGTCATACCTGCATCACTTGAACCTTGACATCTGTTAGCAAAATCAAAAGTTTCTCTTACTGTCAGTTCTGCTATGTGATTATCAGTTTGGCTAGTGTATGCAGAAGCCCTTTGAATGCAAAACTCGTTTTGCTCATGGCCATTGTATGTTATACTACCACTTTTCTGCAAAGGTATTACAGAAACAAAGTTGTAATGTAATTCTAATTAAGATGAGAATGGAATTTTGAAGAATGTTATGACGTGTCAAAATTATTGTCATGCTGACATGCAATTCAGAACCGGACTTATTTCAGTTAGATAAAGGCTATACAAAACAAACAGAATCAATCTTAATGCCTGTTGGTATAATGATTTAAAGCACTAGAGTACACAAACAAAATGGTTTGTAGACACCAATTTTCGTACAATTCCTATTTTATAAAAATAAAAAAATGTTGACTAAATAAGGCTTGCCCTATATAATAGTTTAATATTTATTTCAAAGGACCAAAATGTAACCATAATACTTCACAAGATAAAAACATTAGAAATCACAAATGTAAACTAGCCTTGCCCAAATGGAATGAGATCCTTTGAAGTTGTCCAAAAAGTGCAGAGAATCTAACTATATAAAATCCTTTTCTTTTATGATAAAATAATAATTGTAAATAAATATAGTTTAAATAACTAAAACAATGTATGAGTATAGTTTAATTAATGTTAACCATTAGTTATTTAATTTAGGACTGTAGAGAATCCTAATCCTGCATGCCTAGAATTTGTACTACCTTGAGGTTGCTATCAAGCTTTCCCGCAAGAGCCAAAAGTAAGGTAGTTTTGCCCGATCCTGGAGGTCCTAACAGCAACGTCATCCTACGCAACAACACATAACGCTAAGTTTGGTATTCATTAAAATACAAGCACATGAAACTGTGAAATTTCTCCAAAAAGTTCTATTATATGCAACATTACACATTGAAATAGTATATGTTTCATTCACTATTAATTATACTAATAAAAATAATTGATTCAATTCAGTAGCCCGTTGCAAATGTTTGGCTAAATTTAATCCTACACACGACGATTAGTATTAGTATATATATTTCCATTCCACCAAGTGAGGGGTTCCATGAAGAACATAAATAATGTAAAAAGGTTAAGTATGTTTTTAGTCCTCTAAAAATTGACCGTTTGATTTTAGTCCTCAGAAATTTTTTTCCTCAAATAAAGTCCCTCAAATATTAAAAATATCCTAATTAGATCTTTGTACTAAATTCTGTTTAACTTTTCTATTAAATGATGACCATATCAACTTTCAAATAAAGTATTTTATTACCTAAAGTGCGTAGTGATAATTTTTAATAAAAAATCGTATAATTACCTTTGCTTTAAGATAAAAAAATCTGTGATTTAGGATTAAACATGTAATAATTTTATTCAAAAAGTATATTACTAATTTAACCTAGACATAACAGTTGACATGGATAATCACAACAGAAAATTAATGGTGACGTGATGTTAATGTGGTCATCATTTTAATAAAAAAGTTAAACAAAATTTAATACAAGGATCTAATTGGGATATTTTTAATATTTGAGAAACTTTATTCAAAGAAATTTTTTTCTAATGACTAAAACTAAAACGGGTCAATTTTTGGAAGACCAAAAACATATTTAAGCCTAATGTAAAATAACAGAATAAGCATTACCTTCCAGGTTTGATAACGCCACTTATAGTATTCAAGATGGTCAAGGAATGTCTTTGAGGTCGACCTATCCCCATGCTGGTTGCTAAACCCTAGATGCCACCATCATCAATATGAATCAGTTTGCATTGTAAGTTTGTAACTAATCACTAACAATCATATATAACAATGGAGGAAGATCTCAAGGGCCAAGCGCTTGTGCTTTTGTATTAATTATTAAACATAAAACATAATCGAATTTTTGGACTAGAGTACGGACAATATTTTTGAACTAATGTCATTAAACATAAAGTATAATCAATATTTTTACTAAATTAATTTGATCAGTAAATTGTTTTTCTCTTGAAGTTCCGCCGCCATATATATTAGTATGAGAGTGAGTAATAGGTATAAACCTCGAGGACGTCTATCGTGGAATTGGCCAAAGTTGGCAGAGCTCTTGAACCTAGCTGAACATCAGCTCCAATTGTCAAGTTTCTGTATCTCACTTCGACACTTGGCACCTCCAATCCAACCCTTTTTGCACAAATAATTTAAACGCAAAATCGTATATAGACTCTTCATGCATGTAATATTATAGAATAAGCCTCAATCTAGGAATTTTTTTTCGGTGCTCATATTAATTTTTTGAAAGTGTTTGAGAATATCATAGACTCATGCATTTTGATGATCAGCATGGTTTACTTTGGAATTCTATGTCCTTAATTTCAGCTAAGAAACAGAGATAAATCAAGTCATCTTCCCAAGAAAAATTGAAAAAATTCTAACCCTCTCTTTCGTTCAATATATAATTCTTTGTATATATTAAATGAATTTAATCAGCTTACACTACCATCCAATCATAAATTATTATGCATGTATGGTAAAACAATTGTCTTTAATAATAATTATTTTAAAATTCATATCTACAATTATTTCTATTTGATAGGTAAAATTTTCACTAACTATATATAAAAATTAAACCCATTTTAAATTTCAACCAGACGAAAATGATTGTTTTACACACTTTGAAAAATATATACATCTTGAGAAAGAGGTCGGGAAAGATAAGAGACGAATGAGATTAATGACGTGTTAGCAAAAAAAAGATAAAATAATTTAAAATTAAAAAATTAAATATATGCAAGATTGATAATGGAAACTTATAAAAAACAAATATTTACATTATAATGGAAAAAAATAACTACACATACACTCTTAAAGAAATAAGTGTACATATATAAATAGAACATATTAAATGAGAACTTTTCTTATCATAAAATATAAGAACAATAAATTTAGGTCATATAATTATATATGGAAAATCAAACTTTAAAGTCATGGTTAGATGACCATGTAAAAATATCGTGTATATATATATTTTTTAATCTAAATCATTTAAATATAATCTAATAAGCTATATTTATATTCTTTATTTTTCACATATAAAAAGCATCCTCTTTTAATCTTGATCTTGATTGATAGATAAATAGATAGATAAGGATGTAAAAGCGTTTACCTGTTGTAGCGTTCCTTGATGGCAGAAAGGAGCTTGTAATTGTCTTGTTCATTGGTGGCCAAAGCGTCCTTGACGAGGCGTTCGCGGTGGGAGCGATTCAACTTCCTCACATCAATTTGCTCCATAGCCTTGGCCTTCACCTTACCGGAACCAACTTTGTTGCTCACCCCCGAAGATCGCCTCCTCATCAACGCCGTGGTGACACGCTTCTGCGTTGGCAGCCTCAGCAGCGCCGCCATTTGAAGCTCCTCTTCGTCTTCTTCCACCCATTCGGCGTTGGAAGCCCTCGCAAACGACTCCCTCGCCGTCTCCATGTCGAAACTGAACCCCGCCATTGCCATTGCTCCTTTCTCTCTCTCCTTCTCTCCCTAGCTAGCTTCCTCCCTAACTAAAAGAGCATTCGAAGAGGAGTTCCTTCCTCTTCTCTTTTTCTTTCTCTTTCTCTAACGCGAGAGAAAGAGATGAAATTCGAGAAGGGGAAGGAAGGAGGATGTTTGATGAAAAGAAAAAATGCGGAGGAGAAGGAAGAAGAAGGATTGTTGATGAAATGAAAGAATCTGGAAGAGAAAGAATTTATGTTAACTATTTATACGTAGGCCATACATAACGTGATGCATGGACGAGACGGGTGACCGAGTCAACTATGCTGGGATTTCTAGTTGTCAGACAAATTTAGCGTACCATATGTCCTCTTATTTCCCATTTTATGATTGCTTGTTTGTTGTGGTCCCTTTCTAGAAACAGTTTTTTCTTTCTTTTTGATAAATCCTTCGTAGAAAATAAAAATACTAATACTATTTGTACAGTACCTTTTTTCACACATCCTTATTATCTATTGCGTTGGAAAGAATTATATATATATTAATCTTTTGTCGTTAAATAAAATACATATAAGTCTTGTTAAAAAATTTATTCAGATTCACATTTTATTTAGTATAAATCAAATCTTACTAAGTACTAAGCTTTTTTTTTTTTTTTTGTTACAAGTACTAACCTTTTTGGTTTGACAAAATGATTTATTTTTATTTTTATTAATAATTATAAAAATAGATTATCTTATTTTTATTTTGTTTTCTAGCTATCTCTAAGGATTGGGAATAATTATATTGACATTTTTCAAGATTAGCATTAATGATACTTACATCTTTTTTGTTACACAATTATCTACTACCCTTCTATCTCACTTTTTTTTTGTTATTTTTGAGGTATTATGTATGTGATTCATACGTAAAAGTAGAGGAGTTTAAAAAATAAAGAAGGATTAATTGTACTTTTTCTCTCAAAATTTTATAATTAATTTTGCAAATTCCCCCCCCCCCCCCCATTTTTTTTTTACGAATTTTACCCCCCATTTTACAAAATATAACATAGAAAAACTACCCACAATTAAGACATTTTGTGGCAATTTTTCCTTTTGAACCGCCACATTTAAGACAATTTTGTGTCGATTCTACTTGGGGGCAAAATTTGCGGTATTTTGTAAATTAGGAGGCAAAATTTGTAAAAAAAAAATTTGGAGGCAAAATTTGTGAAATTTTGGGGGACAAAAAAGTGCAATTAATAAAAAAAAAACATAAAAGTGGAGGAAGAATATGCAATTTTTTTATTAAATAACGAATGTCAACATGAAAAAGTAATATATATAAAATAAAAATGGTAACCCTTAATATTTTAATTAAGAAGGATGTGCAAAATTTGATATCTCGATGTTCTTTAATATTATCATAGTGCTATATTCCCAAAGCACACTCATCAATGCATATGGCAATGCATGGTAAACTAGCCACTACTACTCATGCATGGTCTCCCACTCTTACAATTTTTTGAGTCCTACAACTCTCAAAAATACCATTTCCTCAAAGCTTGTCCTTACAACTCTTTCTCCATGAATTCTTTATATGGCAAAGATTTCAACTCTGTTACAAGGGCAAAAGAAAGGACAGAGGAAACAAATATGGCACTAACCATAAATAGGGAGATAGATGAGTTTAATCAGTTCATCAATGAAATGGAGTTAGTAGATATACAGATGATGGGAAGAAGATTCACGTGGTATAGATCAAATGGACACGCAAAAAGTAGGCTGGATAGATTTTTGGTGACGCAGGAATGGGTCAATATTTGGTTAAGAAGTGCTCAATACATACTCAATAGAGATGTGTTAGACCATTCCCAATTATCCTAAAAAACTCAATTGTGGATTAGGGACCACAGCCATTTAGAGTACTAAATTGTTGGTTCATGGATTCGAGATTCTCAAAATTTGTGGAGAAAACATGGAGAGGCTTTGAAGTGGAGGGGTGGGGTGCACATGTCTTTAAAGAAAAACTGAAATTAATGAAAGAGGAGTTGAAAAAATGGAACAAAGAAATATTTGGGGACCTACAGAACACATCCAAGGAATTGGTAGAAAAAATTAATCTCATGGATTTGAAAGATGAATTAGAAGGGCTAAGTGGTGAAGAAGTTTAATAGAGGAGGGAGTGGTTGGCAGAATTATGGAGAGTATCAAGATGTTATGAATCTCTGCTACATCAAAAATCAAGAAGTAAGTGGATCAAAGACGGAGATGACAACACAATTTTTCCATACAATGATCAATTGGAGAAGAAGGACAAATGCTATAAGAGGTCTGACAATGAAGGAACGTTGGGAAGAGGATCCTACAAAGGTAAAAATGGGGGTAAAACAATTCTTTCAAAATATGTTTAAAGAAATTACATAGGAGAGACCAGTTTTGGATGGCGTACCATTTACAAATATTAGGGATGAGGAAAACAATATGCTTACAACAAGATTTGAGGAGGAGGAGATTAAAAATGTAGTTTGGGATTGTGATGGCAGCAAGAGCCCGGGGCTAGATGGTTATAATTTTAAATTCATCAAAACTTTTTGGCATATATTAAAATCTGGTATCCAGAGGGTACTATAGGAGTTTTACATCAATGGGATGATTCCCATAGGTGGAAACCTGCCTTTTATTGCATTGACCTAGAACAAGGATAACCCACAAAACTTAGAGGAGTACAAACCTATTTCTCTTAGGGTGTATGTATAAAATAATTGCAAAAATCTTATCTAAGAAGATAAGGTTGGTGATGAATAAAGTAGTGGATGAAAGACAATTTTCATTTGTTGGAGAGAGGAATATGTTGGATAGGGTGTTGATTGTTAATGAAGTTATTTATAAGGCTAGAGCTAAGAAGAAGCCTTGTTTAATTTTCAAGGTTGATTTTGAAAAATCTTATGATTCAATGAGTTTAGAATTCTTATACTACATGATGAAGCGCATGGGTTTTTGTGTAAAATGGATTGGGTGGATTAAAGCATGTATAGAAATAGCAACAGTGTTAGTCCTGGTTAATGGAAGCTTGACAAAAGAGTTCAATGTTCAAAGGGGATTGAGACAAAGAGATCCCATTGCCCCTTTTCTGTTCTTAATAGTCGTGGAAGGACTCAATGGATTGATGAGTCAAGCTATAACAAGGTACTTATTTCTAGGATTTAAATTGGGAGGCGAAGGGATGGATATATCACTATTACAATTTGCTGACGATACACTAATTTTTGGTGAGGAGTTAATGCGAAACGTGGTTGCTTTGAAGATCAAATTGAGATGCTTCGAATTGGCTTCAAGACTTAAAGTCAACTTTTATAAGAGTAGTTTGGCATCTATTGCGATTGAGAAGAATGTAACATAGAGATATGCCTTTTTGCTAAATTGTAGATCCATGTCTATCCCATTCATGTATTTGGGCATTCTAGTTGGAGCGAATCCAAGAAGGGAGATAACTTGGAACCCAATAGTGTGTAAGCTAGAAGGAAAGTTGTCTTTATTGAAGCATAAACAATTGTCCTTTGGTGGCAGGGTGTGTCTTATCAAGTCAATACTATCTTTCCTTCCTTTATTTTATCTCTCTTTTTTTAAAATGCCCAAAGGTGTTATCCATAGAATTAAATGTATTCAAATGAATTTCTTATAGGTAGGTGAAAAAGGGAAAAGGGTAGCATGGATGAGTTAGGAAAGGGTCTATTACTCAAAGGAGGCAGGGGGCTTGGTATAAAAAATTTGAAAGTCTTTAACATAGCACTTTTGGGGAAATAGAGGTGGAGGATGTTAAAGGATCAAGATAGTATATGGTTTAGGGTGCTAAAAGCAAAATATAAGGAAATAAGTTGACGAGAGAGTCTTTAGGAGGCGGTTAGTGTAGTGGAGAGATCTTGGGAAGATTCGTCTAAAGGTTGATCAAGAAAATTGGTTTGATAAGAATATCATGTGGAAAATTGGGGATGGGAAGAGGGTTATGTTTTGGAAGGACAAATGGGTAGGGGGAGAAAGCTTGAGTACAAAATATAGTAGGCTATATGCAAACTCAAACAACAAAGATGTATGGTGGGAGATATGGGGAAATGGCTTGGGGGATGTTAGGAATGGAAGTTAAGTTGGAAAAGGGATTGGTTTGAATGGGAGAAGTTGTTGGTAGAAAAGATGATGGAGGAGATAAATGTGGTAAGGCCAAGATGTGAGTTTGGAGATTGCTGGACATGGAAGGCGAATGACTTTGGTGATTACATAGTGAAATTAGCTTACACTTTGTTACATGAACAAAGCACCCCAAAAGATACTCATTTCTTTAGGTGCTTTTATGGCACACTTATACCAACTAAAGTCGTAGCTTTTGCATGGAGAGTGCTAGTTGTAACATCCCGGGCGTTGACGAGGGCGGGGAGTGATCGCCGGTGCAAAAGAGATGAGGCACGGACAATGAGCGGCTCCTGGCAGGCTTCCAGCGGGAGGGGTACATGAATGAATCGAATACACACCTGAACGAGAGGGTTCCAGAGGCTGTGCGGGTATGGGACTGTACAGTTGAGGATAGCTTAAAAAGAATTAATAAGTGCTACCTATACCAACAAGATGTATCTACTTTTCGGTAACCTATCACTTAAGAACTCCACAGTTAAGCGTGCTTAACTTGGAGCGATTTAGGGATGGGTGACCTACTGGGAAGTTTCCCGGGAAGCGTGTGAGTGAGGACAAAGCACGCTGAAAAGTCTTGTGTTGGTTTGTGGGGACAGTCACTCATCTTGAAAGCGGCCGGGCGTTACACTAGTTGATAGAATTTAAACGAAGGGCAACCTAAAAAAGAGAAATATTTTGCAGGATACTATGGAAACCTTATGTCCATTGTGTAGTCAAGATGAAGAAACCACTTGTCATCTTATGTTTTCTTGTCCATTTTCTTCTTATATATGGAAACAATGCTATAGCTTCTTGGGAGCTCAAGTAGTCATGCCTCAAGATTGTAGGAGCTATTTTTAACAACATACGTATGGTCTATTAGGGAACAAAACTTAAAAGGTTTAGTGGGTTATGTGGTTTATAGCAATATGGACTATATGGTTGCAAAGAAACAATGTTGTCTTCAAAAGTGAGTCCATAGATGCTGAGAATGTGTTAAACTTAATAAAATGTAGATCTTGGTCATGGTTAAGTGCAAAAGTGAATAGATTTTCATTTTCATATTATGAAAGGTCAGCAAATCCAATGTATTGCTTAAAAGCTATGTAGGAAATATGCATTTTGTATATGGGTTTGGGTACCCCTTATACCTCTAATTAATATATTTTTCTTTGTTGATAAAAAAACAACTCAAAACGTATGTGACCATTACCATAATGTGCAACAATTCATAAGCAATATGCACTACTTTATTTCCTCGATCTGAGGCTGACACGAAGTTTTTTCATTCATATTTGTACACATTAACCTTCTCACCTTTTAGTTTATGGTTCATATCATTATCACCCTTTGAACACACAACTTCTTCACCACGAAGAAGAAGAATCTTAACCATAAATTGATGAAAAGTTGATAACCCATAGCTCTGGCTCGCAGGTGAGTTGGGTTAAAAGAAATCTGACTCACAAATACTTGATCATTTGAACTCTACTCACTTGTAAGGTTGAATTGGGCCAAGACAAGGTGATTCAGGTTTAAGTCATTTTTTTTTTACTAAATTGCATTTTTTTTAATTTAATTTTCTAGGGACCTTGTATCAAATTCTCTTAACTAACTTGACACCTTGACCTATGTTGAACCTTGAACCCAGTTACACATCTTATGTACAAACCTTGATTCAGGTTCAAGTTCACTACACAACATATTGAACCTTTGCCCCTTGGCCTCCCTCACCCAACAATTTGTTGTTTTTCATGAAAAAGTTTTATTCATTATTTTCAACTTCACGATGGTTCCATTTTTTGTGAAAGAATCCCCTCATATAATTTGCGTTTGAATTTCGAAGTCAGAGTTCTTTATAGTTTTCATTTGTAGCGTTTATGGTAGTTACATGTAGAGGGGAAGTATTATTTAAATGTAGAGGGGGTGGTTGGTAGGGCCATGGCCACTCCCAAATTTTTTTAAAATGTATATAAATTACTATATAAAACTATTTTATGGCTTCTTATTTTTTTAAATTAAAAGATATAAAAATATTTTATCCATCTAATCTATTTCATTCTTTTCTTACATGTTATTTATATGCTATCTCTTATATTACTTACAAGAAATTATTACTTAGATATTAAATTTCTTGCATATGTTATGTATGTCAAAATTTAATTTTTCTTTAATAAGTTATGTTATTTTGTCGCACTCCCTCTTAATTCACAATTCTAGGTTACATGATACATGTTGCCAAAGTTGTTGCTTCGTGTAGTTCATGGTGGTTCTTTGGTTGCCATACCTCTTTGCCATTCAAATTTCATGTTATTAAAGCTCGTTGATCAATAGTTTTGTGTCACAAAAAGAGGTTGAATTGTGCTTTTAAGAAACTTTTTGAAAGAAAAATTAATTTTGCAAAGATAAGCATTCAAGAAGCAATAAGGAGAAAGATAATGTAATTGTTTGAAGTTTTTAGACCAATCATTTGAAGTTTTAAACAATACTCTTGAACACAAATTTTATGAAAACTAAGTTATAAAAACACTTTTTTACAAGACAACTCCAAGGTTAACAAACCAAAAGAAGATGAAGAGATAATAAGAGGAGTACTCAAAAAAATTATCTTGATTCACTCTCCAACTACTTGAAAGTTATGTCTAGTGATCTTTGGAACACAAATTAAGATTTTTACTATGCACAAATTAAAAAAATGCAATCAGAATCCTTACACCCAAGTATTCTTTATTTAAGTCTCTTTATGTTTACATACCCAAGTTTCTTTCATGCAAAAGTCTCTTTAGATTCACAAACACCTCCAAGGTATTTTCAAATAATTAATAAAATAAAAATTTATTGTTATCTTAAATTTGTATAATAAAGAGTAATGATAGCTTAAGGATATTCCCTTAATTTTGGGATGAAATGAACATATTTATAAATTTTTTGTTGCTTTAAGTTTGAATTACAAAAGTTTGTTCAATTGGATTTGTATTGTTCACTTTTGGAGTAGTGAAGATTATGAATTATTTATTATGCTGTTTGATCATTTGAATGATGATTGATTGATTGGTCCTAAACCCACCAGGTTGGTAGATTAAGTTAGGCTGAGTTGGTTTATCTTTGAACTTATTAAAAGTTGCCCTAGTTTTGAGAGCTTAGATCTAATGAGACTATAGGTTCAACATTCACTACAAAAAAATTCATGAAGTAATGACACAAAATTATTCTTTCATTGCTAATTTTGTGGTCATAAAATTTTAACAGTGATTTTTTTAAAAATTATACACACACACACACACATATTCTTCTGTCACTAATTTCAATTATTCTAATAAAGAAAATACATGTTTACATATTGTAACGCCCTTTAATAAATAAATATATATATATATATATATATATATATATATGTCAGGATCCGTTGATACTAGGTGTCAAAGTTAGTCAAATTACACCTTCAACAACTTTTTGTAGAATGTAAATTTAACCAATCCAACTGTTGAATTTGATGTTCTTATTAATTAGATTAAGTATACAAAATTTCATCTAATTCTAAAATTATTTAGTAGTTCATCACATCACTTTATTTTAACATATAATATGATATTGAAATATATATAAATATTCATTGTTAGATAACATATGTAGAAAAGTCCAAATGATGTGAAATTTGATATACATGATCATGAAGATAATATCACATAATTCAACAGTTGGATTGGTTAAATTTGTATTATACAAAAAGTTATTGAAAGTGTAATTTGATTAACTCTTATACCTGGCGTCAACGGATCCTGCCCCTATATATATATGGGGCAGGATCTATTGACACCAAGTGTAAGAGTTAGTCAAATTACACATTCAATAACTTTTTGTATAATACAAATTTAATCAATCCAACTGTTGAATTTGATGATATTATCTTCATGATTATGTATATCAAATTTCACATCATTTGGACTTTTCTAAATATGTTATCTAATATTAAATATTTACATATATTTTAATATTATATTGTATGTTAAAATAAAGTTATTTAATGAATTATTAAATATTATATTGGACTTTTACTTGTATGTATGTATGTATGTATGTATATTTTAAATGATAATAACATGCAATGCTTGCGTGTTATATGTACCATAATCTATTATATGGAGTGGTATTTTTTTTCATAAAACAATAATAATTTCCTTTAAGAAATAGAAATAAATAAATACGCATGTATACAACTTTATGAAATAAATTGAAATATAACATAAATATTTACGTAGCACTTAATTTGTTAAAAAATCAGTGAACGTATGTACAAACCCATTGCCTGGTAATTAAAAAAGAAATACATAAAGTATATCCAAGTAAAAGTCAAAAAACAGCCAAACAGTTGGCATCAATACTAACTACAAAAAGAAAAGTATAGTTGGAAGGATCTAAGAACCATCCTCATGTGCTTAAAGTACCATGCTAGGGTCTTCATCACTACTTCTGCTCTAAGTAATCTCCCTTCTAGCTTTCTGTTGTAGTTACAACCTTTGTGCTTGTCTTCTATGAGGAACTACTAGGGTATGAATGAACCGTGCTCTCCTCTTACGATCCCTTGGGAAAAAAAGGGCAAAACTCCTCCTCTCTTTTTAGGACCTTTCTACTTCCTCAAGTAGGTTGTTGTAACACCCATTTAATTTTAAATATAATTCATATTAATTTAGTTATTAAGTTTAAGTAAATAAAAATGTGTGTAAAATTTTTCCAGTTTTAAAAAAAATTCCAAACTTAACAGAATTTGGAAATGGTAATAAAATATGAAAGATATATACATATATTTCATAAAATTGTACATCATGGTTTGAGTAATACATAACAGTCAGAAACAAAAGTACATCGAAATACATATACTACCTAGCCCACTATATACATCAAAAGAGATCCTATATAGAGCAGTATTTATCTACCCTATCCCTTATACAAAAAGAAAATACTATAGGTCTTCAAGTCCTCCTTCGTTGAGACGTTTTCTATCTCGTACTTAGCATCACGGAGCGTTAATGTCGTCTTCAATAATCACGACCAATCATACACAAAAGAAAATAATGGAGTGAGGTGTTTTGTTCTAAAATCACTTTTACATGTGCGGTAGGAAATCTACCATAAAACAAAGACAAAACACAACTGACAACACAAGAGATCCTAAGATTCATTCTAAGTTGTATCCGACTATCCTTGACTAAGTATAGATCCATACTTCCCATTAGTGGGTAACAGTTCTCAACAGAACCTGGGAAGTGACTGGGAGTATATATACCTCTCTCAACACCATCACATGGTACAGTCCTCGTCATCATTGAGGAACAAAATAACAATTTAGGATATCCATTTATAGAAGTATACTCTCAAACCAATCTTGGAATGCTGAGCAGTTGTCGGGGTTATCGAGTTTGGTCAGGTGAATATCCCGGCTCAAGGGCGCTACCCTGGCCATTGGGACCTTCACCACTCGATGCTTACCCCCAAGACCTCCGCAAGTGGGTCTCTGCCTTTCATTCCTCAGCGTACCAAACTGTGGCTTCCCTAGCAAGGTGCCATGTCACTACATGTCACTTGCTTTACATTACTCACTAAACTATCAATTCCTAACTTCTCAAGCAAAGGTTTCCCTGGTCTCATTTAACTTGAGCACCAGTACAATCAACATTTCTGCCTTATTTTGCAAAAATTACACAATACCAGAATTTTAACAGAATAACGACATAGCAATTATAGTATAATTACTAAAATTTTGGCAGAATAACAACTAAATAAATACATTTTAATTTTCTAAAATTGAGCAGAGTAACAGCTTAGCAAGCGCATTTTAATTTTCTAAAATTGAACAAAGCAACAGCTTAGCAAATAAAATTTAATAATTAAAATTTGAGCAGAGTAACAATTTAGTAATTATGATTTAATAATCTAAATTTGGGCAGAGTAACAACTTAGTAAAAATTAAAGTTTAACTTTAAACAATAATAACAATACTAAAATTTAAGCCTAAACGGGTTTAGGGGAAAACTCTTCTTACCAACATGCAAAGTGACAGTAATTTAGAACCAACCCCACTCCCCCCATTACCTCTAAGATAGTTGATGAAGATGATGGAATTGTTGGTGCAAAGCTTCTAAGAGGAGAAATTCTACTAGTTGAAAACTAGCAAAATTTTAACATAAAAACTAGATAAAAAAATATTTTAGAGAGAGAAAACTTTAGAAAGAGAAGCTCTCTAGCTTGGGAGAGGAAAGGATGAGTGAAAATCTGAAAACTTTGAGGCCTATTTATAGAAGAAGGAGGGGGGTTAGGTGTCCAAATATTTACATCATCCATTATGTCACCATTATGTAATAAATCCAATTTTTATTTATTTTTAATCCAATTTAGGGACACATATCTCAAATAGGTGGTGAATCACCTATTTTAGGGTTGGGGACGTGCTCCACCAGCTGTCCCAAGCCTCCATGTGTCAAATTTTATCTGTAGGTGAATTAACCAGTACCGACAAAAACGCCTAAACTTGAAAAAATTAGCTTTTAATATCAAAATAATGTATTTTAATGCAAAACTGGATAAATACATTAATTTTCATCAAAAATAAATTTCTAATAATAAATTTTAATTTTTATTAATTTGTTTCAAATTATATGTATTTATTTTATATTTTTAAGCTAGAAAATTCATAGAAAATCCATTTTTATTCAATAAATACCAAAATTTGTATCAAAATTCTAAAATTAAATATTTTACCCATAATTAAACTAAAATTACTATTTTCACCCTTTTTGAATGTCAAACCAGTACTGGCTGGCTTATTAGACACGTAAGGGCATTTTGGTCATTTTACACAGAAATTCCAGAAAATTCCCAAAAATTCCCAAAATTATATTTTAATATATATGACATAATTCCAAGCTCAAATTGACATTTTAATGTCAATTGAATCTTTTCCTCATGTCAGTTCTTAATGTTGAGAAATAGGGATAAAACTGTCATTTTTCTAATTTCTCCAGGCTCTGGCTCGGAAAATTATTAAAAATCATGATTAAATAACTCTTGAGATTTTGAGCAAAATGGTGGGAGTCAGAATTTCAAAATTCCTTTCTGATTTTTCAGAATTGTATTGCCAAATATATATAAAAAATAATGGAAGAATTAAAATAGGATTATTATATTTTTCACTACTTTGTTTTCAAAATAAAGTTTTTATAATGAGAGATATTTAATATAAGATTTTCAAAATATTTTGAGGTCAAAAAGTCTCCGATTGGTTCCAACAGTCAACCAAGGGTATTTTTGTCATTTTACAAAAATTATCTCAATAAATTCTAGAAAAATTTCTAAAATTGTTATTAATTGTTCTAAATACATTGATGACTTAAAAACAATTTTTAAACATACAGAATAATTTAATATACAAAAGTAGGGGTGTTACAGTTGTGACATCTACTAGTTTGGGAAATGACTTGGTCTCTAGGGGTAGTATGACTCTATGACTCTCTTCAACTTATACTTTAATCTGTTTTCAAACTTTTGGCATTTCCATTCTTTGTCAGGTTGGATATAGTAGTAACTGGAAAACTTTGACAAGGCTTCAAATTTGGAGGCATATTTTCCTATAGTTATACTTTCTTTCTTAGCGTTTGGAACCTAGTTTCCTTAGCCTGTTGAACATTTGTGGGAAAATACTTCTCTAAGCATTTCTCCAAGAGATCTCATGACCGTCAGCCATCAGTAGTTAACGTGAGCCTATCCACCAATATTTTGTGTCTCCTACCTGTGTGTATGTCGCAAAGTCTACTTTCCTCTCTGCCTGCCATTGCATCACAACAAAAATCTTTTTCATCTCTTGAATCCATAGTTCTGCTCCTTTGGGGTAGTATTCGCCTTTGAATTGATTAGGTTTGTGGTGCTTGAACTCCACAGTGTCACTAGACTATGTGGTTGTATAGGCTCCACCCTTAGTGGTTCTTGAGATTCTTGATGAATTTGTTGCATGTAGGTTTGTTCTGCTGAGTCTGTTGTAACATGCCATTGGCCAACTCCCTCATCATTTGCAGAGTTTCAAAAAGTTCTTCACTTGAGCCTTCGTTGTCTTGATCCGAATAGAGACACATTCCCCACAGGAGGATTCACAAATTCCCTATTAAAACATTGACGGTGTCAAAAAATCAACTACAACGGGTACTTGCTTCATTGACAACTAACGCACAACCAAACACAACACAAAAGATAGTTAAGCCATAACCCCAGGTCTAACTAGACTTGGCTAACTTTAATACTGCTTGGTGTAGCACTTGAAAATATGTAAAGTTTAGCTTTTGGAAGCCTATTTTTTATGTTAGTATCAAAATAATCAATTATTTTAGGAAATAATCGATATCATGGATCTTTGATGATGTTTTGTTTTCTATTTGAACCAAATAATAAATAATTAATCATCTTAGAGGTGAGTCGAAAATTAATTTTAAGTTGGACCAAATAATCAATTATCCAAGAACTTGTTCAAGTATTGTTTTATGTTAGACCAAATAATTGATTTTCAATAATCAATTTTTTGGTGAGATCATGGACTATTTGGTAAAATAATTGATTATCCTAGTGATGGTTCTAATAATTGGTAAAACATAATTTTTTATAGCTTTCAACCACCATTAAAGACCTTTTAGATGTAGAAAAATGGTAAATATTATTTCTCTATATCATATAGAAATATTTGAAAACAAGTAATGAGGTGAAAAAAAAAAAACAAAATTACATATTTTTGATCCCCTTAATTTAGACTATATACAATTTTGATCTTTCAAGTTTTTTTAGCCATACAATTAAGTCTCTTTTTTTTTTTTTTAAATTAAACTTATTTGATTCATTTGTAATTTTTGTACTTAAAACTCTCAAATTCTCATTTCTATCCAAATATTTGGAGGTTTATAATGGAATTATGATATAAAATAATTTTAAAAGTTAAAAAAATGAAATTTAGTAGAAATTTGACAAAAAATTGAAAGATTTTGTAAGATGTAAAATTTAGGTTTGAAGAGGGAAAATTTAAGATTTTTTTTGATAAATTTTGATTGGTAAATTTTGAGTAGAAGAATCTTAAAATAATTTAGTCGAATGAACTTGCAAAGTTTTGGAATAGAAAGTGAGAAGTTGAAAATTTTAGTTAGGAAAAAATTGATAGAGAGACCAATTAGCTTAATTTTAAAAATAGACAATTTAATTGATTCAAAAAAATTAGAAGACAAAATCACACATAATCCAAATTAAAGAGATTTAAAGTACAATTTAGTAAAGTGAAAATAATATAACATTTTTTATTTATTAGTAAAAATAAATAAAAAAACTTAAAACATTTTATTAAATCAAACCAATCACACATAAAGTTTTTATTCAAGTATATTTATTTTATTGTTCCTAATGAAATTGTTTTAGACAAAGATTATACTCTGTGCACCAAATATTCAATGTTGTGAGATCTTAAGCTCTACGATTATCACAGGATTGTCAAATTAAAGATTTGACAATGGAGTTATGCGTCTTGACAAATAGTCCTTTACAGTTTACATCAATAAAAATACACGTTCAACAGAAATAACTGAAGAAACCAAGAAAAAAGAATTTTTAACAAGAAAACAAATTGGCAGAATCTTAAATTTGTAGGAAAACTAATAACAAGGAAATAGATTGATAAGAAAAGTAACTTGACAAGATCTTAATGTATTCATCACTAGTATAGTGTAATATGGTTGATAGATAACTTTGTTTCTTAAGCATGTGGTTAGGGTTCAATTCTCATGCTTGTGTGGATAGACAAACATTTGTTGAAAAAGATTAATCTCTTAAATAAATTTTAGTATTTCGTGAAATTAATCCTTAATTCACGACCAAGGGATATCTTGGGTTTACAAAAATAATAATAAAAAAAAGCACTCAAAGATAAAATTGCAAAAAAATACTAAAAAAAAACGTTTGCAAAAATATAAAGCACAAAAATTACATTGCATTGACTGAAATGTAGAAATTGCAAAAATAAAATAAAAATTGACATGCTCCTTAGAGACTTCGGTTGTGTTTGGTTTCATATTGAAAATCATGAGAATTGATTTTGACTGCAATCAAACTTGATTTTATAAAAATATAGATGTTTGGTTACTTTTAGACAGAATTAATTTTGCTTCAAAACTTCATTTTGACTAAAAGTAATAAAAAATAATTTTTCCATTAGGTTAAGAAATTTAGACTAAATTTTATAGTAAATTTATTTTTAAGATAAAAGCATCCAAATAATTATATAAATTATTTTATTTAAAAATTAATATCATTTAAAATCAATTTTACAAATATTTATCCAAACACTCAATATCGGATATAATATGGCCAGACGAGAAGGGTGGTGAAATTTTGGGGTGAAAAGGCCAGCGGCAGATGTGGCGGCCCTGTGTACGTGGAGGGAAAACACAGTAGGGATAGAAAATGATGTTTGGTGCTGTTCTTGTGCAGTTTGGACTTTGGAGCACCAACAATTTTGACCCTTCGACAGTGGTTATCTAAAAAAGTTGTTATTGAAGACTTGAACCTTTTATTAGCAATTTTGTTGATTCAATAGATAACTGCTATTATAATGGGTTTAAGATAATCTTTTTGTGGAGACTTCATGAATGAAACCACTGTTAAACGCTTTCAGATTAACAGTACTTCTATTCATAACAAACTATTATAAAGGTACTATTAAAAGATAAATTTGACATATTATTGTTATTTTAAATATTTATTTTTATAATTTTTTCAAATTAAACGGGCTTACATTTAACTTTGCCAAATCTTAATTATTGATTAATCAACTAATGGTTGGTCAATTTACACAAAAAGCAGTGGTTGTTTGTTGGGTATTATTGTCTTTCCAGATGCTCTACCAGTTTAAGCCAACTTGCTAAACTTGGGGCGCCGCGATCTGGTATAGTAATAGTACTGTAATGTGATAGAAACTAGTTCACGTTAATTCATGACATCAACCATTAATATTCCGTATCTCCCTTAAACTGCAATGTATCATTCTTGTTTGAGTAATTTTTATATATATTTTAAATTATTAATTTGATTGAAAACAAAGAGTATCTTAAATAAAAATTAGTCAAATAATAATGATTATATGTACGAGGTAGTGAGAATTGACCTTCTTAATAATTTTTTGGCTTAATTATGTTTTTAGTTTCTTAAATTTGAAAAATACATTTTTTTATTCTCTAAATTAAAAATTAATCTTTTTAATCTCTCAAATTTTAAAAATTATTGTTTTAGTCTTTTAGGACCACCTATGGTATCATTTATAGGACAAATTGAATTAACTATGTAGCATTAGTTGAGTTCAGTGTGATGTTTTCACTGAAAGAAACATTATTGGGTGGGTTTTGTGTGGTAAATTCACTAACCGTGTTTGGTAAAAAGAACCAAAACAGAAATTTTTAAAATTTAAGAGACTGAAAAAATTAATTTTTAATTTGAAGACTAAAAAAATATATTTTTTAAATTTAGAGGACTAAAAACATAATTAAGCCTATTTTTTTTAAGACAATGGATATAGTCGCAAAAGCCCAAAAACCAACAAAGTAATTGGTGAGCTATTAAAAAAAAAAAAACTAACGACCTAGTACGCCATCAAATACACAAGCCTACATCTATGATTATTCCATCAAGGCCACTTAATGAAAGGACCATAGCATCATTGGCTGATTGACCAATCTAGTGCAATTTTAAAAACAAAATGTCAAAATGGGGCTCTTTCAAAACATATTACTAACATGGATCTATTTTGACCGTTGAACCGGTCAAACTCGTCGCTCTGACTAGCAGAAATGGGTCAATGTCAGCATTTTTTATTTTTATTTTTTAAAAATTACACATAAGCGTCTGATGTGAAAAATAAATTGCAACACCAACTAGCAAAAATAACGAGATGATGACACGTAGTGCAACCCCGTTATTTCCGCTAGTTTGAATAGCAGAAATAACTAGATGATGACACGTGGCATCATCTCATTATTTCCGCTAGTGGGAATAGCATTTTAAATGCTTATAAATTGCTCTTCCGCTTTTCGCTCACAACACGACTTTTGCATTGTAGTTACATGTTGTTTTTTTTATGTTTTTTTTAATCAATTTATATTTATGTAACGTTTTTTATATTTTTTGTGCAATATTATATTTATATTAATTGAACAATATATATAATAATGTTTTTTTTACATGTAAAAAAACAAATATATTTATATGTTTTTTTTACACAAGCGTTACAGTATATAAATTTATCTTTTATACTTTATATATATGCATTTGCCAAGCATTATATATGTAATTAATAGATAAATAAATTTTTTATTGTATATGAATTTATTACGTATTTAATTTAGCAATTATTCATTTATAATTTTTTATATTTGTAATAAGTATCCTCACTTGTATTTATTTCATGTTTTATTTATTACTGAGTTAATATTACTTCTTTTTTAAAGGTACATCAAACAGAATCATGAATTCAATTGTAGCATTTGTGTATATAAATGGAAGGATGTATGAAGGTGTCAAAGGAGTAACGTTCGAAGGGACAAAGAAAGCAATACAAATTAGACATGACATTAGTTTTAATGTTTTAAGGAGAAAAATTCATGACAAATTTAAATTGTAGGCAAACCAAGTTATATCTTTTGTTACATGTAGGTTTTTAATTTCAAAAGGTGAATGTAAATACAGTGCATTACAAATATGTGATGATGAAGACGTAAAATGCATGATTCATGCATTTGAGCAACAAAATGAAATGTCAGTAATAGAAATGTATGTTGAAGTAGAAGTTGTTGGTAGTTCTATGTTTCGATTAGAAGGTGGTGGAATAAATTCTCGCATGTCTGGTGATCAGAATTTGTCTTATAATCAATCATTGGCACAATCTGGGATGCATAGACAGGTAGAAGCAGATGACAATGATGATGACGACGACGACTATTATGTGTTGTAGTGATATGTTGAGGAATCATTCGGTGATGATATTCCTGATGATGAATCATTTGACATAGATGGTGAGACAACGTCCATTGAAGTAAGTCGTATGATTGAACCATTGTCAATATATCAATCTGAGAAAGGTATGTTTTTCTTTAATTATATTCTTATGTTTGTTTTTCAGAATTAGAATCTTATTTCACAAAATGCATGTTTTTATATATTTTTTATTATTAACGAATAATTAAAGAATGTTATGCAGGTGCAACTCAACGTCCATTTTGGAATGATACTTCTCATTATACAAACATTAATTGGAGTCACCCTAATCAAGAGGAGATATCATCCTTAGATGTTTCTACTAGTTGGAGTGTTGGGGAAGAATTATATGTCGAGTTACAAGTTGAGAGCAAACAGGCTATACATAATGCATTAAAATAGTATGCAATGAAGTTGCATCAAATGTTTGTTGTTGTTGAGTCCAAACCCACGAAGTTGATTTGCAAATGCCCAAACAAGGACAACGGTTGCCATGGTATATGAGGGCAATTTTATTAAAAAAGACCGATACTTGGGTTGTCACCCAATGGGGTGGGCCACATAGATGCTTGAATTTGTTACTAACACAAGATCATGACAAGTTAGATTCCAAATTCATTTGTTTATGCGTACAAGGATTATTGCAAGTTTACATATTTGACTTTGTGAATCAATATCAAAATATTATTATAAATATATTTGAATTTTTTTTTATGTGTAGGAATGATCTCCAAAGATCCATCCTTAAAAATCAGTTTGATTTAGGAGAGAATAACAGCTATGACAAGTTACAAGGTGACATACAGAAAGGCATGGAAGGCCAAACAGAAAGCCATAGTTCGTGAATTTGGAGACTGGGACGAGTCCTATGCCATGCTTCCAAGGTGGCTTAAGTATATGCAAAGGAATGTGCTAGGTACATATTACCAACTTTGCCATGATGAATTTTTTGTTGGTAATCGAGTCATTCGCGGTTACCAGCAATTCCATCGAGTCTTTTGGACATTCAAGCAATGTGGTGATGCCTTTCGCTACTGTAAGCCACTAACATAAGTCATGGAACACACTTATATGGCAAGTACCGTGGGCCTAGTTAATCGCCACAACACAAAATGGCAACAACAATGTCCTTCCTCTTGCATTTGCTGTGGTTGAGGGCGAGACTTTACAAGCGTGGTTGTGGTTCTTGTCGCATTCACGTTTGCATGTCACAGATAAACAGGGCATATGTCCAATTTCTGATCGACATCGTAGCATAAAGTCTGTTGTGCAGAATGAGGCCCTTGGATGGCAACCTCCACATGCTTATCATATGTATTGTATTCGACATATTGTAAGAAATTTTAATCATCGTTTCAAAAATGGAAAACAAAAAAAAATGTTGGTCAATCTGGGTATGTTGTGAGTATATAACCTTTAACTTCACAAATTTATTTTTTACATGATCATATTTTCAATAACTAATTAATTTTATTTTTTTATTATTGTAGGATATACTCCATGCAAACACATTTTTGACAGAAGACTACAAACATTTCGTGAGTGTAGCGCAAATGTCGATAGATGGATAAGTGTCATTTCTATTGACAAGTGGAGTATGGCATATGATGTGGAGGGGCGTAAATTCGGTCACATGACCACGAACCTATCTGAATGCATCAATAAGGTACTGAAGGATTGCCAGAACATTCCAATAACTGCCTTGGTAAAGTCAACATACAGTCGATTTGTTGAGTACTTTGTAAAATGAGGGTCTCAAGTGAGGGCAGATTTGTCAGCTAGCAATATATATTGTGCTAAGTTAGTTGAGGTGATGCGAAAAAATATAGAGGAAGCATCTTCCCACCAGATTCGTAGATACGACATCCAGTCAACGTGGTTTAAGGTGGAGGAGGCATTTAATCCTTTGACTCAGCGTGGTGGTCAGAAATGGATAGTTAACCTAAATGAACGTTACTGTTGATGTGGACGCTTTACTGCATTTCATTATCCATGTTCCCATGTTATTGCTGCGTGTGGTGTAGTTAGCATTAACTACAACCAATACATAGATGCAGTATACATAAACGAGTACATACTACATGCATGTTCAGGTCAGTGGAGGTCGTTGGATAATGAAGAAGCTATGCCACCCGATGATGAGCAATGGATACTTGTCCTGAACCCAACAACCATTCGTGGAAACGGATGACCAAAATCAACAAGAATCAGAAATGAAATGGACTAAGTTGAATCATAACCCAGACAGAGATGTCATAGATGTGGACGGGAAGGCCACAATAGGCGCAATTGTCCCTTACAAGCATAGACAGGAAATTCCGAGCAAAGTAATGAAGAAAACATATAGTTCATAACAATTTTCATAATGTCAATTTATGAAAATTTTAAACTGTCTCTTTAAAACGTTACTTTGTTGTTACCATTCTTAGACTTGTTCATAAACATGTTTTTTCCTTTATTAACTTAATTATAAACACCTAGTAAATCAATGTAGATGACAACATCGTGGAGTATAGTAAATAAAATATAAATATTATGTACAATACATGATACAATGACCATAGAACATAAAAAAAAATCAAGTATCATCTATCGAATGTTTGTGACCCTCATTTGGAGGTGTCAGAACACAAGGACGTGACCAATTTCTAGCAAGTCGTGTAGGATTTCTTTTTACTGGTCGTACATCATCCGCTATAGCAGCAACATTTGTCGCAGATAGTTGACTAGCATTATCTGCTTCTGACGAAAATATGGCGCGTAGATCTACACCCATTATATGATCCATCCCCTATAACCATGGAGATCCAGGTATGTTATATAGTGGGGCGCTTGGAGTTGCGTATGGGGAAGGCATGTTTGGTGTTGGTGTCGAGTACGGAGTCCCAAATATTTGATCCATTGTGAAATTTGGCGCGGACGGATGAGCATGAGGAGGGTGTTGTTGCAAAGTTCCAGCATCATCCTGTTGCTAAGAAGGATAATAGTACATGGGTTGTGAACAAGGATAATGTACAAATTGTGTAGATGTGTAGTACATCCCAGGTTGACGTTGAGGCATTGTCGAAAAATGATATGTTTCGGCCTTAACAACCCTTCTCATTCTTCGAAGCCCTTATGATTCAACACGATGCTTAGGAATATGAAATTGTTGTGCTTCGATTACCGGTAGAAGAGGTGGAGCTGGCGCAGCAACCTCAGTTATGCTATCCTTTGCGTCAGCTAAAATCATGACTTTCTCGACATAAGGCACCAGATCTTCAACGCCCTATGTACCTCTGCCTTCCTCGGAGACCATGTACGTTAATGTCTTCTCTGCCTTTCCTTGTAAAAGAACTAAATTAGACACACAACGACTTCAATATCAACAAAAATATTACAAGTCAATTTACGTAAGTTATGATACCAAAGTTGCTGCCCTAGAGTTCTTAGGGTCGACAAACATCTTTGTTTGCAGTCTGTACCACACCATGTACTTGGAATTATGACCCAAATTTCCTACTTGTGGGTCGGTGTCCTCCACTTGTAGTTCGTGTCTGTGATTCCATGTGCTGATCGCTGGTGCCAATATGTTTTGCTAATTTTCACTGTACTTTCCACGCAAAGTTAACGCATGTAACTCCTGTGACTGAAGCAGAGGATGTGAAATTGGTTGCCGAAGGCCAAATTGTCTCATCACTCTATTGGGTTGATGCCATTCACATACATTAAAACATATAAATGGCACAACTGATTTCCAGATAATATGTCTATCTCGGCATACTGGAGGCATTGCATGCGTAATAGCCTAAGTGTATGGCTCCCAAACAATCTACAAAGAACAATTAAGTTAACACCATATATAGCATATTACAATTACAATTATAGGTTGTACAAGATAAATACTTACATCATGCCTCCCCATAATGTCGAACGCTTGTCGGTGTGATGTTAAATCATCGTTCCCTATGTGGTTATGTCCACGTCGAAGCCACCTATAAAAATATCGAGTCATCAACAATTTAAGCCAAATGTGTAAATCATAACAAGTGCATATTAACAACATTAATGTTACCTATTCCTAGGGGTTGACCAACAATGAAGTCAGGTGTTCTTTTTGGAGCTATATGTTGGAATCTTTCCCACAGCCAAAGCTGTAGTAATAAGCACATGCCACCAATGGATTGCGTCCTACAATTACAAGCTAAACATAGCTTGCGATATAAGCAACTAAGTATAGCAGCTCCCCATGCCTAGGTCTTTGTCTCGTTAAAGTCTCGTAAAAACTAAAGATATTGCAACAAGACTTTTCTACTTGATTTGTCAACTAACAGTGCACCACCGATGAATTTAAGGATCCATGCCCGATCATATCTTTGCAACTGTTCCTCATTGATGACATGTTGACCAATGTCATCAAAATACTCAGCCAACCAACTTAGTTTAACAAAACTACCATCTAGGTTTGCTGGTCGAATACCCAGCAACTCTTCACACAGAGCTCCCCAATCAAGCCGTGTTGCCTAATAAGAGGTAGCCCATCAAAAAGAAGCCCTAACAAAATTGTGATGTCTTGAAAAGTGATCGTGCACTTTCCAAATCTTATGTGGAATATGTGTTTTAGGTCTCCACCTTTCCACCAAAGTATTCACCAAACCGACGTTGACCCTTAAGAAACCCATTTTGGCAACCCAATAGAAGCCAAATTGAGTAAGAAATTCAATAATTACTTCCGGAACACCTTTTACTCCATTATGTGTAGGAAAGGCCCGTCTAACAATTAATTTGCGTTCCGGTGCGCCATTCCACACATGTTGTGAGACATGCATACTTTGCATCCATAAGACGTCATCATTAATCGGTCCGAAATGAATGCTGCTTGTATTGGAAGATGAAGAAGACGCCATTTTGTGAAGATCTGTAAAAAACACTGCGTAAATCAATCAATAAAAAAATATATAATCAGTCAATAAATTTCTTATACGTAACTAAATAAATAATTATTTTCTATTATTATCGTCCTAAATAATAAAATCCCAAACATATTATCTTTATTAAGAGAGTTATTGTTAATAAAAATATAAACATATCAGTCAACATACATAAAACATTATTTAAAATTTTAAAAACACTACTTACTTTCAATATAATTAACCAAAAATTTAAATAACATTATATATGCTCAAACAATAATTTATCAAACAAATTAAATAATTTATCAAAAAACACATTCACCACCTAAAAATACGATAATACATGTAATCAATGAAATTATTACAATACATAACTTAAAATACAAAATTTACACAATATCAAACAAATATTTGAAATATAAATACATATTAAAAATTGAATAACCAAAAAAATATATAAATAAATAAATAATTTTATAAATTAATTATTATTTAAATAAAACTATGTACAATAAATTTAAAAAAACACTAATTTTCATAAATATATACCAAAATAATAATAAAATTAATATTCATTTACCATAACAAATAATGTATTCAATCTTTGTGTATATAAAAGAACAAGTTCCCATATAATTTCCTAACGCATAATAATAACCACATATATATTTAAACATAAAATACAAACAATTATATTACAAAAATAACAAAAATAAATAAACAAAAACATAAATTAACATAGTCAATTATTAAAATTAATGCAAAAGATAAATTAAATTAAACATAAATAATTATCAAAATTAAATAAAATATACAATAAAATTTAAAATTGAAAAAATTAAATCATTCATTGAATAAAATCATCGTTTTAGAATACAATAAAACATATAATTAATAAAATAATTATAATATATTACATACCATATAAATTAACACAATACCAAATAAATATTTGAAATATAAGTAGAAATTATAAATTGTATCACAAAAAACAACTTAAAAATAAGCAACTTTTTATTATTTAACTAAAAATTTGTACAACTATTATTTAAATAAGTAACTAATTTTTATAAAATATATACAAAAAATTTATTACCTATAATTTGAATATGGTAACTACACTTCAGAAACAAAAATAATACCGCTTTACACTCCCCCTGGCCGTTGCTTTTAGGTGGGATTCGGTGTGGGGCTTGGGGACTATTTAAAGGAAGGCAAAAAATCATTTTTTTAATTTACCTCTGCCATTCTCGCTATTCACAGCACGAACAACACCATCCGCCTGCCATGTGTCGTCGTCCGATTGGCAGGGCAGGCGGTCACCAATAATGTCATGCCACGTGGTGGACGCATATGAATCCCGCTATTCTCACTTGCAAAATTTACAGGAGGCTTACACATGGCCTTCCCCAATTAGACTTATGGACGGTCCCCACGTAGTGCGCCACATGGCACAACCTGGTTAATCCCGCTATTCACAGTTGCGGAATTCACAGGGGGCTTACATGTGGCCTTCCCCGATTAGACTTACGGATTGTCCCCACGTAGTGCGACACGTGGTGCAACCCCGTTATTTCTGCTGTTCAGACTAGCGGAAATAATGAGATGATGCCACGTGGCATCATCCTGTTATTTCCGCTAGTCTGAACAGCGGAAATAACGGGGTTGCGCCACATGTCGTCATCTCGTTATTTCTGCTAGTTGGTGTTGCAATTTATTTTTCACATTGGATGCTTACGTGTAATTTTTTTTTTAAATGCTGACGTGGACCCATTCTTGCTAGTTAGAGTGATGAGTTTGACCGGTCAACGATCAAAATAGACCCATGCCGGTAATATGTTTCGAAAGAGCCCCATTTTGGTATTTTGTTTTTAAAATTGCACCAGATTGGTCAATCAGCCGGCATCGTTATATTAGTGATGTGAAGAAATAATCGTTTTTAACTTCTTTTTTTTATGGTTACTCTATTTTTTCAGTAATAATTACTAAATGATTTAGAAAAAATAATTATTCTGCACCAAAACTTTTCTGTTGCAAATTAAGCTATTATGTTTTAAATTTAATGTTTGGTTTACAAGACTAAAATAATTAATAGATTTTTTTACACAACATATTTTTTCAGTTTTTAATATTATTTCATGCAATTTCTGAAAAATTTGTTAGTAACATTTTAAAATGTTTTTTTTTTATGTACCAAAAATATTTCACAATCAACAAATGGAGATTAATTCCTTTTAAGATGTAAAGATCACTAAAACGAGTCTTTTTTTCCTCAACAATAATTTTTAAGTTGAATATAAAGAAGAGAAGTGCTACTCTCTTATATTTTATTTTTCTAATACACTTTCTCTTATTATTTGAAATTTGTGTTATTAAGCATGACCTTTGACATGTCATGTATTGCAAAGGTTTTGATGAAGACAAGGCCAACATCAAGAAAGCTTCAACGAAGACCAACTCAAAGCTGAAAGGAACTCATGAAAACAAAAGTTAAATAAAAAAGAATTGAAGAACTCTAAGCCAAGACAACAGCTACTGAGAAGATCTATGTCAGTGTCTTAGGCAATTGTGTAAGAATTATCAATTCTAACTGAGTTTGGCGCAAGAGGATGAATTGGAAAAGTTAAAACAGCTTCTAAACTAATGAGCAAAAAGGTTGAGTAAAAAAAATCACATTCTAAGCCAAACTTGGCTTAGGAATTGATCCGCTAACTTGGAATCAATTTCCACAAGGTGGGACAGAGTGGAATGTGATTGAATTGATTTTTGAACGTCAGTTTGTCACAAAGGAATTGATTCCCATGCGAAAGAATTGATTACCTTATGGGAGGAATCGATTCTCCAACGATCAGGTTGAATAATTAAGGAAAGCATGATTTTGGTAATTGTGTAATCTTTTCTCAATCAAAGCCTATCTTTTAGAGATCACGAGTTAAACTATTTTTATCCCTTAATCACTATAAAAGCTTAATTTTTTGAACACCAAATTGTGAGAGCAGAGAGAATTGTTGAGAATTGGGGTTATTTTGCTTGGGCAAGCACTTAAAGAGAATTGTACGTAAGTCATAAAGCTTCAAGTTGTGCTATCTCCACTGTTAAGAGTGGTAGTTACTTTTGTTTTCTGTTGAGGAAGTGTAAGAGTAGTTTCTATTGACAAGAAAATCCAGAGGTAGGTTTCCCTTGGTCTAGAAATAGGATTTTCCTAGTGAATGATTAGAGTGAGGTGAAGAGCATTCGAGTTAAGTTGTTAAGGTGGTTTCTTTGGTGTAAAAGGCTTGCTGCATTGTAAACTCTGATCTCTAGTGGATTAATCTCAAGTGTGGCTTGGGGACTAGACATAGGTCGCAGTTTGTGACCGAACCAAGATAAATCGTGATGCACTCTTCTCTAATCCTTTTCCTTATTGCTTTATCTGCTTTCTTTGTGTTGTGTTTTTGTTTTGTTTTTGAATTTTCTTAATCTAAAACAAACAAAAAGAATTCATACTTCATCTCTTTGCTAAATCATATTCTTCACGATTCAGGGTGAAACATTTGTGAAAAAGTTTTCATAATAACTCAATTCTCCCCCTCTTTAGTTATTGAAACCACTTGGTTAACACATGTGAATCTTATTATGTTAAGAATGAGACCCGCATATTTAATAGAATACATATGAATTTGCATTGTAACTTATATATGGTTAGATTAAACTTAATCTATACTGATTGAAATTAATTTATATTGATTAAAATTTAAATAATCCAAACAATTCATTTTCATGGATTGCTTATAATAAAAACAATTCAAGTACTTTATATAGACCAAAACATTTCAAATGACCATTAAAAAACATTGTTAGTGATGTTGAATATTAATTACATTTTAATCAATTAATTGTCTTTAATTAAAATAAAAATATTCAACAGATTAAAATGTGAAAATATCTTAAATGCAAAATTGTGCTAAAATAAAAATTCATTTTCAACCACACCAATTAAAAACATAATGACAAATATAATAAGAAACTTTTCTAAGACAATTGCTAGTAGTAAAATGTATTAAAATTAATTAAGTGAATTAATAGTCCACATGAATAAAGGCATGTGACATTTATCATACATCATAAATAACACCTATGTATGTTAATAAAATTTAATTTTAATTTTGATCATAAAGTTACATTTTCATAAATACAATTTATAATATTAAGGAAAAAAAAACTAATGGTTACTTTTATATACATTAAGAATATTTGCATTCATATTCATATGTTTTCGCCTTTATAAAATAGAAGAAAAATCTAACCACCAACTCTATATACATTAATTAACAATATTTACATTGTCACTTGAAAATTTAAATAATACATTATTGCCTTTCTTGAATCCAGTAGTAGTACAAAATTTCTTTTAGTCACATATGACCTTTGGAGCATGTCGCGAAACAAAAGAGAACACTCCACTTGTATTCTATTCACACCACCTAACAAAAGACTAAAAAAATCCAAAACTTTGCATGATGTCAAAAAAAATAAAAATCTAAATATAAAGTCTCAAATTGAAATGATGAAAAAAAATAAAACAATATGTGATGTTAGATAATGTAATTAATTGAATTACATGTGATGCATTGCTAAAACCTACCAATTGACTTTTTGCATTAGATAATATGAATATTTTCCTTATTAATTAGCTTCTAGTCAGAAGGAAGTTCACCAAAATATTTTTCTTTGAAATTTTTGTCTATTTCACCATATCATTGAAAAAAAGTATAAAATAACTGATGTCATTTCAATCGTAGGAAGAAAAAGAGAAAATCATTCCTAATTTTTTTTTTCAATACACTAAAGGTAGTCTTTTGTGTTTTGTTACAAAGAATGCTAGTTACTTGTAACGCCTAATCATTTTCAGCATCGACGATTGTTCCCACAAACTAACACAAAACTTTTCAGTATGCTTTGTCCTCACTCACACGCTTCCTAGGAAACCTCCAAATAGGTCGCCCATCAGAATTGTTCTAAGTCAAGCACGCTTAACCATGGAGTTCTTAAGTAATAGGTTACCGAAAAGTATATGTTGGCATAGATAGTACTAATTAATTCTTTTAAGCTATCCTTAATTGTACAGTCTCATATCTGCACAACCTTTTGGATTCTTGTCATCCTAGTATGTATTCGTTTTATTCATGTGTTCCTTTCGTTGGAAGCCTGTTAGAAGTCGTTCCTTGTCTGTACCTCATCTCTCTTACATTGATGATCACTCTCCACCTTCGTCAAATGTTACATTACTCCTATATATATTGTTTAAATTATCAACTATAGATTTATGTTATAAAATCAACATAAATCTTGCGATATTTTTTAATTTGAATGTGATATAAAATTGAATTAGAATACACACACACATACACACACACACACATAGTATTATCAATTAATAAATCAGCACAAATCTTGCAAAATTTCTTCATTTGAATATGATATAAAACTGAATTAGAATATATATTAGTATTGTTAATCAATTTGAATCATAATAGATATATCTGTGTTATTAATTTAAAATTTTTAATCTAAAAAAATATACTGATCATAATTACCATAATTACTATTATTATGCTTTTATATAAATTAAAAATAAAATAAAATATTTCAGTTGCATTTCAGCTAGAAAATAATTAATGCAATGTTGCCATGTGACAAAACCTTCTTTTATAACAACAACAACAATAAATGTTCAAATAAAAAAATTATATTGATCATAATTACCGTAATTACTATAATTATGCTTTTTTAAATTAAAAATAAAATATAATGTTTCAGTTGCATTTCGGTGAAAAAAGAATCAATGTGGTGTTGTCACTACCTACGTGGCAAAATCTTCTTTTATAATATATATATATATATGTCAGAATCCGTTGATACTAGGTGTTAAAGTTAATCAAATTACACCTTTAAAAACTTTTTGTAAATTGTAAATTTAACTAATCCAACCGTTGAATTTAATGTTCTTATTATTTAGATTAAGTATACAAAATTTCATATAATTCCAAAATTATTTAGTAGTTCATCACATCACTTTATTTTAATTATAATACAATATAAAAATATATATAAATATTCATTATTAGATAACATATCTAGAAAAGTCCAAATTATGTGAAAAATTTGATATATATGGTCATAAAGATAATATCACATAATTCAACAGTTGGATTAGTTAAATTTACATTCTACAAAAGTTATTAAAGGTGTAATTTGACTAACTTTGACATTTGGTGTCAACGGATCCTAACCCTATACACACACACACATAAATATATATATATATATACACACACACACACATACACACACACACACACACACACACACATACATATATATATACTATACTATAATATAATAATTGATATTGATATAATTGATATCCATTCCTATATTATAAATCCAAATCTTTATCTTGAACGAGAACATTTACAGAAGTTATTTTTTAGAAGAACATTTTTAAGAGATTTTCTTAAATGAGAGCATTTTTAGGAATTGTTATTACTCTCATTGAGCCACGTGCTTTATTCTAATATATATTGAATATATTTTTTTAATTTTTTATATCTTTTCAATACATTTCTTAATTTCAATTTCAATTTCAATATGATTTAACAACTAATTCAAAAAATTTCTTTCTCAACTATCTCAATTCTTAAACACTATCTTTTTATCTTTATCTGTACACTTGATTTTCTTATCTACTTATCTCTTTCAATTTATCATTTTTATCTTTATTTTTTAAAAATGAAATTATTAATAGTTAAAATAACTAGTATCACAATACAAATTATTTATCATAAATTCAACATATCCTTCTCATATATAAACGTGTAAAACTACCTGTTTTCTCAAGCCTCCACTCTCCCCACTCTCCCTCACATTCACTTTCATTTGAATACTCTTCTTTCATGAAGAGGTGGGCTTTACTCTCCTAACATGCATCTGGTATATCTTTTATGTTTTTAATATCAACTAAATGATTTAATAAGTTATAACTGAATATTAGAAACCAATTATATATATATATATATATATATATATATATATATTTCATCTTTAACAAGAATGATTTTGGGAATTTTTCATAATCTCTTATCTCTTTAATCTGTTATTTTCAATATCTTTAGTTTTAGTTTGAATTTTAATATATTTTTTAAAAATTTATCAATAATTAAAAATAATATTGTATTACAATATAAAGTATTTATTACAAATGTTAATTATAATATAATTTATATATTTAGAATCATTTATTTATTATAAATTTTAGTTATATAAAATGAATATTTATTTTATACAATATACAGGTTAAAATACTAATAATTTATATATTTAAAAATATTTATTTATAATGAATTTTAATTATAATATAAATTATATATTCTAAAATATTTGTTTATTATAAATTTTAGTTATATAAAAACAAATATTTATCTTATACATTACCCAAACTAAAACACTAATTATAAATTTTAAAATTAAAAAATTATCCAAACGTATGTCCGTTCCGTTAATCCATTATCTGGATAGCGAAGCTTCTAGTTGTAGATTAAAAAAAACCACCTCACTTTGTCCTTTTAAATAAATGCAAAATTTTCCCACGGCCTTAACTCTCAAACAAAAAACTCACATAAAAAAAAAAATCGATGTTCATATCCTTTTTTTTTTTTTGATAACTTATGTACATATCCTTTCATGATTGTATTTGTACCGCTTTTATATAATCTTATCCAAAGTAGATTCATTCAATGCGGGTCCTCCTTACACAATCCATATTCAAAAATCAAATCTTCATATTAAAGCTGAACAAAAAGGGGCCCGGCCCTCCTTATTTATCCGGTTAGATTTTCTTTTTCTTTTTTTTTTTAAAATAAAGGGGCAAAATCGTCTCCTAACATATTAAAATATGCAATATGCTCTCTCGAACCTGGTAATCCACTTGTCAATACCATTAGCTAAAGCAAGAGTAGGTAGAATGGAAAGGGTAATAGTGTCACTGTGAGAGTGTCATATGCAAATCATATAATATATATTGGTATAATATCAAATTATCAATACCATTGGATTAGTGGGATTATTCTTGGTTGCATGCAGAAAAATTCTCCTGGAAAATATCTTGGTATGGGAAAGGGCTCCTTTCAGGACTCTCTTAAAGCTTTGGAAGCTGATATTCAGTATGCTAATACCCTGTATGTCCCTCTCTTCCTATTTTTTTTTAGCTAGTTGTTTGAATGAGAAATTCAGCTTAGAAAGCTTATAATGTGTACTTTTTCCTATTCCCAGATTAGAAATTGATTCTTTTTCTCTGCCAGAATTGAGGGTCTGTTATGCTGTTGAAGTTTGAAACATGATGCATCCCTCCAATTTTTTATTTAATTTTTAAGAATTGAGTGTTTGGTCTCCTGCTTTTACATTGTGTCATTTTGTATAATCTATGTTAATGTTGTTTTCATGTTGTGTGGTCAATTTTGTTATTTGGAGCTGAATGCTATTGTTTTTCTTGAGGTGCTAGAGTGGGACTTTGAAGCTGAGAATTTGTTTAAAGAAGAGGTTGATGAACTGCACCTATGAATTTGTATGACAGTCAGTTGCCTTGTTGGAAAATTGAATTGGATAACACTTTTCAATATCCAACACTTCATTGATATGTTTATGCTGGGATCTTTTTCATACAAATTCTTTTAGCAGATTTTAGCCCTTTTTTCATGTGAGATTGTGCTAAATGTGCTTTCTTTTCCCCCTCTTTGCTCTTCTCTCTTTGTTAGAGCATTAGGCTATCCAAGGGACAAAGATGGAGGATGCTTTCAGATGAGGATATCATACAGTCCAGCAGCCCCTATTTTTCTATTTCTTGTTCAGTGGATGGATTATCGCCTGGCTGGTGCTCTGGGTTTGCTAAGAATTCTAATTTATGTGGTATGTATGTCCTAAATGTTGGAGTTACAAGGTTTTAGAGAGAAACGAGAGAAGAGAAAAAGATAAATAACCTTGAATTATGAATATGATTTGATACAATGATCTTATTCAAAAGATTAAAGCACTAACCCTTATTTATACTAATTAATAGACTCCTAATTCTACTTCAATAAGGAAACAGATCGTGATAAATGCTAAGAAATATGAAAACTAATCTTAGGAGATATTCTAGGATATGAAACTAATCCTAAGGGATAATTTAAGATACCCTAATCCTTAGAAGTAATTTAAGATATTCTATAATAAATTAAAGATATTTTCCTAATATTTTAACACTAAACACGTTATATATATTCAATGCTTTAGTAGAGCATCATAGATTTCTGTGTCTAAATTTTATTTTCTTCTTTTGTTCCCTTCCTAATTTTCCATTTCTTGTTCTAAAATTGTCATAATCTGTTTGTAGATTTAATTTCATAATATTTCCTTCAACATTTATGCAGACTTATGGAAATGGGAAGAATACTATGTCAATATATGAAAGGAAAGCAAGCATTAGGCAATTTTACAGTAAGTTATATGCGGTCAAGATGAATGTATACTTAATTACTTGTATAGTTTTATGCTTCCCTCAGGGTGCAACTTTTTTCCATGTTTATGTTCTTTTCTTGATGATTAACATAAAAATAACAATTTTTCTCTTTTCTCTTTTGCTGATAAACAGCGGTTATATTTCCTGCTTTATTGCAACTTGAGAAAGGCATCACAGATTTGGAGGAAAGGAAACAGAAAGAAATCTATGCTTGTAGATACCAAAGGAAGAGTGAGTTCAATGAGAGAAGACAATCTGAAATAGATATTGAAAGAGAAGACGAATGTGGAGTTTGCTTGGAGGTGAAAGCAAAAGTTGTGCTGCCCAATTGCTGCCACTATATGTGTTTGAAGTGCTACAGAGATTGGTAAATTTCCTTGAATGTGCTTCGATTACTTCATTTCATCATCTCACCAATCATAGATTCTTTCCAGTTATATTTTTGACACAACCAAATTTTTATCTGACTTTTTGGATGTCCTTTTGGTTATTGGAATTGTGGTGTTGGCAATATGCTTTTAGTAGTCTGTTAATCAACATATGAATGAAACATGTCAGATTAAAAGGAGATGTCTGTCTCCCCTGTGATGTGAATCATGGGATGTAAATATTCCTATGATGTAAGTTTATATTCCTATGGTTTTATAATCACTTAAATGATATCAATGACTAAGCTTTTGTCGCATATAGAATCTTTGATATCAATGAGAAAATCTTGTATGTCAAAATATGGTAGGATTAGTCCTTTAGAGGTGAGGATCTTGAATTCCTGACCCAACTTTTTTGAAGACAGAATAATTGTTGATGAAAAAGTTGAGAGTGGTTCTCCTAAATTCAGTGTGTTTGATGAGCGTTTGCAAAATTGATTTTGAATGAAATTGATTTGGTAAAATTAATTTTGGTTAAAATTGATTTTCAAGTGAAGTGATTTATGTTGGATGCTTTTATCCTGAAAGCAAGTTTGCTATAAAAATTAGTGTAAATTTTTCAACCTAATGCAAAAGCAACTTTTTATCACTTCTAGTCAAATTGAGATTTTGAGACAAAATCAATTTTACCTAGCAATAACCAAATATCTATAATTTTATAAAATCAAGTTTGACTGCAATCAAAATCAATTCTCATTATTCCCACCATGAAACCAAACACACTCATAGATAGTTATCATATTGCTTTTACTTTATCAAAAGCTAAACCCTTGATTTCATCAATGGCCATCCATTTTTCATTTTTGGCACTAAAGTTTCTGAAGTTGAAGGTGCACCAACCCCAACCCCACCACCTAAATTTTGTTTACGTCTTATACTAGTTGATTGTTATATTTGACCTTGACATCAGAAAATCAGACAGTGATTTCTATTTTGTTGTTCTCTAGTTATGACAATGGTGCTTGTTGATTCAGGTGTCAGAGGTCTCAGTCTTGCCCCTTTTGCCGGGATAGCCTGAAGAGAATCAACTCTGGGGACCTTTGGATTTACACAGACAAGAGTGATATTGTTGATGTTGGGACAATTTTCAAAGAGAATTGTAAGATGCTGTTTCTGTACATAGAGAAGTTGCCTCTAATTGTTCCAGATCCCAGACATGTGTTCTATGATCCATTTCTAAGATGAGGGTTGCCTACTGGTTTTTGGAAAACTCTGTGTATGTTTCACTTTACTTGTACATGCATTTTAGACCATAATTTAATTGTGTATGTATAACTGGCTTTGTTCCAATCGGCTTCAAGTTGATGATTTATTTCTAACCCAAGTTCCAATATTCTGTTGTCCCCTATCTACCATAGAGTGATTTGATTATTCACTTATTATAATAATGTTCCTAGTTTTATCCTTTAGGTATGCTAATTTTGATTCACCATAAATTGTACTTACGCTCCAATTAGCCAATGGCATCCATTATCCATTGAATGTACAAAATGAGGATTGACAAGGATGTGAAAGTGACAGAATCACGTCTATCCAATTCATGTGTGGGTTCCACCCACTTGACAAGATTCCTTCTGTCGTGATATTTTGATGCTAATTGAAGTATAACTCTACCGCGAGTAAACCTGTCCCTGGTCCTTCTTTGATTTTAATGCCTTTCTTGTTTTCTTGTTTCCCTCGTGAATTCCCCAAGTCTCTTTCAAAGCGAGTGAACCAAAAAAATGTAGTGCTACCCAAATTATAGGTACAAAATTTAGTTGTTCCTACACATTACAAAATGTTAACCTTGCCAAAATTTTAGAAACTAAATTTTGAATTTTGTCACATAATGACGTATGATATAGTATATTTCTTATCACACGATTATATTAAGGAATGTTTTATTATGTGTGTACTTGGTGGGAAATAGAAATATTAAAATGGGTTGAACTCGGCATGCCAAAATAGGTTAGGTTGGATTATGTGATTCAATTCACATATCCATCAATCCAACGAATCAAGGAGCGGATTGGATTGGGTTGATCTATCAAGTTGAATTTATTTATTTAATTTTTGGTTCTAAAGGACTATTATGGATTTCATGTTAATTTTTTTTTTTAGTTTTGCACTATATTTAATTAATGATGATAGCTTCTAAAGAATATTTATGTTAAGACAATTTAGTAGGATAATATTCTTGTAATTGTAACATTATGTTTTGATTATTTATTTTTATTTATTTAATAGATTGACTTATTAGTCACTCATTTTTTATAACTTTTTTTCTTTTTAAATTTTAGCAGATCAACCCAACTCAACCCGCAACTCACTAGAGTTGGGTTCGGTTGAGAGTTTCAACCTAGTCTCAAAATGGGTTCAACCCAACCCATTTTTGGAGAATTGAGTTTAGGTTAGGTTGGGTTAGGTTGGCTTAGCCCATTTTAACATCCCTTGTGAGAAACTTGAATCTATGTTTGGGATTTCAATGCAATGTTATAGAATAACAAATGAGAGAAAATGGTTCTTTGACCACTAGAGTTTTCTCATAATTATACATGCTAAACTGTTCCTTGGGCTAACACCTTTTAGAGCTAGGCCTACATCAAAAGCTTATTAGTAAATATCTATTATTATAATTAAATTAACATAATATTAATTTTTATAATCAATATTATTTAATAATACAAAATATTCTAATCATTAAAAATGCTAATCCACAACATAATTTAACAATAAAAAAATATTCTAATAATTAAATAATACTAATCCACAGCATAATTAAGGTAAAACCAACAAACCTGCCTTTATAAATCCAAACTATGATGGGCAATGAGGAATAGACATATAATCTCCATCAGATCTTCGATGATTATCTTCTTGAGCATAAGCATGCCCTCCATGGCTCGAGATATCAAGGCCAGCAATTTCCTCTTCTACAGGTATTCTCAATATCTCAAGCTTGTGCAAGGCATAGAATATAGGGCCCATTGTTACACTTACCCATCCAAAGATGGCCAAAATCTCAATCGCTTGGGCTCCAATCAATCCCCATCCACCTCCAAGTAGCAGACCATAGGGCCTTGTCACCCTTGTCTCACCTGAATTATAGACTTGAATCACAAACTCCTCTTTGGCAAACAACCCAGTAAACAACAAACCCCAAATGCCACACCCCCCATGCAATTGGGCCGCCTCTAATGGATCATCATAGTTCATTTTTAGTGCCACAATGTTGAGCCCAATTAGCACCCAGGCCGAGACAAACCCACAAAGAATGGCAGCCCATGGCTCAACAACTGAGCATCCAGAAGTGATGGCAACAAACCCACCAAGCAAGCCATTGCACACATCCATTGCATCCCAGTGGCCGACTAATAACCGTCGACCGAATAAGGTGACTACCCCGGCAGTCGAGCCAGCTAATGTGGTCACCACGGCAGTTCGACCCACCGAGGTCCAATTACCTTCGGCCGACGTGTCGGGATAGGCCACAACAATCTTGTCAAACGAGCCTGGATTAAACCCAAACCAACCAAACCACAACAAGAACGTCCCAAGCACAACAAGTGTTGCATTGTGGCCTTTTAGAGGCACAGGCTTGCCGAAAGCGTCAAAGCGGCCGACTCGTGGGCCTTCAATGATGGACCCCCAAAGCCCGGCAACTGCACCAACCAAATGCACCACTCCACTCCCAGCAAAATCAATGGCACCTGAGCCTAGGAACAAGTCACTGGAACTTGGGCTGAGCCAACCACTGGATGACCACACCCAATGGACCACAATTGGGTACACAAACCCACTGAGGAAAAATGAGAAAACAAGATAGGCACTGAATTGGGTTCTCTCAGCTATAGACCCACTTGTGATGCCTGATACGGCTATAGCAAAAGCCCATTGGTAAAGGAAGAAAGCGTAGTCGTAAGTGCCATTTGGAATGTGGGCCAGAGCAAACAAATCAGTACCAATGAAAGGGTTGGAACTTCCATATGCAAATGCAAAACCAAAGAGGTAGAAGGAGATGCTACCAACCACTGCATCAACCACGTTGGTGAGCATTGTGTTCATGGCATTTTTGGCACGCACGGAACCTGCACATATCATGGCAAAGCCAATCTGCATTACAAAGACGAGGTACGCAGAGAAGAGAAGGTAGATTACGTTGATGGAATAAGTGACACTTTGTTCCCATGATGAAACCTCCATGAGTACTCTGTGTGTGTGTGTGAAGTGAAACACAAATGGGAACATTGATATATTAATCTATATATGTATGATATATGGGAAAAGGATTTGATGGTAAGTGTGTGACGGTGGGAACTTTGAATAGTAGTTAGCTATCTGACTGTTGTAGTTGCACTAGTAGTTGGTTAATGTTGTACACTCTACTTACCAGTTGCGACTGGAGCAGCCAAAATCGCAAAATATATCTAATATTATTATGCCAAAATATATGTAAGGTTCTTATTAATTGCAGTTAAAAAAAATGCTGACATACCCAGATTTGATGTAGGTACCAACAAGAGTTTCGATGAGTATTTTGGGTTCATATACTGTTATGCATTATTTTAAAACCAATTTTTAAACTAGATTTTATAAAAAAATTAATACATGACATATTCCCCCCTTTTCTTTTCAAACTAATATTTAAAACTAATTTTGGAGAAAAAATATTTTAAAAACTGGTTTTAAGAAAAAAATTTGATTTGAAACCAGTACTAAAATTGGTTTCGAGGTTTAAAGCCACTTTTAAAATTGGTTTTAGGTTCAAAACTGATTTTAAAACTAGATTCTAAATCTGTTTATAGTTCAAAGCCAGTTTTAGAAAACCAATTTTAAAACCGATTTATAGTTTAAATAATTTAAAAAAAATCCAAACTATTTTTTAAAAAAATGAATTGATTGGATTTTAAATCCAAATCACTTTAAATTATATGGTTTGAATTTTTAAAAATCTAAATCATGCCACCCATAAATGGTGTGATTGAGAGAGGTGTTGTATGCTGACTATGTGTGGGGATGATGAAAAGATAATTTTAGAATGACATGTGAGATGAATATCAGCATGGCAAAATGAGAGAAGATAGTGTGAACGAAATTGAAATTAAAAAAGGAAAAAAGAAAGAAAGAAAGACAAAAACAGTGAGTAAGTACTCCAACTTTAGAGCTTCCTAAAATCAGTAAATTTAGTGTTATTTTTTTTTTAATTTTTCTCATTTTTGGTATTTTTATTTTTATTTATCAAGACAAAATTAAATGTTCACAATTAATATGAGTTACGCTTAATTTAAAATATTTCATAGAGTCATTGCCATCTAATTTTAAATTGACTCGATTATTGATATTAAAATTTAAATTAAATATGTTTTTAGTCTTAATAAAAATAGTTTTATATAATTTTAGTCCTTTGTTTTTTTTGTTAGTTTTAATCTTAATAAAATTTTAAATTTTTTAAAAGAATTTAATTAGAATGCATTTGATAGTGTAAAGGTTTTTTTTTTTTCCCCCTAAAAGAATGTATTGATAGTGTAAAAGTTTTATACTTTATCGTTTAATTATAAATTGTCATGCATGATAAGTGATAAAATTGTTAATTTTTGTAATAATTATTGTAATAACTATAAGGTGATTTATAATTAATTGATAATGTAAAAAGAATTTTTACACTGATGATACATCAAAATTAAATTTTATTTGAAATAGTCACCGTCACCATTTAGTGATGGTGTAACATGTATTTAGTCTTGCCATATCAACAAACATTGAGGAGGCATGTAACTAAAATTTAAAATTCACAAGTTAAAACTAACAAAAAAAATAAATTAAAATCAACTTAATTCATATTTATGAAGATTAAAGGCTTATTTTATCCTTAATTTTTTTTAATTGATCGATGAAGTTTCAAAATTGCAATAGGGATATTTAAACTCCAAAAATTAATTATAAATATTCAAAATTAGTTAAAGTCAATAAAGAAAATAATAGATACCCCTAAAATAATTCTTGCATAAAACCAATATCTACAAGTACAATCACTCAAAAGTTAATTCAAGATTTTAAGTGTAACCTAACCTTAGAAAGAGAGTCAATCAGAGTTATTAATTGAAATTAAAAAATTTGATTATATTAAAGTATAAAACAATTTATCTCTTAAAGAAGGAAATATATTTTTTAAAAGTAAAAAAATTAAATAATATAATTTTTAACTCTCAACGAAGAATAGTATAATTTACACTATTTTTTCTACCTTTTCATTTTTCCCATTAATGATTTTTTCTTAATATAATTGGAACACATTTATCCATGATCCAACATCCTTGTTGTGTGGTGAACACGAGGAAAGATCTCTGGTGAGCTCCCACGGTAGTTGTAGACGTCTCTAGCCGTGACATCTACAAAGACTCCGATGCTTAAGTTAGTAAGGGCGTAAGAGTGTGTGAGAATGAGAGAGAGCATGTGTACTTGATGGGGGTGGAGTCCTTTATATAGAGTGTTTTGGAGGAAAATACCGTTAAAGTTACGTGCCACGTGGCAACATGTGTTTGGGTGTCTCACTAAGCATTTTTCTTGCCGTTAAGCATTTTCCATATCGTGTCGGAGTAAGTATAAAACTTTGATTGGGATAATCAAGGCAATACTATCTAGGATACATGTGGCTTTGTTAATCGAGGTAGGCGAAGCCATCGATTTGTAAGTCGGCAGTGGGATAGGCTGACTTAAGGGTTAGCGTCCGGGTAGCCTCCAGAACAGTTGCCCCCAAGTTGATGATGCTTGGAAGATGCATTGTTGGCTTAAGAGTTTTGGGTGGCTTTCGAGATGATGTTGCCCCAAGCTGGTAATGTTTTGGTATATGCATTGCTGGCTTAAGGTTATCTGAGATTGACTGATTCAGCATGCATCTTTTCATCTTTTCTAAATAGCTTCACTGCATTTTCGAGAAGACTGAGGTGCATTAAATGCATAATGATTTAAGCCCTTGAATTTTGCAACTCCTCAAATTCCAAGAGATTTAGGTGGTTACATAAATTTTTAAACTTGTTTTTAAATATTTGTGGATTTGGGCCTAGTAAAAACATAGGCCCATTTGTTTTATACTGTTGGTTTAGCTACCTTTCGCTGTTACTTTTGCATACTTCTCTTCCTCTTGGTTTTGTAATTTCTCTTGCGATTTCTCTTTCGGCAAGTGTATTTCTTAACTTCCAGTTTTTGTTCATCTTCTTGCTTCACTTTTTTGCTTAAGGTAATATCTTTATTCCTATCTTTTGTCTTTATTAAGCTTTTCATTGCGCTAAATTCTGTGTATACATATTTTTTCTTCTTTGTTTTGTTTCGTTGAAGATGGATTCGTGCAGACGCAATGCTCCATCTTCTAGACATGGTGGCTGCAGTAGTCACCTGGCGGGTTTTGTTGCCAACTAGCTGTTTAGGTCTCCGATCCTCCCCTCGTCTCCTTCTACTGACCAATGAAGGTCCTCTGACAGTCATAGAGGTGTTGAGGACCTTGTCGGTTCTTTGGTTGCTCTAGTCGCTCCTCGAGGGAGGATAGTCGTCCAGGGTAGTGAAGGTAGGTTAAGGAGTGTGAAGAGACACATTATATTGTGTACTCTTATGAAGGGTGTTATTGTAAACGTTAAAAAAGAAGAGTGGTCATGTACAATGACAAGAAACTTTAAGAGGTGTAGGGTGCTATTGTAATTTGCTCATAATAATAACATCATGCATGTAACACCCTCACAAGTATTACCACACTTACTTTTATACTAACATGGAAACATAAATTCGTTAAAAGAAAAACCTCGTGAATATAAAATAATAAACCATAAGCATCTCAATGGGGTAATCAAAGTACCTTACAAATACTTAAATGAAACATAAAATGTATCCTCACATAGGAGGTCATGAACTGGCAATGGAGGAAACTAAAACTCTAAACAAGATAAAGTAATGCAATCCATAAAGCTAGCGAACTATGCCAAATGGTGTCCTCCTCATTACTCCAAGATCTGTTCATCTAAAATATGTAACTTAAACTAATGAGACAAAAGTCTCAGTGAGTGCCCTAGGGTCACTACAACATCACATAAACACATAAATAGGCATACATACATTTAAATACAAAGACCTCAAGATTCATGGCATTGGAGTATAGAAACATGAACTGGACATCAAGGAGTGTCCCTCTTGCTTTTGGCAGACAACCTTCCCTTATCGAAGGTTAACACCACCCTTTAAGGACCAAAGGAGACGAATATTCTTCCCTTGTCAAAGGAGATGTTACGTCTTAAACATTCTTCTTGTTAACATTTAGCTTTTGACCATCCTTTAGGGACCGAAGAGCTTTTTACCCTTCCCTTGCTAAAGGAGACCTTTTCAACATTCATTTACAAATATACATATCATATGTGTTCATTCACATGAGAATAAAGAAGATCATACAGTAAAGGTAACAACATAAACATACACATTCATCTCTTAGGCATATATTTTACCACTTATGCTTTCATGACCTCTGTGGAGTGCAAACACAATATCTAGAGTTATACTAACCCTATCAAGTTTATCTTTATCTCATTTGAAAGCTAAGAAGATTATCTACAACTTTTATGTTGACCTCAAAATATGGTTTGATCATCTACTATGCTAAAACTTATAAAGAACATGAAACCATTACCTAATTCTAACAACTTGACCATTGCTCACTAATTTGATCATATCTTAAGTTATAGACATTAGTTTTAGGTGATTCCAAAGCCATTAGTTAGCTAACATCCAGGGCTACAATTTTATGAAGACACCTAAGCTTAATTCGTACCCTAGAGACCATGCACAGGTGTGCTAATCTAACCACAACTGTGCTTCTTTTCAAGGCGTTAATCCAAATTTGAATCACGCCCGTGCTTCTTGTATGCACAGCATGCTTCTTGTCATTCATGTAACTTGCAAAACTAAGCACGTCCATGCTTTATGAAGCACAACCTTTCTTCCCTTATGCACGACCATGCTTCCCCTATGCATGGCCATTCTTCACGTCACTAAAAAATCCAAAACAGAGAAGTGAAATCGATGCACAAGCATGCATAGTGAAGTACGACCATGCTTATCATCCTAGTTATAGCCATATAAGCATGGGCGCTCTTGACATAAGCATGGGCATGCTCAACATAAGCATGGACATGCTCAACAAAAGCATGCTGTAATAGTAATTCATGACAACCCTACATGGCATCCCAATTATACAAGCAATAAACACAGAAGATAAACAAGAATAACAATTATGGGGACCAGGGAAACATACAAAAGGGCTGCACTCACCTGAAAAGGGTCAACACTTCTCTATAAGGGTGCCTAAGTTCTTCGACCTTCCTTCCTTCTCTTCTCTCTTCCTAAGCTTCCTATCTCAGTCTCTCTTCCTTTTGTAATCCATCTTGACAGATGTGATGAGTGAGTGTGGTGTCAGGATTAAGGTCAGTTTATCTTAACCTTTATGTTGGGATGTGCCCTAGTGGCCCTTTTAGCTATTGGGCTTCTTTTATTTGATAATCTTTTTTCTTTTAATTAAGGCTCCTTATTTTAGCAAGATGTTATAATGCATCCTTCTTTTGCTTTCTTTGTTATTCCACACTTGTTTGCTACCATTCATTTTGATACCTCTGTCTTGTTTTATGTTTTACTTTTGCTGCTCCTCGTTTGTTATATTTGTTTTATAACTGAAAGATGATTGCATCATTGCATGACTTCTACGAAATTATATGTTTAAGGTTTAATTTTAATAATTTTTTTTGCTAGTCACTAATGCATTTGTTGAAGGTTTAATTTTTTTGGTCCCCATCAGTGCATTTGCAATGTTTGAATGTTTAATTTTTATAAATTTGGTTTAAAAAACTGTTTAGTTCCTATAATATAAGATTATTTTCATTTTGGTCCTCTTAATTTTGATTGTTTTCGTTTTGGTTCTCTTAATTTTTGGTCCCTATAACTTTCTTTTTTTTTGGTCCCGTCATTAGATTTGACGGACAAACCTAACGGTAAGGACCAAAATGAAAAAAAAAATTAGAGTAAATTACACTGACATCCCCTTGATGTTTCTCCAAATTGCACATAATCTTCTTGCTTTTTTAACATTTGCAACAACCTCCCTTATAGGGATACACAATGTAATGTTTTTCAAATAATTAAGGAGGGTTAGTGTAATGTATAAGGGATGTTAATGTAATATTTTTTAAATAACTACGGGGATTAGTGTAAGGATAGAAAAATGAGAGGTATTGTTGTGTAATTTGAAATATCTCAAAGGATATCAGTGTAATTTACTCAAAATATTATAAGGACAAAATAAAAATAAAAATAAAGGATTGAAAGCAAAACCTCCCTATTTTATAGGGACGAAAAAGTTATTTAAGTCTATAAAATGAAAAATGAAGAAATGAAATCAAAAAGACCTTTTTAGTGTACAATATGTAAGGCCTTTTGTATTTTCCTTCAAATGTGTGGCCTAACGTGTTGCATCTTACCTCTGATGGTGTAGGTACTGTGCCAAATTGCAGCTTTAAAGCCTTCAAATTCTAGTCACTTCTTAGGAGATGTGAGCAAGAGACAAGTTCGTGGAAAGGGTTTTTTTTTTTTTTTTTTTTCCTGTGCTTTAGAGAGCTTTTTTATTTTTTGGTCCCTCCCCAAAGTCTCCTCGAGAGTGAATCCATGTGTGTTGAAGAGGCAAACCAACTTATCTATTAGTAATTGACTCTTCTTCTCTGATTTTTTATTTTCTTTTTTCAAATTAAAAAATACATCCAGATAAATTTGGTTATTCACACCATTAATGATATTTCCTTAATATAATTAGAACGCATATTACCCGTGATACAAGAGCGTACAATTTCTCCAAGTACATAGCCATGTGTGTTCAATTGTACTTAGAAGGAAAATTATGCAATTACAATTATAGTATTGCGTGCAACATTCAACCCAAACAAAAACATTGCCAAGGACGTTCACTGAATTAACCACGTTCATGAGCATAATTAACAATAATTTGCGATACCCAAAGATATTAGTACATAGTGGAATTTCGGGATAATATAAAACATACAAAAGCAAAAATAGATTCTCAAATGAAGAGATGCGAATGTTGTTGATGAAGAATCGAAGATGTTATTATTTCAACTTCTCTTATTACAAATAAATTCCACAATATAGGCATGGAAGTTTTACATCTTAATTAATTTGAACCATGAAAAGCCTCAACTTTATTTTATTATCATTCTTTATCAAACATTTTCACTTGGTGCACGACAATTGCAAAGGCAACAAAAGTTGACGCATTGCTTTTTGCAACCAGGGAGACCGCAATGTAAATTATTACAACCATTTGGGGAATGACACTTGTAGTAACATGCATTCGCAAAACCTGCCAAATTTGTTCACTCTTATCAAAACCTTAATGCTTAATTTGAAAAAAAATGGTGTTACATGAGAGCAAATACTCATTTCACAAAATTTTGCATTACATGCAACCTAATGTAGATAGCATGTTAATTTTAAGTGTGCATAATTGCATATAAGAGACACACAGCACAAAGAAAAACAGAGAGGAATACCTGTTTCAAATGCTACGAGAAATAAAACTATCAAGCAAGGAAACAACAGTGAACCTTTTGCCATTGTGTATCTCTGCACTGAAAGTGATATTTAGAATCAATTTTTTCCTAACAAAATTGTGTTTTGAGGATTATTTATAATAACTTTAATTTCATAACGTGACAAAATATAAGTCGAAGTTGTGTTTATGAGGATTATTTTATATTATTAAATAATACTTTTAAATTAATATCTACCTTATCACCAAATTCAATGATTCCTTATTACTATACGTTGTCTTTGACTTATTTACATATTATATTATATTATATATTTAAAATACAAGTTTTTATATTATTAAATAATTCCTTCAATTTAATATGTATGTTATGACTAAATTTAATGATTCATGGTTTGTCATATGTTATTTTTGACTTTTTCACATATTATATTATTCTCCTTTCATTCCTTTATATAAGAAATAAATGAGGGTATTCTTTTGATCTTAATTATAAGAAACATGGACTCACTTTTAGATTATTAATTATTAATTCTCTTTTATATCCTTAATTTATTGTGAAATCTATTAATGAGACACCTATTCATTCTCATTGCAAGTGGATGTATTTATTGGTCTATTGACAATATAAGTCACACTCATTAGTGAAAAAGTTATCCCTTGAATTACGTGCAATTAAGTATTTGGGTGAACAAGGGTATCTGTCAGGCAGAAGCTAAAGACTAATTCTTTGAAGTATTGAGTTATCTGCCAACCATGTCATACTATGTTGGCATGTAGTGTTATTAAATATAATCACTACTTAAATTATCTAATTTTATGGGTATTTTTGAAATAAAATTTAAAACTTATAATATTATTAATCAAAACTAACTAACTAAACTATTTTTATTAGTTTTGATAAATTAGTTGTTTGTTTGTGATATAAAGGACTAGAGAAAGTGTTATATTATATTATATTATTATTTCAAATAAATAACGTTAAATTAAATCATATAAATGTTATATTTAAAATATGAGTTTTTATATTATTAAAGAATACTTTTATTTGATACTAGTGTGGTGGCCATGTCATCAATCACACCTAATTTAATAAAGCAAAGTAAGAATCCAACAAAAATAGTATATTGTAAAAAAATCTAAAGAATTTGTCAACATACCATTTAACAATCTTTATATATATATAAGAAATGTTTTGTAAGGTTTTAGGGACATTAATTGGTGATATTAGGATTTTAACAGCTTTAAATAGGGTTATTTAAGATTTTTGTTAGCATTTCATATGCATTAATTGAATATATTAGGGTTTTAGCAGCTTTAAATAGGGTTCTTTAGAAATTTTGTTAGCATTTTATAAGCATTAAAGTGTAAAATCAATTTTTTTTATTCAAAAATTGTAAAATCAATTTAAATTTTGGGGTAATAAAAGTTGATTATATTGATTGCCTTCGAAAATGATTATAAAAAATGATTATATATATTAAATAGTTCTTATATATTATATTTAAAGTATATATTGTTATAGTATAATATATAATCTATTAGTATATAGTATAATAATAATAATTATGGTAATGATTATTATTTTAATAAAGGTAACTATTTTAAAATAAAGTAATAGAAATTTATAAAAAGACTGTATATATTATATATTATAATAATTAAAGGCAAGTATATTATTTTAAAATGTAAAATTAAAGAAATATGTATTAATTGACGGCATTAAAGTTTTAGCATCTTTAAATAGGGTTCTTTAGGATTTTTGTTAAGGTTTCATAAACATTAAATTGTAAAATCAATTTTTTTTTCAAAAATTATAAAATCAATTTAAATTTTGGTGTAATAAAAACTGATTATATTGATTACCTTTGAAATTAATTATAAAAACTAATTATATATATTAAATAGTATTTTTATATTATATTTAAAGTATATATTATAATAAGATACTATATAATCTATTGGTATATAGTATAATAAATACTATAATAATAACAATTATGGTAATGATTATTATTTTAAAAAGTTAATTATTTAAAAATAAAGTAATGAAAATCTACAAAAAGATTGTATATATTATATATTATAATAATTTAAGTTAAGTATATTATTTTAAAATGTAAAATTAAAGAAATTTACATATATATAAAAGAAATGTTTGTAGGGTTTCAGAGACCTTAATTGGCGACATTAGAATTTGGCAACTTTAAATAGGGTTCTTTAGGGCCCGTTTGGGGTAGTTGTGAGTTTTTGGTTTTCAAATAAAATTTTCAAAACAAAACATTTTTGGCTAAAATGGAGTTGAAATGGTTTTTAACTCAATTTTAAAACACTTTTACATTCATTTTCAAAACTAAGAAAAAAGGTTTGTGAATCTAGTTTTTAGTTTTTAAAAAAGTACACATCACTATATTTGACAATAGCTCTTCCCACCACCACCACTAACATCGTCGCTGCTACCACCATCATCACCACCACGACTATCAGCGCCGCCACCACTATCACTGTCGTCATCACCACTATCATTACCGCCACCTTTGTCGCTACCATACAAACATACCCTTAAATTGATTTTAACAAAATAAAAAAAATTCAAAATGAGTTTATTTTGAAATCAAAAATTTGAGAAAAAACTAAAACTAATTTTTAAAAACTAAAAACTAGTTTTAGTTTTTGAAATTTTCAAAGCTCACAATTAAAAATCACCCCAAACGGGCCCTTAGAGTTTTCGTTATGGTTTCGTAAGCATTAAATTATAAAATCAATTTTTTATTCAAAAATTGTAAAATCAACTTGAATTTTTATGTTATAAAAATTGATTATCTTGATTACTTTCAAATTGATTATCTTTATATATATATACATATATATATAGGAAATGTTTTGTAGGGTTTTAGGGGCATTAATTAGTGATATTAGGATTTTAGCAGTTTGAAATATGGTTCTTTAGGGTTTTTGTTAGTGTTTCGTAAGTGTTAAATTCTAAAATCAATTTTTTAATTCAAAAATTGTAAAATTAATTTGAATTTTTGTGTAATAAAAATTGATTATATTAGTTACCTTAAAATTGATTATAAAAACTGATTATATATATATATATATATATATATATATATATATATTAAATAGTACTTTTTACCTGCATTAGAAATTAAGCACATTCAAATATCTTTATTTTTTTTATTAACGAATAAGTTGATATTTAATTGATATTTTATTATTTTATAATAATCTTTATATATATAAAAGAAATGTTTTGTTGGGTTTTAGGGGCATTAATTGGTGACATTAGGGTTTTAGTAGCTTTAAATAGGATTTTTTAGGTTTTTTATTAGTGTTTCGTAAGTATTAAATTGTAAAATCTATTTTTTATTCAAAAATTGTAAAATCAATTTGATTTTTTGTGTAATAAAAGTTGATTATATTGATTACCTCAAAATGGATTATAAAAACTGATATATATATATATATATATATATATATATATATATATATATAGTACTTTATATTTATATCAAAAAAATAGGCACATTCAATTATCTTCTATTTTTTTTATCAATGAATAAGTTCATATTTAATTGATATTTTGTTATTTTATAATAATATAGTAAATTAAGTTCCTTACAGTGAAATTTTTTACTCATTTTAGATTCTTCTTTAGCAAAATAAGAAATTAACAAAATTGTTAATATACTCTTTTTATACATACAAAAAATTATAAAACCTATATGTAGTTTCATAAGTATTTTTGATACTATTCTCCAAATTAAAATTGAATTTCACCTTGATAATTCACGTAATAAATGTTGTCATTAAAGGTTACCATAGATTACTGAAATAGAATTTTAATTTTGATTGGAGAATAACACTAAAAGTACCTATAAAATTATATCTATGTTTTATCCTACAAGAATTACTTTATCCACAATTCACCCGTGCATCGCACAGGTTCATGTTCTAGTTTAAAAAATGATTAGGATTATTATAGCAAGATGAGCAAGAGTGCTAAGATTTTTGCTAGGGTTTGGGAGGAAAGGTCTGACCAAGAGGATGACCTTTTGAACAGGAGTACGAAGAAGGTCAAGACTTGAGAGGGTAGTCAAGATGTTCAGATGGTGTTGGCGGATGACTCCCAGCATGAAGTGGGTCATGGAGGTGATTCCTCGTCCAAGGATTCCTTGTTGAAATCAGTGGGGGACCAATCGTTTAAAGACGTAGTCCTGGAAGATGTCACGGATGTTATCCCTTCTGAAGATAAGTTTTACGAGGAGGTTGATGGAGAAGAGTTGAATGTGGATAAGGAGCCTTGCCCTACGATTCCAATTACTCAAGAGGAATATGTGAACTGGTGCAAGCCCTGGAAGGGCTCTTTGATAGTTAATGTCATGGGCAAAAGGGTGAGCTTGAGAGCCCTTGAGTTAAAATTGCAAAAGCAGTGGGTGAAGAGCGACAGTATCAAAATTATTGATCTGCCCATGGATTATTTCCTTTTTCATTTCACGTCGAAGGAGGATTACAAGCATGGTTTGTTTGAGGGCCCCTGGATGATAGCTTATCATTATTTGATCATGCAACGGTGGTGGCCATTCTTTATGAATTTGGAGAAGCAGATCCGAAAGGTGGTAGTTTGGATTCGTATCCCAAACTCGCCTATTGAGCTCTACAATGATAATTTCCTCTGGAGGGTTGGTTCAAAGCTGGGCACCGTGCTTAAAGTAGATAAACTCACATCAATCCACCAGCGGGGCAGTTTGCACGTATTTGTGTTAAAATTAATCTTAATCGTGAATTGGCTTCCAAAATTAAGGTGTTGGGGATAAGTCTTTCGCTAGAGTATGAAGGACTCTATGCAATTTGTTTTAAATGTGGTAAGTATATATAGACATAAAATGGCCCACTGTACAGAGGTAGTCAATAAGAGTCATGAAGCCATTGATGTGCAACAGCAGGTATACGTTGAGGGAGGTTTGACTGAGCCTGTTACCGTGGCTGATGGCAGTCCTGATAGTGGTGGGGCAGTGAAGGTGGCGACGGGCAAGGAGGGCTAGCTCTAGGCAAGCCCGACGAGTATGGCCCCTATATGCTTGTGAGGCAGCCGGTGTGAAAACGAGCAAATGCTAATCATGGGATTTCTCGGTATGTGACGGGTACTAATTTTCGCGCCAAAAAGGGAATGGATCCAGATTGTCGCCTATTGGTAAGGAGGATGTTTTGGATGAGATCGTGGATATGCCGAATGTAACCAATGAGAATATGGTTGACACAAATCATGAGAAGTTAAAATAAATGAGTGTTTATAACAAGACTGGTGGAAAAAATCCACAAGTCCAATCTCGAGGTAAAGATTAGCCCTCTGGTCCACGTGGGACCCAGTTGAAGAAAGGTGATTTAAATCTTAAGCAGATTGGCCATATTGCCACTATACCCTCCGTATAAAAATAAATAATAAAAAAGGCAGCCCAAAGTCATGAAGATAAAGTGGCCCATAAAGTGGGGAATTACAGAGCAAGAATTGGTCTCCAGGACCATTTGCGGTTCGCAACTGTAATTGCGACCGCACTATAATTGCGGCTGTATCAGCTGTATTTTATGCAATTTCTCACAATGTTAAGAATTGTAACAAAACAAAAATTGCGACCGCAATTTAGAACCATGCTAGAACCCTAATTGGAGATGATAACCAGATGGTTTTGGATCAGCATAAGTTGATGGTGGCTTTGAAGCCCAATCTTAACTAGCTTGTTTCCCATGAATTTTCCATGTTAGAATTGCCGCGGTACTCGCATGCGAGGTTTTCGTGGCATGATTAAATATCTGAGTTCCCAATATTATGTCTCTCTTCTTTGTGTAGTGGAGACTCATGCTGGAAAGGATAATTCAGAAAAAATTATTTCTGGCAGTGTTTTTGATGGCTGTTTTATTCAGGTAGCGTAAGGGCAATCTGGTGGAATTTGGTGACTGTGGCGCACAGCCCTTTGGCATGTGGAGGTCCTCCATGCTCATCCCCAGGCTATTCATCTGAAGGTCCGATAACTTAGTCAAAAACCTTGGACGTTGACTACGGTGTACGCGAGTCTGTTGCCAGCCTGTAGGACTGATCTTTGGCGGCTTTTATTCAAATTTTCCTAGGAAGTTGTTGGTCCTTGGGGCGTTATTGGAGATTTTAACAGTATCCTTCACGAGTATGAGCGAGAAGGAGGAGTCCAAGACAGCCCTTACAGAGGTATAAGTTCTTTTAGAATATGGTTGCTGATTGTAATTTGTTGGATGCAGGTTAAGTGGGATTCCCCTTCACGTGGAGTCGAGGGGATTTGCACCAACGGTTGGACTGCCTTCTTGTTAACTCTATTTGGTGGGTTACCTTATTGTGCATCATCTGGCTCTATTGAAATCTGATCATAGGCCTCTGTTGGTGTACTGTGCTCCCCTCCTTAGTGCTAATAGGTGGGGAAGACCTTTTCGTTTCTTGGCTGTCTGGCTCACACACCAAGACTTCTCTTGGTTTGTTTGGGAGCATTGGAAAGGCTCCGGAGATTGGATGGGGAATGTCCCTAGGTTCCAGGAGGCTCTCCGGGACTGGAATTAATTCAAATACTTTTGGTCACATCTTCAAGGAGAAGAGTAAGATCCTGCGCCGTCTTGATGGTATTTCTAGATGCCTTCATAGTGGGCCTAGAAGGCATCTCCTAAAGCTTCAAGAGGAACTTTGGAAGATGTGAGAAGAGCTGGTTTGGTTCCAAAAGACTCGCAGTAGATGGCTGGAATTGGGTGACAAAAATACCCATTATTTTCATTGTAAGACTATAATTTGTCATAGGAAAGGGAAGATTAGTAGCCTTCAAAATGAGGAAGGAGCCTAGATTTCTGGCCCTGGTGAACTGGAGTCCATGGTCACTGAGTTCTTTAGAAGGTTGTTTCATGATGAGGGTGAATATGCCCCTATGGCCATTACGGGATGCTTTCCATCTCTTTTAGAAGAGGAGCTGGTAAATCTTTCTCGAGAGGTGGCTGGCAAAGAAATCAGGTGAGCTATTTTCCAAATGGGTGGGCTTAGCTTAAGGCTTAAGGCCAAGATGGGTTTCTGGTTGTATTCTACAAAACTCAGTGGGATACTGCGGGTTCTTCTCTTTGCAGGTTGGTTCGGAACATTTTTGCGAAGCCTGCGAAAATTAAGGAGGTAAATGAGACTTTGATTACTCTCATTCCTAAGACTGAGCTAGTTACTCTTCTGAAGGATTTTCGGTCAATAAGTCTTTGTAACATCTCTTACAAAGTGGTGACTAAAATGATTGCGCTCAGGCTTAGAGAAGTTATAGAGAAGATTACGAGTCCTATGTAGTGTAGCTTTGTCCCTTACTGTCATAGTAGTGGTATGATGAAATTTTTACAAATTTCTAAAAGATTGTAGTAACATATGTATATGAAAAAGTAAAGATTATTTTAGAATTATCTTGATACTTTTAGTTGAAAGTTAGAATACTACATAATATAATAATTAGATAATTTTTGAATAATAAAGTTTAGCTATCTCTAGAACTATTCTTACAAGCCTATAAATAGGCATATGGTTTTTACATTGTAGCAAGCACTTCCAAATGATCAAATGAAAACTAATTAATGAATCAACTATTATTTGCCTACTATCATTCAAAACTTCCCCACGTTATTTACCTTCTCCAAAGTTATCAACATTTCTCAACAATTAAACTACCTTTTCTCATCTTCTAAAACTAACAGTGGTACCAGAGTTACAGTTCGGTCATCTACTGGGCATAGAGATATTATCCAACTACTTTCAAAAAATCCTACAATATTCTCTATCAATCCCATAATTTTTCCTTAACCAATGGCTAATACTATTCAACCATCATTTATTCCTGTCCCTATTTTTACTAGAGAAAATTATGATTTTTGGAGCATTAAAATAAAGACATTTTTTTGCTCCTAAGATTTATTGAATATTATTGAAGATGGATTCACTATTCCTATAGACATTTCTACACTGACTGCATCTCAGAAGAAGGAGCTAAAGGAAAACAAGCAGAAAGATTCAAAGGCATTATTTATCTTGTAACAAGCAGTAGCTGACATAATTTTTCCAAGAATAATAGGTGCCACAAGTGCTAAAGAAGCATGGAGTACATTATAGGAAGAGTTTCAAGGAAGTACCAAGGTACGTGCCGTTAACCTTCAAACTCTGAGACGTGAGTTTGAATTAATAAAAATGAAGGAATCTGAGACCGTAAAAGATTACTATTTTAGGATAAAAGAAATAGTTAGTCAAATGAGAGCATGTGGGGAAAATATTCTTGACAAGAGAATTGTTGAGAAAATTCTAATTTCTATTCTCCATAAATATGATGCAATTGTGACTACAATTGAGCAAACCAAAGATCTATCTACCTTGTTGCTGACAAAACTAATGGGCTCTCTTGAAGCATATGAGCAAAGATTGAGTAGGCATGATGTAGATTTTGTTGAAAATGCCTTTCAATCAAAGCTCAAATTACGGTCTCAAAATAAAGAATATAAAGGAAAGAAAAATGGAGAAAATTCTAGAAATAAAGAGAATTCTAGACATTTCTCTAAGATCAATCAAGACAAATATCTTTCATGTGGCATCTGCAAGAAGACAGTCACTTGGAGAAAGACTGTTGGCATCAGGGAAAGCCACAATGCTAGTATTGCAAGATTGTTGAAGAACTGCCACAACATAAACAAGCATCAAGCAAATTTTGTTGAATAGCACTGATAGTGAGTAGCATCTTTTCTATGCTACCCGAGATTCTAGTGATGAAGCAAGTGGAAGTTGGTACTTGGATAGTGGTTGCAACAATCACATGGCCAAAGAAAGGAGCATTTTCAAGGAAATTGACTCTTCCGTCAAAGTTAAAGTTTGATTAAGAAATGGCACCATAGTGGAGTCCAAAGGCAAAGACACTATCATGGTGGAGACAAAGAAAGGTACGAGATTCATAAAAAATATCCTACTTATTCCCAATCTTAGAGAAAATCTCTTGCACATTAGCCAAATGATGGAGAAAAGCTATGCTCTACACTTCGAAGGAGATACATGCACAATCTATGATAACTGTAACAAAAGGTAGGAGATAGCCCAAGTTAAAATGGAAAAAGGAATAGAAGTTTCTCAGTAAGTTTCAAAAATACTATCATCATTGCCATGAAAGTCCTAAGTTGATGATTCATGGCTATGGCATCGAAGATTTGGCCCCTTCAACACCCATGCCTTGAAGTTGCTTATACCAACAGAATATGATGAGAGACCTACCATGCCTGAAAGAAAACAACAAAGCTTATGAAGGATGTCTTCTCAAAAAGCAACATAGATTATCATTTTCAACTGACAAAGCATGGAGAGCTAAGGACTTATTGGAGTTGATCCACACTGATATTTATAGAACAATGAGGACACTGTCACTCAACAACAACAGGTACTTCATTCTCTTCATTGATGACTTTTCTAGAATAACTTGGGTATATTTCATTAAAAAAAATCAAAAGTCTTTGGAATATTCAAGAAGTTTAAAGCTCTCGTCGAGAAGCAAAGTGGGAAACATTAAAGGTACTTATAAGTGATCGAGGCAAAAAGTACAACTCACATGAGTTTGATAAGTTTTGTGAAGATGAAGGCATTGAGCGCCAACTTATCGTCGCATATTCTCCACAACAAAATGGCTTCTTTGAAAGGAAGAATCGCATAGTCATGGAGATAGCTAGATCAATGCTAAAGGAGAAGGGTTTGCCAAATCCTTTTTGGGCAAAAGCAGTTTACACTGCAATATACATACTCAATAGATGTCCAACTAGGGTAGTTCAAGACAAGACTCCTATTGAAGCATAGAGTAGGCAAAAGCCATAAGCTAAACAACTAAGAGTATTTGGGTCTATCTGCTACATATATGTTCGTGATGAGAAGAGACATAAGTTAGAAGACAAGACTATATAAGGGATCTTCTTGGGATATAGCACACAATCAAAAGGCTATTGAGTCTACAACTTGCAAACAAAGAAGCTCACCATTAGTTGAGATGTTGAGGTAAATAAAAATGTTGCTTGGAATTGGGAAGAAGAAAAGGTTGTGAGAAGCAACATTCTCGTTCTAGAGCAATAACCTCAAGAAGAAGCTAAAGAAGTAGCAGGGGATTCAGGTTTGCTTCCTCCACCTCTACAACAACAAGATTCATCAACAGAGTCTACTTTGAGACAAGTAAGATCTTTGGTGTATATATATGAAACTTGCAACATGGCCATGCTTAAGCCTGAATACTATGAAGAAGCATCAAAAGCAAGAAGTATGGGTCATAGCAATGGAAGAAGAAATTAAAATGATCGAAAAGAATAATACTTGGGAGCTCGTAGATTGTCCACACGAAAAAGACATTATTGGAGTTAAATGGGTCTACAAGACAAAGCTTAGCCTGATGGCACCATACAAAAACACAAGGCTAGATTAGTCGCTAAAGGCTACTCACAGCAACCTAGAGTTGACTATAATGAGGCATTTGTTCCAGTTGCTCGCCTAGATACAATTAGAGCTTTAATAACTCTTGCAGCACAAAAAGGGTGGAGCATCTACAAATTAGATGTTAAATCTGCTTTTCTAAATGGAGTGCTTGAAGAAGAGATTTATGTTAAGTAACCATATGGCTTCATCAACAAGAAGGCAAAGTGCTGAGACTAAGAAAAGCTTTATATGATCTTAAGCAAGCTCCCCAAGCATGGTACAGTAAGATTGATCAGTACTTCATCGATCAAGGATTTAGAAGGAGCAAGGGTAAGCCAACACTATACGTCAAGACTCAAGGTCAGCATGACACTCTCGTTGTCTCCCTATATGTAGATGATCTTATATACGCAGGAAACAATATGAAGATGATGAATGATTTCAAAGACGACATGATGAAGACATTCGAGATGATAGATCTTGGCTTGATGAATTACTTCCTTAGCATAGAGGTAAGACAACAAAAGAAATGAATATTTATCTCTCAAAAGAAATACACTAAATCACTATTGAAGAAATTTAAGATGCATGGTTGCAAGCCTGTGACTACTTCGCTCGTTATAAACTAGAAGCTACAAAAAGATGATGGAGCACTAGAAGCAGACGCATCACGCTACAAAAGTTTGATCGAAAGCCTACTATATCTCACAGTCACACAACCAAACATCATGTATGATATAAGTCTTCTATCAAGATTCATGCAAAGGCCAAGTCAAATTCACTATGGAGTAGCAAAAAGAATTTAAGATATTTACAAGGCACAAAGGAGTTTGGGATATGGTACAAAACCATGGCCAACTCAAGACTGATCGGTTACACCGATAATGATTGGGCATGATCGATAGACGATATGAAGAGTACTTCAGGATATGCCTTTTCACTAGATTAGGAGTATTCTCCTGGACATCTAAAAAGCAAGCAATAGTTGCTCAATCAGTAGTAGAAGCAAAGTACGTGGCTGTCGCAGAATCTATAAGTTAAGCTATATGGCTTCGAAGAATACTTGAAGAAATAGGTGAATAACAAGAAAGGCCTACTACAATCTATTGCGACAACAAATCAGCAATAGCAATGGCAAAGAATCCAGTTCATCATCACCGAACGAAACATATATCTATTAAATATCACTTCATTAGAGAAGCAGAGGCACCTAAGCAAATTCAGCTTAAGTACTACAGGACAGAAGATCAAGTTGCAGACATGTAGGTGACCTACACTTTCTCTTCCTTAGCCACTCTTTCTCTTCACTTGCACATCTTTCACTCCTGTTACAAACCCTGCTTTTCGTCTTCCCTTTCTTTGTAATAATCATTTTTGGGCGATAGCAAAGCAAAAGATAAGGTGGATTTTTCAATTGAGCACACCCTTATTGTATATTAATTCCTCCTTATATTTGAAGATCTCAACATTATTAATCTAGGTGATAATTTATGTGTCAAATAGATAAACTCCCTCAGATTCAATTTGTAATAGAAGGCTAAAAAAAAATGCAAGAACATGCCTGAAAAATTATTATTCCCTTTCTAGCTCCTTAAATTATTAGTCAATAATAAAAAAGGCATATCTACAGGTCTGAAAGTAAAGACAGAATCTTGAATATGCAGTTCACATTAATAAAAAAGGGGAGACATTATTAGTCAGTAAAAATTCCCTCATGTAGTTGCTTCACTACTATTAGGTGCTGCAAAGAATGGTTCTTGTTTCATAATTCTAGGTAGAAAGCTCATTCTCATAGTTTCATTTGTATACTAAATGGATGTGTTTTCTTAATAATTTTTTTATATGAAGTTTTGATCTTTTGTTTTCAATGTTTACAATTTGATGCTGTGCAATGATAGAATTTGGCTGACTCCTTTCTAATATGAACTTCACGTGCCTTAGGATTAAAAACTAGATTTTTGCTTGTGGATAAAACTTGATATTTGTACCCAAAGTAATTGCTATGTTATGTTCAATTTTCATTTTAATTGCATTTTCAACTAGTCAAATATAGTACTTCTAGTAATTGAAATGATGAGTCATTAGAATGAACTGGATCAAAGGCTAGAGGCCATTTGTTTTATCCTTTTTTTTTGTTTTTTTCTTTAAGAAAAAGTGCTTTTCAATTAAAAGGCTTGTTTTTAAAAAATATAATAATTATATGTTTTTCGAGAAAAAAACTAAACCTCAGAAAAAAGCTGTTTTAGTTGTAGCTTTTGAAAAAGAAACAAAAAAAACTCTAAAAAATGGTTGAATCACTTTACTCTTTTTTTATTATGTTTAAACAATGTCGTAGTGCACATGCAGATCCTTGGTGTTATATACTTCCAAGATTTCTAGCCGTATGGTTAGTTGATTGTATGTTTGAAGTGAATAGCATGTTGTGTTCTTGATTCACTATTGCTAACGGGTAGTTTAAAGAAACAAAAATAATAATAGTGAAATATAGTGCAATACTGAGAGTCTCACACGGCTTTGCTTTCTCAAAAAAGATCTCTTTAATTTTTTTTATCAGCAACAGAAGATTTTATTTAAAGAAATTACAAGAAGTACTCTAACTTTTACACATAGAATTAGATAAACATAAACTATTGAATAGTACAAATCAACACTCAAATTACACATTGAAGTATTCTTACAGCAAAGACACATCTACAGGTACGTACACCAAATATCCTACGTACTAAGTCAAAACCCTGCAGGTGCGGTGATTATGTGCCCTGGTTGGTAACAAAACCGCTCCTCTGCCTGGACTTTAGCAAAGCAAGATGACGACTAGGCAGCATTTGTCAAGGGTCTAGGGGCATGACCTTGAGATTGAGATATCTGATGTGGCAATAGAGGGAGTTAGCTTCTTACATGTCAAGTCCTGATGCAGCAATAAATGGAACATGCCACTCTAAATCATGCCAGATATAACAAAGAGAAGAACCAGAGAGCTATAAGATTTGCAATGTTTCCAACATAATTCAAATTTCAAATTACTTTATAAAGAACTATAATTCTGCTTAATATCCAAGTAAAAATGCAACCCCAAAACCTTGGAAGTATACCTTATTAATTTTTATGGCATCTGCAGTGGAATTAGTTCAACCGGGCGATTCTGAAATTCGCCAAATCGGGGAAAGTGCTTCGAGCCCTTCTCTCTGTGTTGCGAAAATTCTAAGATAAGTTATAGCATGATTATTAATTATATGATATAACTTAAATTTGGTTTCGTGTTATGGAAGGGAAAAAATGAGTCATAACTTTTTTGGTTATTATGATCATGTCTTGCTGCTCTTATTCTTAAAATCAAGAGTATCATATACCTGCCAAGACAACTATTTTGAAGTCCCTAGTAGCACCACTTGACTTGTTAACTAAGGCTAATTTTGAGCTAAAAAATGCAAAAGAAAAAATTGCAGTAAAAGCAACACTGCTATTTGTTGAAGCATTGAAGCTATATGAAAACTGAAAACATATCTAACAGGTGAAAGTCGAGACTTGCGTTCGGCATATACTCATATATAAGTATCTTTTCATTTTCCTCCAAGAAGCCAAAAGTCTTACAAGGTTATGAAACTCCTCTGTGAGCCTTGACCAGAAAATTTTGAGAGCCCTTTGACTGGAATTTGTCTTCCATCTAGTAGAATTCCCTAGTAAAAGTTTGCAATAAATAAAAGCATATAGAGAGATGATAAAAGTAAAAAATCTGTATCATAAACTCAAATCATAAAAACCTTGTAAATGGGGCCAAATCCACCTTCCCTTAATTTTGATGCTTCTGAAAAGTTATCAGTATTCTCCATAATTGTGATTAATGAGATTATAAGCAGGTCTGTATTCCATGTTTCCCCAGTTTCAATTTTATGAAATGACGATAGATGAAGCCCATCTACAAAGAGAAGTATGTGAGTTCATATTTGAACAAAATAGCCTTATTTGAGTAAGAGAAATAAGCTATCATACAAATTATGACATGTAATTGCGGGAAATTACCTTACTCTATTTTTGTACCATAAACAAAACACACTGAAACATGGTATAGTTATTAACCCCATCACACTAAAGCTAATGATCAGATATTTGACCTTCTATTATTCACATGTTTAGCTGTAAGAATATAAAAGAAGAATAACCAATTTTTCAAAATTTATTTTACGAAGTAATTGGATTCAATAAATAAACAAACATATATACTCTAAAGGAACTTCTATGTCAAAAGAAGGTGACTATTATTACAATAAAAGAAGTAAAACAGTATTATAGGATTCAGATTCACCTATTAGAAGATTAGGCACAGGAAGTGAAGATTACGTTGATGATTAAGAATAGTAGTGAAAGTGAATGTGTAGTTAGTTACCTGAGAGGAGAGAGCTGAAGCCGCAAATCGACGTGTGTGTGTGTGTATATATATATATATATATATATATATATATATGTATGCATATAAGAATTAAAATATTATATTTAAGAATGATTATGTCACCTATGTTGTACAATTACGTTTGGATGATTTAAGAATAATTTTTAACTTTGTTGTAGTAATTTTTTTAATTAATATTTTTCAGACTTAATTGTACTTTGTGTCACTAAGTTTTGTTATTTTGCGAATTTTTTTACCGCATTTTTTTTTTCATTTTGCCACCTTATGCTTTTTTTTTTTTGAAAAAAAAATGTTTTTAATTGACAATTGACATGGATGTTTAATGCCAACTCATTATTGACACGTCATCATTTCGTTTGTCATTTAACAAACAATTGACAACTAGGTGAAATTCACAAGATTACAAAAATAGGATGGTAAAATGTAAGAGAAAAAAATGTTGTGGTAAAATCTGTGAAATGATAAAAGTTGAGTGGCACAAAATGTAATTAAGCCTATTTTTTATTGATTTATTAATCTTCCACTTAAGTTTTTATTTTATTAAATAATACTTTTTAATTTAATATGTAAGTTATCTCCTAATTTAATGATTCCTGGTTGTTGTACGTTTTTTTTTTACTTATTCACATATTATTTTATATTATATTATACTATTATTTCAAATAAATATAATTAAATTAAATTAAATAACATTTATTTTTAAATATAAGTTTTTATATTATTAAATAATACCTTTAATTATTAATTGAATATCAAATAAATTATGAAACATATTTTGAAAAAAATTGTTAATAACACTATTAATTATTAACATTATATGCAAATATTATGCTGAAATTTTTCATAAAAGCTATAAAATTAAAAGTAAATTTAAAAGAGTTAATTTTCATGCATGCTCAATGTAAAAATTTTGAAACTGTTAACCAATTAGAAATGATTCTAGTTATTACTTTTAAAGTAGTTATAATAAAAGTTAATAAAGTTACCATTCATGACAATTTGTGATTAGATGACAGCGTAAAAAACAACTTTTACATTGTTAAGATAATAATTTTGAATTTTTATATCTTCAAAAAAATTGTTTAATGTGTCAAAATAATTTAATCAATTATGTGTTTAATCTTTAAAATATATTTAAATATTGTTACAAATGAATAAAAATTATTGTATAATTATTAAATTTTAGATATAAGTGTCACTAGGGAGTATATCTAGTGAGAAAGTTATTTTTATAAGAGAGTAAGAGAGTTATGTCATAAAACCATATATAAATAATCAAGATTTAAAATCACATGTCACTTGAAAAAATCACATGTCACTTCTTTTAAAAAAAATTGCTTATATTCTACTACATTTTCCATTATTTTGAAAGTCACATTTTCTTCTTAAAAGATTAACATAAGTTACACTTTATTTTTAATCTATTTCATAGTCATTGGCATTTAATTTTTAATTAACTCTACTATTTTCTTTGAAATTCAACTTAAATATATTTTTAGTCTGTTAAATATGGTTTTAGTAATGTTAATGTAACATCCTCAATTTTGGGTAATAGAAATAAGAATATAGTTATGGTTAAGATTGCTCATAGGTAATAATAATAATAGTTACCCTAATGTTAGAATATTACAAGAACAGGATAACAGGACCTAGATGAGGAGCTAAGGCCTAGGGCGGGCTAAAGCCCACCAAGCCAACACACACACATAGTTTTTATATGAGAGGGAAGAGGAAGCTAAAGAGAGAAAGAGAACAGAAAAGAGAAAAGAAGAAAGAAGGAAGAGAAGAAGAAAGGAGAAGAGAAGTAGAGATCCCAATAGTTCGGAGCTCATCTTCATGCATTCCCGAGGTGAGTGCTTCCTCCTTGTCCTCCCTTACCTCTTGGATTATTGATTGTACCCCCTTTCCCCCTTTTTCCCTTTTAACCCTAGGTTTGGGTTTTTATGGATTCTTGATGATTATGCATGATTAAGGGGTTTATTAGATAGATTAATCAATTAGATATGTAATAGAAGTGTTTTAAGACTGTTTGTGGTGGTTTGGAATCATTGTGTCCATTGCAGATTTCGCGAAAATCGTGATATGATGAATTGCCTCTTTAACTAAGCAAGAAGGAATTGTAGCTAAGCAAAAATCAAATTTTAGCTGAATGAGATAATGTCTAGAAGCAAGTCTAGAAGTGTCGTCCAAGCTTACTAAGTGATAGTAGGTCTCGCTAAGAAAAAATTTGAGTCCAGAGAGTGTATTTTTCCCTCGCTTAGCGAGATAAGTGCTAGTTAAGCAAAAAGGGCTCTAGGAACCAAGTTTTGAAGCCCTATGCCCAATTGCTGAAGTGAAATCCTCATTCGCAAAGCGAAGGTACACCCCCAAAATCTGAGGTTTGGTGTAGAGTGAGGAGTTGCTGAGCAAGATCCTAGTCTTACTAAGAGACTGTAGTTCTAGAAAGGAAGTCTGAGAGTAGAAAGAGGGCTCATTGAGTGGCAAGGGTCGCTCACTAAGCGATACCCTTTGGAAATAGCAAGGTGCTGTTCCAGCCTCAAGAAAAGATCAAGTGTGGTTGCACCCTTGTTTTCTATGCTTATTATTATATGCTTACCATTGGTTGTTATGTTGTGTTGCAATGTTTGACGACGATTGCTTGAGTAGATATAGTATACTGCATTCATCTGATTATTACATCTGTCTGGGATAGTTTCTATATATGTAACGAAAAACCCTATATAATAAGACATTTAAGATACTTAAGACACTATTAGATGCCTCCTTAGCAAGAGATGGGGAATTTCCCCTAATTTATGAAAGGTTTTATGAAAGGAAGGGTTTTTAGAAAGGAATACGTTTTGAGAAAAGTACATGTCTTAAAAGGAAGATATTTTTAAAAGAAAAGCTATGCTTTCAAGCAAAGTACCTCTTTAGTAACGTCAGGACCTCTCTAGTATTGGTCATGTCCGAGTCGCATGCTCGGCATATTATAGAGTGCAAACCGCAATGAGGATTTTGAAGTTACCAAGGAAAAATGAGGTTTTATGCAACTCCAAAATGAGTTGTGAGAAAAGGGTTTAGAGGCCCCCTGCATCCCAAGAAGGGGCTATCAACTTCAGACGCTAGGGGAAGAACAACATCCTTCGGTAAGGAAAGGATGGAAAGGATGGAAAGGACTTCTTCGATAACGGAAGGTAGTCCATCCACTTTTGACTGATGGTAATAAGAGGTCATAGCAAAAAGGATGCCATATGATGGCTAGAGTTCAACCAAAAGAATAAGCGGTGGGTAAGAGAAACCTAATAACAAAGATAAGAAGAACCACACATAAATAGAAATAAAACTAGTATATGAATGATATGAATTCCTATGTGAGGCATGTATGTTGCCCTGCGGGGTAGAAGATGGTGTGTATGCCTAGTTTATAGGTGGATTAAGTTAAGCCTAGTTAAGGGAACCTATGTGCCTAGAGAGGACATAGTCTATGAGAGTTGTTACCCAATGGGTATATGAGGGGTTCACCCAGAGGAGAGATTATGTACAAGTCCAAAAAAAGGGCAAGTAAAGATAAGGAAAAGGAAATGCTAGTCCTCACTTAGGGTTATAGCAAAGTGAGATGTTCATAAAAGGAAAAAGAAAAAGTTAAGCATATTTGTGATAATGTGTACTAAGAGATTAGAGTTAGGGTACAGTGAGAGGTAAAACCACGAGAGCATAAGGAAAGAATCTTTAGAATAGAGAGTCAGCCTAGAGTTCTTAGAGCACTCGCTGAGATATTATGTCTCATTCTTTTGAGTTTTCATGTTTTTACAGGTTAAGCAAGTGGAGTCCTCTTGGGAGTAGCTTGGAGCATAGAGCATGGAGTTGCTGTATGAGGAAGAGTTTATAGTTTTAAACCCCCCAATGTGTTAGTTTATGTTTTATGCTTATTTGTTCATATTTTGTACGACATTTAAGTGTCATGAGTTTTTGTAATATTTGTTTTAAGTATGTTTACATAATCGATGTTTAAGTTTTAGTTTCCACATAATTTTTTCTAATATTCTTATATTCTAAACATCATGTATTAGAAATATAAGCAGGCAAAAGATAGTACTCTTTAGGGTATTGTAGTTAACCCTCCAATTTCTGGTTAGTTTTAATACTCGCAAATTTTAAATTTATTTCAAATAATCCCCATCACCGTTTAATAATGATGTGACATGTATTTGGTCTTGCCACATCAACAATCATTGAGGTTACTAGTGTAAAAATTTTAAAATTCACAAGAATTTACACTAAAAAACAAAATGTTAAAATCACCTTATGTCACATTTACAGAAACTAAAAAAATATATTTTACCCTTAAATATTTTTGGATGAATTTTCAAAATTGACAACAAGGAAATTAAAAATTCAATTTAATATTAATTGTTAACGACATTAAAAATCATTAAAGAAAAATATAAATATGCCTAAAGCAATTCTGGCATGAATAGACTATGTACAGTCAACTAAAAATTCAAGATTTAAGTTTAGTGTAGTCCTAGAAAAAGACTCAATCATAATTATTTAATGTAAATAAAAGATTTGTACATATCAAAACATGACAAATTTTATCTCTTGAAAAAAGAAATATAATTTTTAAAAGTAAAAATTAGATAATATAACTTAACTAACTCTCAATGAAGAATAGTATAATTTACATTATTTTTCTACCTTTTTCATTTTCTCATTAATATTTTTTTTCATTATAATCGAACACTTGTTATCCATGATACAAGAGCCTGCAATTTCTTCAAGTACATGGGCATGCATGTTCAATATTGTTTGCGAAGGAAACTTATGCAATTATTTATAATACTGCGTGCAACATTATTGAACACATGACAAAACATTGCACAGGATGTTCGTTGAATCAACCACATTCCTGAGCAAAATTAACAATAATTTGAAATAGCCAAGGAGATTAGTAAATATTGAAATTTTGAAACAATATAAAAAATGAAAAAGCAAAAACATTTCAAATAAGCAGATGAAAATGTTGTTGATGAAGAATTGAATATGTTATTATTTCAACTTTTATTATTACAAATAAATTTCACCTCAAAGGCATGAAAATTCTGCATCTTATTTTTGAACCATGAAAGTCTCAACTTTATTTTTTATCCTTCTTTATCAAGCATTTTTGTAATGTGGTGGATAACCACAATCATAATTACAGCATCCAGACACGCATTTTACTTTGGGACCTCCTAGGCAAATTTTATGCGACAGCTTAGGACAATCTTCATCGTGAGAGCACTTGTCGTACTTACATGCGTTCACAAAACCTGCAAAATTTGTTCACCCTTATCAAAACCTTAATGCTTAATTAAAAAAGTTTAATGGTCATGCACTGTCAGTATAAAAAGTTTTACACTGTCAACCAATCAGAAATCACCATTAATATGACTTTTGAAGTATTTATTATAAAAGTCAACAAACTTACAATAAATAGTGGTTTGCGATTGGATGACAATGTAAAACTGCTTTACACTGTCAGTGCATGACCTTTTTTCTCTAATTAAAAATGGTTTTTCATGAGAACATATATTCATTTCACAAAATTTTGCATTACAGGCGAGCTAATATGGATAATATATTAATTTTAAGTGTAAATAATTGTATATAAGAGACACACACAATGAAGAAAAATAGAGAAGAATACCAGTTCCAGATGCTACGAGAAATAAAATGATCAAGCAAGGAAACAACAGTGAAGTTTTTGCCATTGCGAATGTTGAAAGTACCTTTCAGAATCAAATTTTTTCTCTTGATAGCAAAAAGCTATGTTTTTGAGGATCATTTATAAGGACAAATGCATTAATTTTCATAATGACAAAATATTGGTCATAAATATTTAGTTTTCTAAAAGAAATTACTAAATATTTGGGGATAATTGTTTGACTTTTTCTTTTCGGGTATGAGATAGTTTTAAGGAAAATAAAAAATAAAAAAAAGTATAAAAGTGTATTTAATATGGTGAAACTTTAAAAAGCCTTTTCTTTGGGGTTTTCCTAAAAGTTCCTTGTTAAGAACAATGGTTAAGAAAAAATAAATATGTCAAAATAAATATTTCAATCAGCTAAAAAGGTAATTGAATATTAAATAGAGTTTAATAGGCATTTTTGATGTAAAAGATTTTACATTATCGACAAATCAAAAATCATTATGTGTATGACTTTTAAAGTATTTATTATAGAAGTCAACTAACTTATCATACAAGGTGGTTTGTGATTGAATTGTTTAAAAAACTTTTACACTGTCTGTTTACCCTAATTTTTAAATTCTATTAATTGTTTGATTTATATTAGTATTTATTTTTGGACAATCAAAAAGAAATTTTAAAATTCTAATTCTCATAGTTGTGGCCAAAATTATGAGTACTGTTCGAATGTGAATTTTATTTGTGAATCCAGATTGGGGCCCGGAAAACGGTAAAATAATCGTTTTGTCCTTAAATTGGATATAAGACATAATAATATAAAATAAATAGAAATGATAATATTTTGTGTTTTTGAGCTTAAAAATGTTTTTAGGATATTCAAATAACATATTAAATTTTTTTTGGAAATTTATCGAAGTTCCTACAAAAAATTACAAAAACACCCCTGATTAACCATAAAAATCAACAAAGACATTTTAAACCAAATAAATTTTAGAACAATTATATAAATAATAATTTTAGTTAGAAAAAATTATTTAAAATTAAAAATCAATAAATATAAAGTAACGGTTTTTAGTACAAATAATACATAAATAATTATATAAATTATAAAATAACTAAGAAAAATATTTTTTTTATTATTTTAAATGGGCCTGGACGAAATTTAAGCCATCCCACATCTGAAAATTTTTAATTGATAATTTATGGAACTTTTGACTACATTTACTATCTTTTGACTACAAATTAATTAATACAAATAATAAATTAAATATTATTATTAAAATTATTAAATGTAGGAATGATACAAGTTGAAGCTTCTTTGAAATTGTCAGTTACCTAAATTCAAAGAAAGATAATAACAAATTAATTTCTATTTATTTTAAATGCATATGTAATTAATATTGGATAATTACATTAATAAAAACTTAAATTTTGTGCCAATTTTGGCTGGTGAAGTACACGGCCAGCCAGACTCTAAATTTTCAGCCATGATACTTGACCATAATGGATGAATACAAGCATTTTTACTTTTTATTTATTAACCTTTGGAATATTTAATTACCGTACAGTTAATATGTGATGTGTAACCTATTTTAACCACAATTTAGAGTGCTCAGCTCTCTCCTCTCAAAATTTCACGAAAGTTTTAAATAACAAACATATCACCACTTCTCTCTCTCTCTCTCTCTCTCTCTGATATATTCACGACTCACACAACACAACACAAACTGAATCACTTTTCTCTTATTTTCTGTCCCTCTCTTCACAAACTATTATCATACCCAAAATATAAACTAAATTCCTACCTATTAAGCCAAAGGAGATCAAATATCAAGTAGCCTCTCTTCTCTTCTTCATCTAAGGTATGGAGGGGAGGGGGTGGATATCTAATCTTATTGTTATTTTACAAGGGTTATTTTAAGAGATTTTCCTCCAAACACTTTTTAGTTCCTGTTGTTATTTGTTATTTTATGTTTCTATTTTATATTTATATTTTATGTTATTATCTTTATGTAGTATATTTCTTGTACTTATATGCCGTTTATTTAATTGTTTATAATTAGTTTATTTATTTATTTAGTATATTATCCGGTTATTTTTAATTTTAATCGTTTAAAATTCATATTTTTGTTATTTAAAATTTTTAATCAGTCAAAATTAGATTGTTATAAATTTTAATCTGTGAAAAATATTTTTAATCAAGTCAACTTAATTTAAATGATTTGAGATATTCTTTAAATGGTAAAATTTCAATTTTTAACAGTCAAAGATTGATTTAAATAATTTAATCGGATAAAATTTATTCATATACCTTAATATTAATTTTAATCGGTTAGAATTCATTTAAATGAATTATTATTGGTGAAAATATTGTTTAATCAGTTTAAAACAGATTTTTAGCATTTAAAATAAATTTAATGGTTAGAAATTAATTTTTAGTCATTCTAAATGGTTAAAAATATTTTTATATGTATAGGAATATTTAACTATAGAAATATAAAACAGATTTCAAAATCGAAACTTAAAATAATTATTTAATAAAATAGGACTTTCTGTATTATTATTAAATACTAATTTTTAGTTATATTAAAAAAATTGATATAAAACTGAAATAAATATATATTTTGGTTAAATAGATTCAAAACAGAAAATAAATAATTTTATAAGTAAATTAAATAAATATATAGATATCTAATTTTTAATCAAATATATTTCAGAAATTTGGAATTTAATAAAAAGATTTAATAAATACAGATTTAGAGTTAAACAGATTTATCAAATTAAGTTATAAAATAACCTAGGCCGTTAGTGTTTATAAAAAACTTATAAATTAAATTAAAATTTGTAATAAAAATATTTTTGAGCATATAGATATATTTTAAGTTTATAATAAATAATTATTGTAATACAATACAATGTTACTTTTTAATTATTGATAATTTCTTTTAAAAATAATATTGAAATTCAATTTAGAACTAAAGATATTGAAAATGATAGATTGAAAGAGATAAGAGGTTAAAAATTTCTAAAAACACTCTCATTGAAGAATGACAGCTAAAAATGCTCTCGTTGAAGAATAACAGCTAAAAAAACTCTTGTTCAAGATAGCTATTCTCATTTAATATATAGGGAGGATATATTAGTTTTATAAAAGCAGATTTATGAAGAAATTTATTTAAATCAGTTTTACAAAACAGATTAACAAACAACTCTGTTTAATTATAAATAAATTATCTCAAATAGATTTGTAAAACAGTATTAGAATAAAAAAATTGTTTAAAATAGACTAAAAATAGTATATAAATAAAATCTGCTTGATCTTATAAAACTAAATCTGTTAGATATAAAATTATAAGTCAGCTTAGTTCATAAAACAAATTTTATAAAATGTAGCTATAGGATACAAATTTTTTTCAAGTTTAATAAAATTTGGATAACTTAATATATTAAGAAAAATTACAAATTATTGAACATATATATATGTGTGTGTGTGAACACTCAATTTAATTTGGGTAATTAGTAAAATAACAAAAATAAATATAGAAGGAAAATATAAAAAATAATAAAAATAAAATTTAAAGTTTTGTTGTTTTTGGGCTTTAAAGATTTAGAGACTCATTTAAAAAGAAAAGAAATAACAAACAAAAATAAAAGAGAGGCCCCTTTTTAAAGAAACTTGCAGAAGAAGTCTCTTGAAGCTTATAAATAGAAGGCATTAGGGAATTTTCAAAAGGGGAGAGGGAAAAAGGAAGACACATAATTACATATTCATTCCCACACTGAGAGGAGTGACAACTGTTCTGCAAATTGGTGATTCCCTGGATTCATTACCGTTCATATTCTCGTTACTCTCGCGTCACATTGTTCATCAACTCTCTTTTCATTGGCAAAGCTCGGAGGTATATATGTTTCTGATTCCGTGTGGAAATTGGTGACAACTGTTCTTTCCTTCTGATTTCACGTGCAAATTAGAATGAAGGAGTGTTTGGCTTGAATTTTGGTTTGTATCATCATTGATTTGTTTTATTGTTTTAATTATGGACCTGTTTTTGTTGAAATAGTGTTATCTGTTGATTTTATGCTGTTTCGTTTGAATATCATTCTCAGATTTCTTTCTTATGCTTACAATACTTGACACGCAAACTTGCACAATAATACTCTGCACACGCAAATCACTATTCCTTACACTTACACACAGTCACAAACGTGCATTCAATTACACATAGCAGCACGCCAACATACATTCGTAACCGCATTTTCATCCAAAAGATTTGAAAAAAGTAAGATTTAAACGCACAGATAACAATGAATCAAAAATTAATAAATAAGAAATTAAAAAATAATAAAATAGCATTCAATTTGTTGTTTCCACGATGCAAACCAGAGTCGATGTCCGTCTCGCGCCACCGCTGTAACTCGAACTCGAGTCGTCGGCTTTCCTCTTTCTCTCGCTGCCATCATGACGCGAATCCGTGTCGACGTCTTTGCGCGACCGCCATGCGAACCAATGTTTGCTCCCTTATGTGTCGGCGCCCTCCCCAAATCCCCTCTCCCTTGCGAAGTGGGTTTGAATAGCCACCTTCATGTGGAATTTTCTTTGCCGTCGCATGATCTCTGCGCATTGTGATTGCGAGAAGCAGAAGGGCGAAGATCTCAACTTTCTTCCACCACTGTTTGTTTAGACCGGAACATGTGAACTTGATCAGCGACACTACAGCGTGGGAATTTTTCCCTTACGTGCGAAAAGGGGGCTGAAGATTAGTGGCCAGCTTTTTGGGTTTATTGGATTGTGATATGGTGATAGATCTGGCCGAATTCGAAATCACATTTTTTTTTAAGCTTTGTGAACGTAAGGGCAATAATAATCGAATGTAAATCAAATATATATATTAATGCAAACATAAATTATTAACATTCTTTGTTTTAGCTAATAAAATAATAAGTAAATTATACTGACACCTCCTGAACCTTTTTGAAATTACACCTCGATATCCTCCCTTTTTTACCCTTACATTAACACCCTTAATTGTTTAAAAAATATTACACTGACACCCTTTATATATTACACTAACACCTTTTAATTGTTTGAAAAACATTACACCATGTACCTTTATAAAAGAGGTTGTTGTAATGGTTAAAAAAATAAGGGGTTTCGCGCAATTTCGAAAAATCTCAAGAGGTGTTAGTATAATTTACTCTAAAATAATACACGTTAACGTCTTGGGATTTTTATTTTTTTTTGTATATGGATACGACTAATAAAAAAGGAGATAACGCTAATTCTAAAACTTTCTTTAATAAAGTTGGCATTTCCTTTTAATCAATTAAATTATTAATTGAGAATTCAATTCCTAAATCAAAACTTTTTAAAAAAGAAGAATAAATAATCGTAAAATTTAAATACGACCACTTTGAAAGTACTTCTTATTTGGTCATTCAATAAATTTCTAAGTGGTATAATTTGGTGATGTCAGATTTAGCAACGATTAAAAATAAAAATCAAAATTAAAGATCGACCAACAAAACATTTTTCTACAAAAGAACTACGTGAGTCTGAGTGTCTGAGTTTCTCATTGCACCAAAGAATACATAGGAGCAGGGGTCCATTCCTGTCGATCTCAAAAATAATAAAACTAGTATTTCTTCAAAAATAAAATATTTAAAATTCTTTTGATAGATGAAAATAATAAAATTTGAAAATAAATCTTCTTTAGGGGTACAATAAATATTTTTGAAGCTATCTAGTTTTGCACATTTAATTAGGGGTAACCGTTTTTACGACGGATGTCGTAGAATGCTAACAGCTTCCCTACGCATAACTGACTCCCGAACCCATATTTGGTTTTAAAGACTGTCTTTCTCTTTAAGGGTTTTACTCACGGTTTTTCCTTAATAAACTTTGGTGGCGACTCCTCTGTTATTAATTCTTCATCGCCATCCGGTCATGACCTTAGTTGCAACAATATATATTTAGAGAAAATATATAATATATATTTTTGTACTTTAACTTTATAAATATTAGTATTATGTTTAAAAGAAGAGTTTTATGTTTGCTTATCGAAAATAATATTAACGTTAGATTATAAATATTATGTTGTTAAGAAAATAATTATTATCATATAACGTATAAGGATGATGTTAAGTTAAACCATACCTCTGTGTTAGGCAATGGTACTTAACGAATGAACATAGTCAAAACTTTGTTGAATTTTCAGGAGAGACAATTTAGGGTTTATGATGTCTAAGTTAAGATGAAGCAGGTAAGAAATCATGCATATGATGATGTTGTGATTGAGACTAATAAGTTACAATTGATACATTGAGAAATGAAAGGCAGGGACCATGGTTAGGTCTAGAGGGTATGGTATTGAGTTGTGAGAGTCCTCTTGTCAGGGTAGCACCCTTGATGTCTGGACAATCACGTAACCAACTTGATAACGTTAATACATACTCAACATTACCAGGATTGGTGTAGAGTATCCCCCATTTGATCCACAGTGGTACTGCAAGTTTGTTTCTAGAGAATATTGATTATGATGATGGCATTGATGATAGTATCATTATTTCAAAGGGAATATGAGCTCCTAATCACTCCCAAGATCAGAGATAATGGTGACGTTGATGATTTATTCGAAATCATGAATGAGACTATGAATCCATATACAAGTGGTTGAATTATGCATAAATCATGAGAACTTAGGTCGGACCCTAGGATCCCTTTGCATTCTGTATGAAAATTTGTGTATGATTGGTGACGTAGGGAATCCTACATAAACCATTGTGAACGTGATTTAGAAATCAAATCATTTTACTTCTTTTATCTTTTTATTTGTATATGTTTGTAATACGAAGACACTGAACTAGGAAGTACACAAAGGATGATATTTCAAAGAGACAATCATTATTGCCTATCGTAGTTAAATTTGTAGTGATGATAGGTGGGTTTATATATCATAGATGTGATGAATTAGAAAATGCATTGCACTTCAAAAATCAACAAAAAAGGAACAACTACACTCACTAGAGTTTACACATTACTTCCAACACTATTACAATCCATGGCCATGCTCTATAAATTAACAACTCAAATAATAATCACTAAAAGTAAAAATGAATAAATTAATACATTACTTGAGAACTTGATAGTGTGCTCTTTGAAGTTCTTTTTTGAGCTGGGTAAGCTTTAATCTACTTGACTCTAACTACTACACATAAGTCTATTCCATACTCAAAAGGAAAATGCGGTAAAATTTTATAGCCCTTTTTGAGTTTCAACTTTCTGCAACAACGTATTTGTTGCTTCTCAATAACTAATTGAATTTGTACAAAAATATATAGGACACACCTTTTTCCTACGATGACTTTTCCTTGCAACCTCTCTGTTTTGGGCTAAACTTCTCAATGTCTGAATCCAACAATTTTTTTTTCCCTTAGATCCTATGTTAAACCACACAATAAAAAAAGGAATAGAGAAAAAAGACTATCAAAAATTATTTCCCACATTGTAGTTGTTTTCATCAAAATTTAATTTAATTGGATGCAATCATTAAAATATGTTTCCTAGTAAAATTGAATGAGAAGGCGTGACCTAAAATGAAGATAGAAATCAAAAGCATTTTCTCCCTTTACAAAAAAATTACCTTTAGAGTAATGGTTGCTCCCGTTGAGTGTCCAAAGCAAAAATATGGAAGCCCAAAATTTTTCAATTAGAACCTTCTTCAGAAATATTTTTTGTTTACCCAATTTTTTTTTTATCAGAATAAAGACATTTCAATCAGATAATAAAATCTAAAAATATTATTCCTACGGTCCTACCCATTGCATCTCTCTTTAAGCCTGTTCTAGGTGACCTACACTTTCTCTTCCTTACCCACTCTTTCTCTTCACTTGCACATCTTTCACTCCTGTTACAAACCCTGCTTTCCGTCTTCCTTTGCTTTGTAATAATCATTTTGGGGCGATAGCAAAGCAAAAGATAAGGTGGATTTTTCAATTGAGCATACCCTTATTGTATATTAATTCCTCCTTATATTTGAAGATCTCAACATTATTAATCTAGGTGATAATTTATGGGTCAAATAAATAAATTCACTGAGATTCAATTTGTAATAGAAGGCTAAAAAAAATGCAAGAACATGCCTGAAAAATTATTATTCCCCTTCTAGCTCCTTAAATTATTAGTCAGCAATAAAAATATCTACAGGTCTGAAAGTAAAGACAGAATCTTGAATATGTAGTTCACATTAATAAAAAAGGGAAGACGTTATTAGTCAGTAAAAATCCCCTCATGTAGTTGCTTCACTACTATTAGGTGTTGCAAAGTATGGTTCCTGTTTCATAATTCTAGGTAGAAAGCTCATTCTCATAGTTTCATTTGTATACTAAATGGATGTGTTTTCTTTCTAATTTTTCTATATGAAGTTTTGATCTTTTGTTTTCAATGTTTACAATTTGATGCTGTGCAATGATAGAATTTGGCTGACTAATAAGCCTTTCTAATATGAACTTCACGTGCCTTAGGATAATTAGAAACTAGATTTTTGCTTGTGGATAAAACTAGATATTTGTACCCAAAGTAATCACTTTGTTATGTTCAATTTTCATTTTAATGGCATTTTCAACTAGTCAAATATAGTACTTCCAGTAATTGAAATGATGAGTCACTAGAATGAACTGGATCAAAGGCTAGGGGCCATTTGTTTTATCCTTTTTTTTTACTTTGAGAAAAAGTGCTTTTCAATTAAAAGGCTTGTTTTAAAAAATATATAATAATTATATGTTTTTTCTAGAAAAAAACTAAAAACCTCAGAAAAAAGCTGTTTTAGTTGTAGCTTTTGAAAAAGAAAAGAAAAAACTCTAAAAAATGGTTGAATCACATTACTCTTTTTTATTAAATTTAAACAATGTCGTCGTGCTCATGCAGATCCTTGGTGTTATACTTCCAAGATTTCTAGCCATATGGTTAGTTGATTGTATGTTTGAAATGAATAGCATGTTGTGTTCTTGATTCACTATTGCTAACAGGGTAGTTTAAAGAAACAAAAATAATAATAGTGAAATATAGTGCAATACTGAGAGTCTCACACGGCTTTTGCTTTCTCAAAAATGAAGATATCTTTAATTTTTTTATCAGCAACAGAAGATTTTATTAAAAGAAAGTACAAGAAGTACTCTAACTTTAACACATAGAATTAGATAAACATAAACTATTGAATAGTACAAATCAACACTCAAATTACACATTGAAGCATGGTTCTAAATTGCGGTCCGCAACCGCAATTGCGGCCGCAACGTAAAGGTTTTTGGACTCACCGTAACCGCATCGCGACAGCAATTGCAGCCGCATCAACCGCATTTTTCCGTAATTTTCCGCAATATTAGGATTTCAATGAAAACGCAACAGCGACCGCAACCGTAATTTAGAACCATGCGTTGAAGTATTCTTACAGCAAAGACACCTGTACAAATACATACACCAAATATCCTACGTACTAAGTCAAAACCCTGCAGGTGCGGGGACTTTGTGCCCTAGTTGGTAACAAAATCGCTCCTCTGCCTAGACTTTTTATTAAAGCAAGATGACGACTAGGCAGCATTTGTCAAGAGTCTAGGGGGCATGACCTTGAGATTGAGATATCTGATGTGGCAATAGAGGGAGTTAGCTTCTTACATGTCAAGTCCTGATGCAGCAATAAATGGAACATGCCACTCTAAATCATGCCAGATTGTAACAAAGAGAAGAATCAGGGAGCTATAAGATTTGCAATGTTTCCAATAGAATTCAAATTTCCAATTACCTTATAAAGAACTACAATTCTGCTTAATATAATCCAAGTAAAAATGCAATCCAAACCTTGGAAGCATACCTTATTAATTTTTATGGCATCCGCAGTGGAATCAGTTCAACCGGGCGATTCTGAAATTCGCCAAATCGGGGAAAGGGCTTCGGGCCCTTCTCTCTGTGTTGCAAAAATTCTAAGATAAGTTATAACATGATTATTAATTATATGATATAACTTAAATTTGGTTTCATGTTATGGAAGGAAAAAAAATGTGTCGTAACTTTTTTGGGTATTATGATCTTGTCTTCCTGCTCTTATTCTTAAAATCAAGAGTATCATATGCATGCCAGGACAACTACTTTGAAGTCCCTAGTAGCACCACTTGACTTGTTAACTAAGGCTAATTTTGAGCTAAAAAATGCAAAAGAAAAAATTGCAGTACAAGCAACACTGCTATTTGTTGAATCATTAAAGCTATATGAAAACTGAAAACATATCTAACAGGTGAAAGTCAAGACATGCGTTTGGCATATACTCATATATAAGTATCTTTTCATTTTCCTCCAAGAAGTAAGCCAAAAGTCTTACAAGGTTACGATGTTGCAATTTAGCTATAACATTACTTCATTATTAAACTCCTCTATGAGCCTTGACCAGAAAATTTTGAGAGACCTTTGACTGGAATTTGTCTTCCATCTAGTAGAACTCCCTAGTAAAAGTTTGCAATAAATAAAAGCATATAGAGAGATGATAAAAGTAAAAAATCTATGTCATAAAGTCAAATCATAAAAACCTTGTAAATGGGGCCAAATCCACCTTCCCTTAATTTAGATGCTTTTGAAAAGTTATCAGTGGTCTCCATAATTGTGATTAATGAGATTATAAGCAGGTCTGTGTTCCATGTTTCCTCAGTTTCAATTTTATGAAATGAAGATAGATGAAGCCCATCCTACAAAGAGAAGTATGTGAGTTCATATTTGAACAAAATAGCCTTATTTGAGTAAGAGAAATAAGCTATCATACAAATTATGACATGTAATTGCGGGAAATTACCTTACTCTATTTTTGTACCATAAACAATACACACTGAAACATAGTAGAGTTATTAACCCGATCACACTAAAGCTAATGATCAAGATATTTGACCTCCTATTATTCCCATGTTTAGCTGTGAGAATATAAAATAAGAATAACCAATTTTTAAAATTTATTTTACAAAGTAATTGGATTCAATAAATAAACAAACGTATGTAATCCAAAGGAACTATGTCAAAAGAAAGTGATTATTATTACAATAAAAGAAGTAAAACAGTATTATAGGATTCAGATTCACCTGTTAGTAGATTAGGCACAGGAAGTGAAGATTACGTTGATGATTAAGAATAGTAGTGAAAGTGAATGTGTGGTTAGTTACCCGAGAGGAGAGAGCTGAAGCCGCAAATCGACGTGTGTGTGTGCGTGTATATATATATATTATACATATATATGTATACATATGTATATGTGTATACATATATATGTATACACTACTACAAAAAATAGTTTTTAAAACAAGAATTTAAATCGATTTTTTTGAGTCCGATTTAAAAAAAATGCAGTGGCATTTTTGTAAAAGTGAAAATTTTTTAAATCAGTTACATGAGATCCGATTTAAAAAGATCTTTTTAAATCAGTTCTCATGCAACCGATTTAAAAAGCCTTTTAAAATTTCAAATCACAGGAAGTTTAAAGGCACTGCTTGACCTCCGTCAAAGCAAAGTAATAGTGTTTGATCACTCAAAGTATTTAAAAGTTTCAAGAAAGACTTCTCCACTGACGGCAATGTCACCATCGATCACTTCACTGTCGCCGACGGAGATCTACAGCTTCACCAATTCGAAACCCGCGTAGTCTTAGTCTGCTTTCGAACCAACCACCATAGAGAACAAAGATGAAAACGAAAATGGCTACGACAGTGACGACAACGATGTTTTTATCTCCGATCGTTAGCCGACTAAGATGGAGCTGGAGGAAGGTTACGCTCTTTGAGAATGGTGCTGATGAGTGGTTGCGATTTCTCTTTTGTTTTCTGAATTTGTTGGATCTCGTTTGGATCTAGTTAGAATTGTGATGATTTTGCTTTTAGTTTAGAAGTTTGCTCACGAAGTTTAGCAGTTAGGATTATGAATCGGGAGTGGGAAAGCATGATCTTATTTGTAGAAAATGAATTGATGAATCAGAAGTGGGAAAGCTAGTTGAGCTGGGGTGTTGTGATGTTGATTGCAAATTGTGGTAGCCATCTTTTAACACGGTTATGGAATAACCGAGTTAAAAATACTTTTTTAAATCGGTTCAACATCTAATTTAAAAATTTTCCATTTTTTATATCGGCTGTATCTAAATCGGTTCATCAACTGATTTAAAAAGTGTACATATATATATATATATATATATATATATATATATATATATACATATATATTATGCATATATGTATATACATATGTGTGTGTGTGTGTATACATACATACATGTATATATACATATGTATATGTATATGTGTGTGTGTGTATACATATAAACTCATTATTAATTAATTTTAAGAATTAAAATATTATATTTAAGAATGATTATGTCACCTATGTTGTAGAATTACGTTTGGATGATTTAAAAATGATTTTTAACTTAGTTGTAGTAATTTTTTAATTAATATTTTTCAAGCTTAATTGTACTTTGTACCACCTAAGTTTTATCATATTGTGAATTTTTCCACCACATTTTTTTCTCGCATTTTGTCACCTTATTCCAACTTGGTTTTTTTTTTTTGAAAAAAAATGTTTTTAACTAACAATTCATTATTGACACATTAACTTTCCATTTGTCATTTAACGGATAATTGACGGTTGGGCGAAATTCCCAAGATTACAAAAATAGGGTGGCAAAATGCGAGAGAAAAAAAATGTTGTGGCAAAATCTGTGAAATGATGAAAGTTAAGTGGAACAAAATGCAATTAAGCCTATTTTTTATTTATTTATTAATCTTACATTGAAGTTTTTATTTTATTAAATAATATTTTTTAATTTAATATGTAAGTTATCTCCTAATTCAATGATTCCTGGTTGTTGTACGTTATTTTTGACTTATTCACATATTATTTTATATTATACTATTACTTCAAATAAATATAATTAGATTAAATTAAATAACATTTATTTTTAAATATAAGTTTTTATATTATTGAATAATACCTTTAATGATTAATTAAATATCAAATAAATTATGAAACATATTTTGAAAAAAGTTGTTAATAACACTATTAATTATTAACATTATATGCAAATATTATGCTGAAATTTTTAATAAAAGCTATTAATTGAAAGTAAATTTAAAAGAGTTAATTTTCATGCATGGTCAATGTAAAAGTTTCGAAACTGTTAACCAATTAGAAATGATTCCAGTTATTACTTTTAAAGTAGTTATAATAAAATTTAATAAAGTTACCATCCATGACAATTTATGATTAGATAACAATGTCAAAAAAACTTTTACACTATTACGATAATAATTTTGAATATTTATATCTTCAAAAAAATTGTTTAGTGTGTCAAAATAATTGAAAAAATTATGTGTTTAACGTGTAAAATATATTTAAATATTGTTACAAATGAATAAAAATTATTATATAATCATTAAATTTTAGATATAAGTGTCACTAGGGAATATATCTAGTGGGAAAATTATTTTTATATGAGAGTGAGAGAGTTGTGTCATACAACCATATATGAATAATCAAGATTTAAAATCACATGTCAAAATTGCTTAAATTCTACTACATTTTCCATTATTTTGAAAATTCACATTTTTTCTTAGAAGATTAACATAAGTTACACTTTATTTTTAATCTATTTCATAGTCATTGGCATTTAATTTTTAATTAACTCTATTATTGACTTTGAAATTCAACTTAAATGGAATTTTAGTCTCTTAAATATGGTTTTAGTAATGTTAATGTAACATCCCCAATTTTTGGATAATAGAAATAAGAATAGAGTTATGGTTAAGATTGTTCATAGGCAATAATAATAATAGTTACCCTTTTGTTAGAATATTACAAGAATAGGATAACAGGACCCAGATGGGGGGCTAAGGCCTAGGGTGGGCCAAAGCCCACCAAGCTAACACACACACACACACACACATAGAGTTTTTATATGAGAGGGAAGGGGAAGCTGGATAGAGAAAGAGAACAGAAAAGAGAAAAGAAGAGAAAAGGAAGAGAAGAAGAAATGAGAAGGAAAAGAGGAAGAAGAGAAGAGGAGCAGATATCCCCAATAGTCCAGAGCTCATCTTCGTGCATTCTCAAGGTGAGTGCTTCCTCTTTATCCTCCCCTACCCATTGGATTGTTGATTGTACCCCTTTTTCCCTTTTAACCCTAGGTTTGGATTTTTATGGATTATTGATGATTATGCATGATTGAGTTGTCTATTGGATAGATTAATTGGTTAGACATGTAATAAAAGTGTTTTAGGACTGTTTGTGGTGGTTTGGAATCATTGGGTGGCCATTGATGGCCTAGGCATTACAGATTTTGCAAAACCGAGATGTTGAATTGCCCCTTTAACTAAGCGAGAAGGAGTTGTAGTTGAGCGAAAATCATAGTTTAGCTAAGCGAGAGAATGTTTAGAAATAGGTCTGGAAGTGTCATCCAAGCTTGTTAAGTGATAGTAGGTCTCGCTAAGCAAAAATTTGGGTATAGAGAGGGTGTTTTTCCTTTGCTTAGCGAGATAAATGCCAGCTAAGTAAAAGGACTCTAGGAACCAAGTTTGGAAGCCCTATGCCCAATCGTTGAGTGAAATCCTCATTTGCTAAGTGAAGGTACACCTCCAAAATGTGAGGTATGGTGTAGAGTGAGGAGTTGCTGAGCATGATCCTAGTTTCACCAAGTGACTGTTGTTCTAGAAAGAAGGTTTGAGAGTAGAAAGAGGTGTCATTGAGTGTAACGACCCAACTGTCGCTGCTAAAATAATCCTACTAAACATACACCACATAAACCTTATCAAGTGAATAAAATCATATAATATCTATATGAGTCATACACATCAACTGAAAGATCCACTTATCTCTCCTGGTACTATACATGCATATCTGTCATCATCATATCATACACAACAATGGGATAACACCAGTCCATATCAAAATATACGTCACCAGGGAAGAGGAATACAAAACTCACTCCCTATAGTTGGTTAATCTATACAATCCCATCAAAAGAATATAATGAAACTGAACCATAACTAATATAACAAAAGTTGGCTTTCCCAAGCCAAACATCTCCAGCTCTCGACTCCATCCTCAGCTTTGAGTCGCCAGACCCACGGAAGCCTCGCCATTTGCTCCCATGTCATAAGACGTGATTATCACAGGCACATCAACGCAACAACAACAACAGGACAACCAACAATAATAAAACATGGCAAGGGTAAGCTTACTAAAACAATGGCATAACATATAATTATGGAGATCATCAACAATTCACAACATTCAATCACGAATATATGGCACACCATCATATATCCAGAGTCCTCAACATCTATATACATATATAAGATACATTCATACAGAGAAGAATTCTCAATTCAGGACTCCACGTTACATCACAACCACCACAACTATGTCAATGCATGATGACATGACTCTTTAGAGATTTACAACATATCGGGCGATCAGCCAAGTCTCACCCCCTACTGTGGCCTATCTAAGCACTATTCAGGGATTGCCAAACTCTGATCGACGGATAAGCTTAGTGGTTTGTCAGGATAAGTGTATGTGGGTGGTGGCTTACCGAGACACAAGGCCTGCATCACCTTGGCCTCCTACGGAGTCGCCCATCCACTCATCCCCAAAGGCCCATCGTCAGCTACCCCACGTCTCATCCAGCACTAGGTTGGAGGCCTATATGAGTTCCAACTCTAGTCACCATCCAACTTACGTGCCTACTCGCACCACGGCATGAGGTCCATTGTCAGCTACCTCAGCACCAACTATGCATGAATGCATGTACTACACACCATCAACCACTCAACCACAACCAATAAACATACAACGCATATATATATATATATATATATATATATTAATACAACTAGTGGCAAAGAGGTCCATCGTCAGCTACCTCCCATGACCACTCACATCCATCAACACCATACCGGCCCAATCCGGCCTCAATCAAAATCAACAGGTAAGGCCCTATCTAAGCAGCCCACCTCGTGAGGAACAATATCATACATAACAAGCGGAGGTCCTATCTAAGCAACCTTCCACCTCAATGACATATCCAACAATCAATTCATAGTTTAAAACCAAGACCCTTTTTGAAAACCATTTGGAAGATAGGTAAATCTGGAAATTTACAAAAACCTTTGGAACAATTCGCTTCTTTAATTTAAAGAAAGTCATATCCCAACTGGACAACTCTCCATCATTCTCAAATAGAGCTTTTGAAAATGTATAATACTCTTTTTATATGTGTATATACAAAATACTTCGCGTTTTGAAATGAAAATTGTGAAATCTTAAATGGTACATTCAGTTCTGAAATAACAGATTATATACTGTAGTAAAAATGCATCAGAATTCATTTTTCAGCAAGGATATATCGATTATTTCCGAACCAAAACCAGAAGAAATTTTTCTAAAAACCAGATAATCGATTATCAAAGTTCATAATCGATTATTCTCGAAACAAAATCATAAAAACAGCTTCTGAAACTCTAGATAATCGATTATGTGATCCCCATAATCGATTATCTGCAACGATTTTTCGAAAAAACAGCGATTTTCTACGGAAAAACTCAAGCTTTTCAACCAAATAACATAGATTTTCGAATCAATGGTGTTCCAACAACATCAATCCACCTCAACTAAGTTAATACACATCAAATCATACAATCAATCCAACATTTCATCATATAATCATCAATTTCTCATCCAAATCTCAACATTTTCTCCTAAAACCCATTTTCTCCCATAACCAACGAAAATGACAATATCCACAAAGATTCAACCAATTATAACGCAAGAAATCAGCATACCAACAGTTGTTAACACAAAACAACCGATTTGTAAGCTTCCTTACCTCTAAAGTCTCTGAATTGAATTTTGGTTCTTTGAGAAACTTGTGTCTTAAGCCAAAACCTTCCACAGATTGATCTTTCTCTCGTAACAATACTAGACCGGGACTTGGGAATCCTCTTAACACCCTTAGTAACCTCATGTTAAAATAAAGGACGAATTTGTAGCCCTTAAATATTTTGATAATAACAAACAGTTAAAATTGTGTGTACTCACATTATCGTCTGATCTCTAGTTCGCATTATATCGTCTGACGTTGTTTTTCGAATTGAATGTCGTCTTATCTTTATATGTATAAACTACGTAACTAACAAAGCTTACAGACGATGTCTATGCTCTAAAAAGATCCGCACATCAATCAGAGCATAAGCTACCTCAAAATGTATAAAGCCTATACACCTACTCTCGAGGAAAGTCAGCAAAAAAGAAGGAATATATGTGCGAATGTTAGAACGGGAAAGTGGACATGACAACTGCTAAAAGATTGAGTACAAGAATAGAAAAGATAAGCAGACTCTTTATCTTATCATATGACAAGTTGGTAAAAAGCATTAAATGCAACAATTAATGCTCCAATGAATCTCTTCATCAGATGAAGGCCGTCTCCTACAAAATACTCAACGGATACTTTTGGAGAAGCCTATAAATAGAAGAAGAGACCTTCTTCAAGTGGTTGTCGATTTACAAGTGTTGTTGATATATTTACTGCTGAATCCAAATACTCATAACTGCTTTGAGAAAACAAAAAGCCTTTGCAAAAATAGTTTTGAATATCTGTATTTGAACTTCATTGTATATTCGTCTGATAAGACGTTAAACCCAGTGAGGTAAACTCACACAAATTTCTTTCTTTACAAGGTTGGTTGAAGCCTGAAGAGGCTTTGTTTCAAAGAATACTTGAGTGTTTGCTTGGAGAGGCAAGTGAAAGGCTACTTGGGATTAAGCCTGGAGAGGCTTGTGAAAAAAATACTTGTAACTTGTAAAGTTAGTAGAACTTGGTTGTTGCTAAGAACTGAACATAGTCTCTAGGGTGAGACGAACCAGTATAAAATTTGTGTGCCCTTTTATTTGTTCTTTCTTCTTTTGTCTGCCTTTTAAAACGTTTTGAAAATCTTTCTAATCCAGTTTAATTTATTAAGTTGCATTTTAAAAAGAAAGAAGAAAGGATTGCGAAAATTGGCTTTACACAATTCAACCCCTCTTCTTGTGTTTAATTTGTACCTTACATTTGGTATCAGAGCTCAGCCTCTAAGGGTTGAGCACTTAACAAGTGATAGAGGAAAAAGATCTGCATGGCACACCTTGAAGGACAGTTGATTCCTGAAGGAGCCTCTTTGTCAAGGCCTCTAGCCTTCAACGGAGAAGATTATGCATACTGGAAGGACAAAATGGAAATGTATATCAAGTCCATTCACTACAGTATCTGGAGAATCATCACACATGGAGATCATGTTGTAATCAAGCCAGAAATCGAATACCATCAAGATGATTACAATTTGTTACAACAAAACGCAAAAGCTAAGTATATCATAACTTGTGCCTTATCAAAAACTGAATATAATAAATTTTGCAGCTAAAAAACTGCTAAAGAAATGTGGGATGCTATACGCATAATACATGAAGGCACGGAAGATGTTCGTCTCAAGAGAGCATCAACTCTTCAAAGACATTATGAGATGTTCACCATGACGGAGACTGAGACCATTGATGAAATGTTTGGAAGATTTCAAACAATTCTAAATGGACTTCAAAGCCTTGGTGTTGAGTTGTCTAAGGCTCAAAATAATCTCAAGATCCTAGATAGTCTTCCCAAAGTGTGGGAACCCAAAGTTACAGCCATAGCTGAAGTAAAGGATATGAAAACCTTAACTCTGGATGAGTTATTGGGAGTACTAAGAGTACATGAAATACATCTATTCAAAAGAGACAAAATCAAGAATAATGACTCTGTTGCCCTAAAGATTGGAGAAACAAGTAAAAGGGCAGACGAAAAAATTGAAACAAAAGGAAGAAACAGAGCGTTGAAAGTTCAATCTGAAGAATCTGGGAGCTCTGATGAAAGCTCTAGCTGCTCAACAGACAATGAGATCTCCTTCATCACCAGAAAGTTCAAGAAAGTGCTTAAAAAGAAAGACAGATTTAAGCAATCTTCTAGAAAGAAAGATATTAGATACAGAAAGAATCCACAAGAAGAAAACAATGAGATCATTTGCTATGAATGCAAAAAGCCTGGACATATTAAGGCTGAATGCCCGAAAATAAAGAAAGGATGGAGCTCAAAGAAAAGATATAAGAAGAAAAATCTTCTAGCTACCTGGGAAGATTGGACAACAACAGTAGCAACTCAGATGATGAAAAGGCTAATATCTGTCTCATGGCAGATGCAGAAGAAGTAACGTATGAGATATCCTTAATAGGAAAAAGAAGGGATTCATTATGGTACCTGGACGGTAGATGCTCACGTCACATGACGGAGAAAAGGTCTATGTTCCTAGACCTCCAATCACATAAAGGAACAGTCTCTTTTGGAGGAAATGGAAAATGAAGAATCATTGGTATAGGTAAAGTTGGTAAGTCTCCCCTTCCATCTATAGATAATGTTCTATGTGTTGAAGGATTAAAATACAATCTACTTAGCATCAGTCAATTTTGTGATAGTGGATTTATTGTATCCTTCACCAAAGAATCATGCATAGTCAAAAGAAATGATGAATCTATTCTTTTTACTGCCAAAAGACACAACAATCTATATAAGATTGAGTTTGAAGATCTGAACAAACAAAATGTAACTTGCTTAATGACCAAAGAGGATGAAAAATGGATTTGGCACAAAAAGCTCGGGCATATCAATTTAAAACATATTTCGAAGTTATATAAAAAGAGTTTAGTAAAAGGATTGCCTGAGATTTCTTGGAAAACTCATTTTCTTTGTGAAGCATATCAAAAAGGGAAACAAATCAAAACCTCTTTTAAATCAAAAGATGTTGTTTCCACTTCCAAACCATTAGAATTACTACATATAGATCTGCTTGGACCTACTAAAACTCTTAGTCTTGGTGGGAAAAAGTATGGTTTTGTCATTATTGATGACTATTCTAGATATACATGGGTTTATTACCTAGCTCACAAACATAAGTCTTTTAATGTGTTTGAAATATTCTGTGAGTTCAAAATGAAAAAGGTTTTTGTATTACTACAATTAGAAGTGACCATGGAACTAAATTTGAAAATGCTGAGTTCAAATCCTTCTGTGAAAAGAATGGAATTTTCCATAACTTCTCCTCACCGAGAACACCTCAACAAAACAGGTAGTTGAAAGGAAAAATAGAACCCTACAAAAGATAGCAAGAACCATGCTATGTGAAAATTCAATCCCCAGTGCTTCTGGGCAGAAGCTGTAAACACAGCATGTTATGTTCAAAATAGAATATTGATCAAATCATTAATTAAAAAGACTCCTTATGAACTGTGGAGAGGTAGAAAACCCAACATTTTATACTTTCACCCCTTTGGATGTGAATGTTATATTCTCAACACTAAAGATCAATTGGGAAAATTTGACTCTAAGGTTGATAAAGGTGTTTTTCTTGGATATTCTGATATATCAAAAGCTTTTAGAGTATTCAACCCCAGAACTTCTATTGTAGAAGAATCTATACATGTTAAATTTAATGATACACTAACCCCTGATAGAAGACTATCAAATTTGGAAGAAGATTTTGCAAATTTACAGATAGAATCGTCTGATCAAAATAGAACAGACGAAGCAAAAGAATTAGAAGAAACTTCTCAACAACAGACCAATAACCAGACGAAGGGATTTCACAAAGACTGGAAGTTCGTTACCTACCATCCTCAAAATCAAATTATTGGAGAACGAACAAAAGGAATCAAGGCAAGGCCATCACTAAAGAATCAAGCGTCTTGTGCCTTAGTCTTAGAAATTGAATCTACGTACGATAGATGAAGCACTAACAGACGATGATTGAGTGATAGCAATGCAAGAAGAATTACATCAATTCACAAGAAATGATGTTTGGATTCTTGTTCCCAAACCAATACAAAAAAGCATCATTGGAACAAGATGGGTATTCCGCAACAAGCTCGACAAAAATGGTAAAGTAATCAGAAACAAAGCAAGGTTAATGGCTTAAGGTTACAATCAACAAGAAGGTATTGATTTCACTGAAGCCTTTGCTCCTGTTGCTAGATTAGAAGCTATTAGAATTATGCTTGCCTTTGTCGCTCATAAAAACATTAACTTTTTCAAATGGATGTGAAAAGTGCCTTTTTAAATGGTTTTATCGAGGAAGAAGTCTATGTTTGACAACCTCCTAGCTTTGAGGATCCAAACCTCGTAGACCATGTCTTTAAACTTAAAAAGGCTTTGTATGGTTTTAAACAAGCACCTCGTGCCTGGTATGACAGACTGAGCAGTTTTCTTATTGAAAATGGGTTCATGAGAGGCAAAGTAGATACAACTCTCTTTAGAAAGGAATCCAACAAAGAATTCATTATAGTTCAAATTTATGTAGATGATATAATCTTTGGAGCTACTAATGAAACTCTATGTAAGGAATTCTCAGATTTGATGCAGAGTGAATTTGAGATGAGCATGATGGGAGAATTAAAATTCTTCCTTGGACTACAAGTTAAACAAAAAGAGAAGGGTATATACATTCACTAGCAAAAATACACAAAAGAATTGCTTCAGAAATATAAGATGAATGAGTCAAAACTTATGAGCACACCAATGCATCCATCTGTAGGTTTAACAAAGGACGAATCAGGTAAACCTGTAGATCAAACTATCTATAGAGGTATGATTGGCTCACTTCTCTATTTAACTGCAAGTAGACCAGATATCATGCATAGCATCTATTTATGCGCCAGATTTCAATATGATCCTAGAGAGTCTCATCTAAAGGCTGTCAAAAGGATTTTTAGATATCTTGTTGGTACATCTAACCTTAGTCTATTCTATGAGAAAAACAAAGATTTCAAGTTAATGGGATACTGTGATGCAGACTATGCTGGTGATAGACTTGAACGAAAAAACACAAGTGGTGGATGTCACTTCATCGGACCATGTCTTATATCTTGGACCAGCAAAAGGCAGAACTCAATTGCATTATCCACTACTGAAGCAGAATATGTATCTGCTGCAAGCTGCTACTCACAACTCTTATGGGTAAAATACTAACTTGAAGATTACTCTAGCTTTGAGCATAACATTCCTGTGTTATGTGACAATACTAGTGTAATCAATTATCTAAAAACCCTATTCAGCATTCTAAAGCTAAGCATATAGAGATAAGACATCATTTTATTCGAGATTATGTTCAAAAAGGTGTTTTTGAAATTAAGTTCATCGATACAGACCATCAATGGGCTGATATCCTTACAAAAGCTCTACCTGTAGAACGTTTTAACTTCATCTTAGAAAACCTGCACATGAAAGTTTTGCAAGAATAAACCGTCTTAAATGCATCGTCTCATTTGATCATTTACAATTCGTCTTACTATATTTCGTCTTACTCTGTATCGTCTTATCTCACTGCGTTTTACTAACCCGATCGTCTGTGAATATGAAAAGTTTTTAAGATCATTAGTTTGATATTCCCTTTATTGGTTACTCTCGATAACCATCCAAGAAGCGTGCACCGTATTTTTTGCCACATTAAGTCACCATTAATGAACGTCTCTTCAGTATTTTTAGAACCTTTTTTTTATTCAAACTTACTGCTTTTTCTTTCTCTTTACGCTCTTTGAAAAACCTCTCAAACTTCCTAAACTAAAACCCTACTCCTTACCTTTACTCTCAAATCCCTTTCCCTCAAACTCATACTCATGGCCGCCCAAAAACAACTTGTGCCCATGGAGAGATTTCCAGAAAGTGACTTCGTTGCCGGAAAATGGGTTGACTTGCAAAAACTTGAGGAAGAAGGATTCCCTCTGCAAATGTATATCAAGAACGTCGGATGGGAAGCTTTCGTGCAGAAGAAAACTTCCTGGTATCATGCACCACACGCATACTTTTGGGCCTCTACATCTGAAGTCAACGAAACTATCACTGGAACCGTCGACAATAAAGCCATCATCATCTCTACCGATGCCATTGCTATAGCGTCTGGCTATAAAGAGGAGGGTGATCTTTTTACCGAAGATTGGGAAAAGGTCATAACCCCAGAAACTGTTGACAGGGCATTATATGGAAAGCCTAGGCCTCAAACTGAGAACAAGGATGTTCTAAGGAAGATCTTGTACGCTTCACACATGAAGCCTATATGCTGACTACTCCACAACATCTTGCTGCACATTATTTTGCCCAGAAAAGGTTTAAAGGATAACGTAACCTCCAAGGACAGGTTCTGCATCTACAAGATGATGACGGGTCAAAAGGTCAACCTGCCTGCCTTAATCTTGGATAATTGGAGATCCTGTCTCTCTAAATCGAAGGAAAGTCTTTAGAACAAGCAGAAGCACCCTATCCCCTACGCCATGCTCTTCATGGAAATCATCCGTCTGGCAGGTATAAAGAGAATCTGGGTTGGAAAAGATGAAACAGGGTTCTGAGATCGATGTATCCACCATTCGGAGGATGAGGATTGCACATCTCTTTTCTAGATATGTTGCAAAACATCCAGAGTTGGCATTGATCAAGGAAGAACCACCAGAAGAAGTTATTGGAACTGCATTCAAAGTGGGATCATCTGCTGACCCCTCTGCTGGTACTGCGCCTAGTCAACCTCCAACACAGACGAAACCCCAATCCTCTTAAACACAACCCAAACAGACCAAGCCACAAAAACCTAAGTTACCAATCAAGAGACTTTCACAACCGACCCTCAACCTAAACAGACCAAACCTCAAACCTCTTATCTCCACCTCATAAGAAACAAAAACCATTAACCATTCGTCTGAGATCCAAACCAACTCCCCAACTTGACTCAGACGATGACCTCCTCATCAACACCATTCTTCCTACTCTAAGCACAACCATTCTCGCCCCTCCATCAGAGCTACCACCTACATCTTCTGAACCCACTCCGTCTGCACCACCATCTAAAAAGCCTCAGTATCCAAAACGATTCCAGCACCAAAAACAAGGGCTCAAGAAGGAAAGCAGCTTAGGAGAGCCCGAGCTAAATCAAAAAGGGCTGAAAAGAAGAAGCAGAAAAACTAGCTGAAGTTGAACAAGAACAGATTGAGGAAGCAATGCTTCAATCTATAATTGAACACTCGCTACAAACATCCCCTGTAGAGCATGATGAGCAAGAGTTGCTTACACAAGAGGACATAGCTACTACCTCAAAAGGTAGATTACCTAGATCTCTCTTTTGGGAAGTTCCACAATTTGTTTCTTTATCTCAAGTCTTCAACAGTCTTTCTGTAGACTTAACAGTTGCACCCACCCTTGATCAGCTTGCAAGGGTTGTTCCACTCTCTGTTTCCTTCGCAGAACATGAAGTAGAAGGAACTTCATCTAAAGGAGCTGGACCGATGATAGACGAAATGGCACCAGAGGATTATCGCTCTGAAACGCCTCCGACTGAACATCTCCAAAGGCACACAATGATTTACTTTAAGCAACCTGAGTCGCGTCAGACTGGAACGACAAAAGAATATTGCTTACCAGAAACCCTTTAACCCAGAGCTACTTCAATCTTCAATCAATTATGAACTGGGTGAAGTTAATAATCCAAGGATGTGGACGACTCTCGTCAAAGAAGAATGGCCTTTTTTGGTTCGCCATGGGTATGCTGAAAAATTCCCCGACATTGAAGAAGAAGCTACCCCAGCCATGTCATATGAGCCGCACATCACCCCATACGTCTGGGAGGAAGGTTACAACACTCTGTCAGACGCTCCGATCTTCATCTATCCACCATCAACAAGAACCAAATTCCTAGCCAGATATGAAGTGTGGAGACAATGTGGGATTCTCTGTCACACTTCTCCCTTCATCCTGAAATGTAACTACTCAAAGTATCTGATCATATGCAGAACGTACCATTACAAGCCCAAAATCATTTATCCATTCTGTCATGGGATGATCAAGACTTATCCTCTCGCCATCCGTCCAGAAGATAGTCCAGACTTTGAAGATTGGCAGATAGGTAATGATGACTGGGAATTAGGGAGAGTGATGAACAACTTCCTGCAGGAGAAGATGCAGATCTCTTTTCAGCATGCAATTTGTGAGTGAATGTGTCCAGATCTTGATCTAGGCCTACCTAGATTCATGGTTACTCGCATGTGGCTCCTTATGAAGCCATGGACCACCTTTTGCATATGCTGTTAGAAGAATTATCCATGCCAAAATCTGTCTATGGGGAAAGGAAAAGAACCGAAGTTCAGACGCAACCCCTGAAGGCACTTGATGATTCAACAAAGAGCACTATCATCTGCACAGTTGGCAAAACTAAAAGGAAAAGCAACTCTTCGAAGCACAGACCACAAAAGGTTACAAGACCACGTTGAAGCGCTCAAACACTTCTCTGGTCTCTTTGCTGATGAAAAGAGTCTGCTAAGTCATGAAGCTGCACTACGTTCGACAGGTCACTGGACGCAAGTATCTCCATCTCCCTCCACCTCTACACCCAACCCCCAAATCCAACTATCCCTCAATCAACCCCTCACCTATATCTTCTTCTCCTCTGAAACCTTTGAAATATCTTTACCCTGTGGTCACTTTTGGTTCTGTGGTCCTTCTGTACCATATGTTTTCAACTTATGTTTTGTAGAGGAACCAACTGATGAAGCAGCTACTAGCTCTGCACCTGCACCTTCAAACGATAGACAAACCTTCAATGAATTGAAGTAGACCGTGCTGCATCTTGAAGCTGATCTTCAAAAGGAACACAGAAAACGTAAACATGCAGAAGTTCTGTTGGCCAAGCGCTTTAAGAGTGACCTTGGTTCATCGTCTACACCTTCAAACTCTGAATCCTTTGATTGATGATGCCAAAAGGGGGAGAAAAATAGAAGACAAAAGGGAGGATAAAGATATTGATCTTAGGGGGAGTATACTTTATTTTGATGAATATTACGTTGAAAAATATCCTCTGGTTTATTTCAATTACTTCTATATATATATTGCATCTTCTTAAACTGAAGTACACCTATATAAAATATTTGTGTTTGTTTACGTCTCACTAATCAAAAAGAACTTTCATAGAAAATTGAAAATTGTTCTTACAAAAATTATAATTGTTTGTCATCATCAAAAAGAGGGAGATTGTTAAAATAAAGGACGAATTTGTAGCCCTTAAATATTTTGATAATAACAAACAGTTAAAATTGTGAGTCCTCACATTATCATCTGATCTCTCGTTCACATTATCGTCTGATCTCTAGTTTGCATTATATCATCTGACGTTGTTTTTCGAATTGAATGTCGTCTTATCTTTATATGTATAAACTACGTAACTAACAAAGCTTATAGACGATGTCTATGCTCTAAAAAGATCCGCACATCAATCAGAGCATAAGCTACCTCAAAATGTATAAAGCCTATACACCTACTCTCGAAGAAAGTCAGCGAAAAAGAAGGAATATGTGTGCGAATGTTAGAACGGGAAAGCGGACATGACAACTGCTAAAAGATTGAGTACAAGAATAGAAAAGATAAGCAGACTGCTTTATCTTATCATATGACAAGTTGGTAAAAAGCATTGAATGCAACAATTAATGCTCCAATGACTCTCTTCATCAGACGAATGTCGTCTCCTACAAAATACTCAACGGATACTTTTAGAGAAGCCTATAAATAGAAGAAGAGACCTCCTTCAAGCAGTTGTCGAATTTACAAGTGTTGTTGATATATTTGCTACTGAATCCAAATACTCATAACTGCTTTAAGAAAACAAAAAGCCTTTGCAAAAACAATTTTGAATATCTGTATTTGAACTTCATTGTATATTCATCTGATAAGACGTTAAACCCAGTGAGGTAAACTCACACAAATTTCTTTCTTTACAAGATTGGTTGAAGCTTGAAGAGGCTTTGTTTTAAAGAATACTTGGGTGTTTGCTTGGAAAGGCAAGTGAAAGACTACTTGGGATTGAGCCTGGAGAGGCTTGTGGAAAGAATACTTGTAACTTATAAAGTTAGTGGAAATTGGTTGTTGCCAAGAAGTCGACGTAGTCTTTGGGGTGAGACGAACCAGTATAAAATTTGTGTGCCCTTTTATTTGTTCTTTCTTCTTTCGTCTACCTTTTAAAATGTTTTGAAAATCTTTCTAATCCAATTTAATTTATTAAGTTGTGTTTTAAAAAGAAAGAAGAAAGGATTGCGAAAATTGGCCTTTACACAATTCAACCCCCCTTCTTGTGTTTAATTTGTGTCTTACACCTTAGATTTTTAGAGAGAGAAAGAAAATGAGAGAATGAGGGGAAATCCCTTCCCTTCCCTTATATATTCGATCTCCCTGGAGCTCTCACACGGACTTTTGGCCAACTGAGGCTGAAATCTCACCAAGCCACTTTCTTTATCTCAAAACTGGTCTAACTTAACTATTTTCTCTCAAAAACCCAAAATCATTCTCCCAACATATCCAAATTGGCTCAAGCACATATCTCAAATTTCCTAAATTTAAACCATAATTTCAAATCAACAACTCACAACCATCATCACATACAACATACCATACATAGCAACAATTCATTTATTTCTTTGAATCACCTAGATTACATATCAAATTTCTACTTTTTAGTTATTAAACCACTAAATCATACATTAAGAAAATCACAGCGTTACATTGAACGCGAGGGTGGCTCGCTAAGCGATACCTTTGGAAACAACAAGGTGTTGTTCCAACCTCAAGAAAAGGTCACGTGTGGTTGCACCCTTGTTTTCTATTCTTGTTCTTGTATGCTTGTCATTGGTTGTTATGTTGTGTTGCAAAATTTAATGATGATTGCTTGAGTAGATGTAGTATACTACATTCATGTGATTATTGCATCTTCTTGGGATAGTTTGTATGTAATGACAAACCCTATGTAATAAGACATTTAAGATACTTAAGACACTATTAGATGCCTCCTTAGCAAGAGATAGGAGAATTTTCCCTAAGTTTATGACATGTTTTATGAAAGGAAAGGTTTTAAGAAAGGAATATATTTTGAGAAAAGTACATATCTTAAAAGGAAGATATTTCTAAAAGAAAAGCTATGCTTTCAAGCAAAGTACCTCTTTAATTAGTAACGTTAGGACTTCCCCAGTACCAGTTATGTTCAAGTTGCATGCTCGACATACTACAGAGTGCAAACTACAGTGAGGATTTTGAAGTTACCAAGGAGAAATGAGGTTCTATGCAACTCTAGAATGAGTTTTGAGAAAAAGGATAGGAGGCCCTTTGCATTCCAAGAAGGGGTTGTCACCTTCAAATGCTAAGGGAAGAACAACATCCTTCGGTAAAAAAAGGATGGAAGGGACTCCTTTGATAATGAAAGGTAGTCCGTCCACTTTTGATCGATGGTAATAAGAGGTCATAGCAAAAGGGATGCCTCTTGATGGCTAGAACTCAACCAAGAGAATAGGCGATGGGTTAGAGAAACCTAATAATAAAGATAACAAGAACCACACAGAAATAGAAATAAAACTAGTATATGAATGATGTGAATGCCTATGTGAGGCATGTGTGTTGCTCTGTGAGGTAGAAGATGATGTGTATGCCTAGTTTATAGGTGGATTACATTAAGCCTAATTGAGGGAACCTATATGCCTAGAGAGGACATAGTCTATAAGAATTGCTACCCAATGGGTATACGAGGGGTTCACCTTGAGGAGAGATTATGTACAATTCTAGAAAAAGGGCAAGTATAGATAAGGAAAAGGAAATGCTAGTCCTCACTTAGGGTTATAGCAAAGTGAGATGTTCATAAAAGGTAATAGAAAAGTTAAGCATATTTGTGATAATGTGTACTAAGAGATCAGAGTTAGGGTACAGTGAGAGGTAAAAACACGAGAGCATAAGAAAAGAATCTTCAGAATAAAGAGTACGCCTAGAGTTCTTAAAGCATTCACTGAGACATTATGTCTCATTCTTTTGAGTTTTCATGTTTTTACAGTTTAAGCAAGTGGAGTCCTCTTGGGAGTAGCTTGGAGCATAAAGCTTGAAGTTGCTGTATGAGGAAGAGTTTATAGTTTTAAACCTCCCAATGTGTGGGAGTTAGTTTATGTTTTATGCTTATTTGTTCGTGTTTTGTACGGCATTTAAGTGCCATGAGTTTTTGTAATAGTTGTTTTAAGTATGTTTACATAATCGATGTTTAAGTTTTAGTTTCTACATAGTTTTCTCTGATATTCTTATATTCTAAACTTCATGTATTAGAAATATAAGCAGGTAAAAGGTAGTACTCTTTCGGGTGTTGTAGTTAACCCTCTAATTTCTGGTTAGTTTTAATAATCACAAAATTTTAAATTATTTCAAATAACCCCATCACCGTTTAATAATGATGTGACATGTATTTAGTCTTGCCACATCAACAATCATTGAGGTTTGCACGTGTAAAAATTTTAAAATTCACAAGAATTTAAATAAAAAAATAAAATGTTAAAATCACCCTATGTCACATTTACAGAAACTAAAAAAATATATTTTACCCTTAAATATTTTTGGATGAACTTCCAAAATTGACAACAAGGATATTTAAAATTCAATTTAATATTAGTTGTTAACGACATTAAAAATCATGAAAGAAAAAGATAAATATGCCTAAAGAAATTCTGGCATGAATACGATCATATGTACAGTCAACTAAAAATTCAAGATTTAAGTTTAGTGTAGTCCTAGAAAATGACTCAATCATAATTATTTAATGTAAATAAAATATTTGTATATATTAAAATATGACAAATTTTATCTCTTGAAAAAGAAATATAATTTTTAAAAGTAAAAATTAGATAATATAACTTAAATAACTCTCAATGAAAAATAGTATAATTTACACTATTTTTCTACCTTTTTTATTTTCCTCATTAATAATTTTTTTCATTAATATAATCGAACGCTTGTTATCGATGATACAAGAGCCTGCAATTTCTTCAAGTACATGGGCAAGCATGTTCAATATTGTTTGCGAAGGAAACTTATGCAATTATTTATAGTACTGCATGCAACATTATTGAACACATGACAAAACATTGCACAGGATGTTCGTTGAATCAACCACATTCCTGAGCAAAATTAACAATAATTTGAAATAGCCAAGGAGATTAGTCCATATTGAAATTTTGAAACAATATAAAAAATGAAAAAGCAAAGACATTTCAAATAAGGAGATGAAAATGTTGTTAATGAAGAATTGAAGATGTTATTATTTCAACTTTTATTATTACAAATAAATTTCACCTCAAAGGCATGAAATTTTGCAGCCTATTTTTGAACCATGAAAGTCTCAACTTTATTTTTTATCCTTCTTTATCAAGCATTTTTATAATGTGGTGGATAACCACAATCATAATTACAGCATCCAGACTCGCATTTTACTTTGGGACCTCCTAGGCAAATTTTATGCGACAGCTTAGGACAATCTTCATCGTGAGAGCACTTGTCGTACTTACATGCATTCACAAAACCTGCCAAATTTGTTCACCCTTATCAAAACCTTAATGCTTAATTAAAAATGGTTTTTCATGAGAACAAATACTCATTTCACAAAATTTTGCATTACAGGCGAGCTAATGTAGATAATATATTAATTTTAAGTGTAAATAATTGTATATAAGAGACACACACAATGAAGAAAATAGAGAAGAATACCAGTTCCAGATGCTACCAGAAATAAAATGATCAAGCAAGGAAACAATAGTGAGGTTTTTGCCATTGCAAGTGTTGAAAGTACTTTTCAGAATCAATTTTTTCTCTAATATCAAAAAGCTATGTTTTTGAGGATCATTTATAAGGACAAGTGCATTAATTTTCAAAATGACAAAATATTGGTCATAAATATTTAGTTTCCTAAAAGAAATTATTAAATATTTGGGGTTAATTGTTTGACTTTTCTTTTTCGGGTATGAGATAGTTTTAAGGTAAATAAAAATAAAAAAAAGTATAAAAGTGTATTTAATATGGTGAAACTTTAAAAGCCTTTTCTTTGGGGTTTTCCTAAAAGTTCCTTGTTAAGAACAATGGTTAAGAAAAAAAAATATGTCAAAATAATATTTCAATCAACTAAAAAGGTAATTGAATATTAAATAGAGTTTAATAGGCATTTTTGATGTAAAAGATTTTACATTATCGACAAATCAAAAATCATTATGTGTATGACTTTTAAGTATTTATTATAGAAGTCAACTAACTTATCATACAAGGTGGTTTGTGATTGAATTGTTTAAAAAACTTTTACACTGTCTGTTTACCCTAATTTTTAAATTCTATTAATTGTTTGATTTATATTAGTATTTATTTTTGGACAATCAAAAAGAAATTTTAAAATTCTGATTCTCATAGTTGCGGCCAAAATTATGAGTACTGTTCGAATGTGAATTTTATTTGTGAATCCAGATTGAGGCCCGAAAAATGGTAAAATAATCGTTTTGTCCTTAAATTGGATATAAGACATAATAATATGAAATAAATAGAGAAGATGATATTTTAAGTTTTTAAACTTAAAAATGTGTTTAGGATATTAAAATAACATATTAATAATTTTTTGGAAATTTATTGGAATTCAGACAAAAAATTACAAAAATACCCTTGATTAACCATAAAGATCAACAAAGACATTTTAAACCAACTAAATTCCAGAAAAATTATATAAATAATAATTTTAGTTAGAAAAAATGATTTAAAATTAAAAAACATTAAAATTCTAAAATTAAAATTATTTTGGTCTAAATTAATATAAAGTAACGGTTTTTAGTATATATAAAACATAAATAATTATATAAATTATAAAATATATATATATATATATATATATATATATATATATATTTTAAATGGACCTGGACGAAATTTAAGCCATCCCACATCTGAAAATTTTAAATTGATAATTTATGAAACTTTTGACTACATTTACTATCTTTTGACTACAAATTAATTAATACAAATAATAGATTAAAAATTATTATTAAAATTATTAAATGTAGCAATGATCCACGTTGAAGCTTCTTTGGAATTTTCAGTTGCCTAAATTCAAAGAAAGATAATGACAAATTAATTTCTGTTTATTTTAAATGCATATGTAATTAATATTGGATAATTACATTAATAAAAACTTAAATTTTGTGCCAATTTTAGCTGGTGAAGTACACGGCCCGCAAGTCTCTAAATTTTTAGCCATGATACTTGACTCATAATGGATGAATACAAGCATTTTTACTTTTTATTTATTAACCTTTGGAAAATTTAATTACCGTACAGTTAATATGTGATGTGTAACCCATTTTAACCACAATTTAAAGTGCTCAGCTCTCTCCTCTCAAAAGTTCACGAAAGTTTTAAAAAACAAACATATCACCACTTCTCTCTCTCTCTCTCTCTCTCTGATATGCACACAACACAACACAAACTGAATCACTTTTCTCTTGTTTTCTCTCCCTCTCTTCACAAACTGTTATCATACCCAAAATATAAATTAAATTCCTACTTATTAAGCCAAAGGAGATCAAATATCAAGTAGGCTTCTCTTCTCTTCTTCATCTAAGGTATGGAGGGGAGGGGGTGGATTTCTAATCTTATTGTTATTTTACAAGGGTTATTTTAAGAGATTTTCCTCCAATCTCTTTTTAGTTCCTGTTGTTATTTGTTATTTTATGTTGCTGTTTTATATTTATATTTTATGTTATTATCTTTGTGTACGTTGTATATTTCTTGTTCTTATATGCTGTTTATTTAATTGTTTATAATTAGTTTATTCATTTATTTAGTACATTATCCGGTTGTTTTTAATTTTAATCGTTTAAAATTTATATTTTTGTCATTTAAAATTTTTAATCAGTCAAAATTAGTTTGTTATAAATTTTAATCTTTGAAAGATATTTTTAATCAGGTCAACTTAATTTAAATGATTTGAGATATTGTTTAAATGGTAAAATTTCAATTTTTAACAGTCAAAGATTGATTTAAATAATTTAATCGGATAAAATTTATTCATATACCTTAATATTAATTTTAATCGGTTAGAATTCATTTAAATGAATTATTGTTGGTGAAAATATTGTTTAATCAGTTTAAAATTGATTTTTAGCATTTAAAATAAATTTAATGATTAGAAATTAAGTTTCAGTCATTCTAAATGGTTAAAAATATTTTTATATGTATAGGAATATTTAACTATAGATATATAAAACAAATTTCAAATCGAAACTTAAAATAATTATTTAATAAAATAGGACTTTCTGTATTATTATTAAATACTAATTTTTAGTTATATTATAAAAAAAATTGATATGAAACTGAAATAAATATATATTTTGGTTAAATGGATTTAAAATAGAAAATAAATAATTTTATAAGTAAATTAAATAAATATATAGATATCTAATTTATAATCAAATATATTTCGGAAATTTGGAATTTGGTAAAAACAGATTTATATAAATACAGATTTAGAGTTAAACGGATTTATCAATTAAGTTATAAAATAAACCTAGGCTTGTTAGCGTTTATAAAACAAACTTATAAATTAAACCAATTATTTTAGAAAACAAATTTATAGATTGAATCTGTTAAGTTTTAATTATATATTTATAAAATCTGGTGGTTTAGTAAAACAGATTATAATAAATCTGTTAATTTTATAGAAACATAATAAATTTGTTATATAAAAACAGTTTATCTAAATCTGTTAGAATTAAATTGTATATTTATATAAGATAAAACAAACTATGGACTGACAGTGTAAAGTGGTTTTACACTATCATCTAATGGCAAATCACATTTATTATAGTTTGTTGACTTTTATAATAAATATTTTAAAAGTCATATCAACAATGATTTTTGATTAGTTGACAATGTAAAACTTTGTACACTGACAGTGCATGACTATTAAATTCTTTATATAATTACTTTTTTTTAGAATGAAGTAAATTTGATAAAATTAAATAACAATTAAATATATATTATACCTACCTATTAAAAAATTAATGTTTTGATATGTAAATAAATATATTAGTTTTATAAAAGCATATTTATAAAGAAATTTATTTAAATCAGTTTTACAAAACATATTAACAAACACTCTGTTTAATTATAAATAAATTATCTCAAATAGATTTGTAAAACAGTATTAGAATAAACAAAACTTGTTTAAAATAGACTAAAAATAGTATATAAATAAAATCTGCTTAATCTTATAAAACTAAATCTGTTAATTTTATAAATGTAGCTATAGGATACATATTTTTTTTCAAGTTTAATAAAATTTGGATAACTTAATATATTAAGAAAAATTACAAATTATTGAACACACACACACACACACACACACACACATATATATATTCAGAGAAAATATATAATATATATTTTAGTACTTGAACTTTAAATTATTAGTATTATGTTTAAAATAAAAGTTTTATGTTTACTTACCAGAAATAATATTAACGTTAGATTATAAATATTATGTTGTTAAGAAAATAATTATTATCATATAACGTATAAGGATGATGTTAAGTTAAACCATACCTCTGCGTTAGGTAATGGTACTTAACGAATGGACATAGTTGAAGCTTTGTCGAATTTTTTGGAGAGACAATTTAGGTTTGTGATGTCTATGTTAGGATGAGGCAGGTAAGAAATCATGCATATGGTGATGTTGTGATTGAGACTAATAAGTTACAATTGATACGCCGTGGAATGAAAGGCAGGGACCATGGTTAGGTCTAGAGGATATGGTATCAAGTTGTGAGAGTTATATGGTTAGGATAGCACCCTTGATGTCGGGGCAATCACGTAACTGACTTGATAACCTTGATACATACTCAACATTACCAAGATTGGTGTAGAGTATCCCCCGTTTGATCCACAATGGTACTACAAGTTCATTTCTATAGAATATTGATTATGATGATGACATTGATGACCGTATCATTATTTTGAGGGGAATATGAGCTCCCAATCACTTCCCAAGATCAGAGATAATGACGACATTGATGATTTGTTCGAAATCATTAATGAGACTATGGAACCATATACCAGTTGTTGAATTATGCATAAATCATGAGAACTTAGGTCAAACCCTAGGATGTAACATCCCCAATTTTGGGTAATAAAAATAAGAATATAATTGTAGTCTAGAATTCCTAGCTATTAAATAATAGTTACCTTTATATTAGAATATTACAAGAATAAGATAATAGGACCCCAAGCGGGACTCTTAGGCCCAAGATAGGCAAGAGGCCCACTAGACCCCACACATAGGTGTGGACTATATAAGAAAGGGAAAAGTAGAAGAGAAGAGAAAGAGAGAAAAAGAAAGAAGAAAGGAAGAGAGAAGGAAAAGAAGAGAAAAAGAAGGAAGAGACCAGAGATAAGAGAATCGGCCTTAGAGCTCAAACCCGGACAATCCTCGGAGGTGAGTGTTTCCACCTTTGTCTTTCCCAACCCCTTTGATTGTATGTTTTCCTTATTTTCCTTGCTTGAACCCTAGGAAGGAGATTTGTGGGTTTTTGAGAGATTTAGATGATTGAAGGGTCTAGTGAGTAGTTATTCAGTTAAAAAGACGATGTAAGTGTCTAGGAATGATTTGGTATGCTTTGGATTGTTTGGGTGCCAAGTGTGGCCTGGGGAATGCAAGTTCGCAAAGGGCTACAAACTGCAGAATCCCAGATCTCACTAAGTAAGCACTAGTCTCGCTTAGCGAAGTATGAATTTCTGGGTTTAGGATGAGTGTTCGTTCAGCAAGTGAGAGACTTGCTGAGCGAGAAGCTTAAGTTTCTGGGTTTGTAACCCAATGGCATATTGCTGAGCGAGGAAAGTCCTTGCTGAGCAAAAGTGTTTCTAGAGAGCTAATATGGTAAGAAAAGTAGAGTGGCGCTGAGCAACCAAAGCTCTCACTAAGCGAGACCTTTTGGATAACATATGGTTGTTCCAGCTCAGAAGTTGTTTTGTCTAATGCTTTCGTTAATTGTTTTCCTTGTATATGTGACATTGTTTGATGTATTGCTATGGTTGTATGGATGATTGTGTAGTTGTAGTATTATCCTTGTGATTGTGCATTGTGTTGTGTTGTGTGTGGTGTGAGTATAACAAAGAACCCCCATATAAGGAAACGCATAAGACTTTAGAAGAAAAGCTCAGAAAACCACGTTGACAACGAAAGGGGGTCCAACTGCTCGGGTCAGAGTAGGATATAAATACAAGACCAAAAATCGTTCGTGTCGGAGCAGAGTATAAGTACAAGACTATAGGTCGCTCTGGTCGCGGTGGGATATAAGTATGAGATCAGGAGGAAACTATAAGATGTATGGTGTGAATGTTTATGTGAGATATGTCTAATGACTCTGTCATGTGTATGCAAATGTGTATGCCTAGTTATAGGTAAATTAAGCTAAGCCAAATCGAGGGAACCTATGTGCTTAGTGAAGACGTAGTTCATGAAAGCTGCTACCCAATTGGTATGCAAGGGGTTTGCCCTAAAGAAAGTTTATGTGTAAGTCCCAAAAGGGCAAGAAAAGAGAAAGGGAAGGAAAAGCCAGTTCTCACCTAGTGACATAGGAAGTAAATTGTCTAGATAAAGTAATAAAGAAAATGAAACCTCAACCAAGTGTTGGGAGGAGAGTTGTTTAATGTGAAGGATCAGTATGGGTCAAAAGACTTGAGGCTTAGGCTCATTAAAGATTAGCAAGCCCTAAGTTAGGCATAGTTTATGAGGTTAAGAATTAAAAAGGTAGGAATTTGGGAGTTCAGTAAGAGGTAAAACTATACAAGTTAAGGGAGGATTAGGATAAAATAGTCAGCCTACCCCTAGAGTTCCCCCCCCCCCCCCCCCTCATAGCACTCACTGAGACATTTTGTTTCACTCTCTTTAGTTTATATCTTTTTCAGGTTCAACAGATGGATATCTTCGTGGAGGTGCTTAGAGCCACTTGTAGAGAGTGGAGAAGATGTTTGAGTTCTGTACCTCCTAATGCATGGGATTTTTGCTTAGTTTCATGGATCCCTCTTTTATGTGATGTACGACACCTTATGCCAAGAGTTTGTAATAAGTTTTATATTAGAATTATGTTTAAGTTTCCACTTATATGTCTAATGTTTTGTATTCAAAGTTTCCATGTCCTAGCAATCTAGGTATAGATAAGGTGATGCCCCTAGGGTGTTACATAGGATCCCTTTGCATTCTGTATGAAAATTTGCGTATGATTGGTGAAGTAGGGAATCCTACAAAAACCATTGTGAACGTGATATAGAAACTAAATCATCTCACTCCTTTCATCTTTTTATTTGCACATGTTTAGGGTACGACATCGCTACTAGTAGTTGGCAGAGATGGAATATGCTGACAACGAAGACATTGAACTAGGAAGTACATAGAGGATGATACTTCAAAGAGACAATCATTATTGCCTAGCGTAGTTAAATTTGTAGTGATGATAGCTGGGTTTATACATCGTAGGTAGTACTACTGCTCTAACTTATGTCCTTTTATTTTAATATAAGGTAGTTAGCATCTTTTGGATATGTATCTATATTTTTTGTTGGTAGCCTTAATCTTTTTACTCTGGATGACTATAATCATATTGATAACAATGATGTATGTTTGTTTTGATGTATGATTTATGTATGACATCATTTATGTTTATTTGATTATGAGTCATTTTTATTTTCAACAATCACGTAAAAAGAATATATAAATAAAATGGTTTTAAATAAAATAAGTTAAAATGAAATAAATTAGATTAATGTTGGAAAAAACTGTCAATGTGATTGGGTGTCACACTATAAGTGCTTATATTATTTATTTTGTTAAATAATTTTAACAAACATTATAATAAATTATTTTTCATTACTTGCTAAATACACAATCAATTAAATACTCAATGGAAACCTACCCAATGTAGAACCACTTTTTCGAAAACAACATCATTCACATAATATGCACATATACATTGGCACAAAAAAAAAATGTACATGAGATAATGATTAGTTCAAATACTCTCTACAAAATAATAGAAGCAAAAGCCCCACAAATAGATTAGAGTGGAGAAGGAATGAAAGAATTAAAAATCATAGGGTTTAGTAACTAACCTAATTGTGAAAAGATGGTTGCAAAAAGAAAAGAGAGGTACAGAAAGAGAGAATAAGGAAAAGAATGTGAATAGGATTTCTCGGAGCTTTACCCTAAGATCCAAGTCTCTATTAGCGGGAGGTATTATTAATAGAGAGAGCTTTTTTTTTTTCTAGCCTCAACATGTGACTTTGATTACACTTCAATTAGTGACTGAAAAATTGGCCTCTAATTACACTTCAATTAGTGACCAAAATTTGGTTTTTAAATGAATAAATAAAAATTTAAGGGCCATTAGATACTGAAAAATTGATCTTTAATTATACTTCAATTAGTGACCAAAAATTTGATCTATAAAATAAGTTAATAACAACTAAAAAATTAGTCTCTAATTATATTTCAATTATAGATTGAAAAATCAGTCTCTAAATGAGTGTTAAAAAAATTTAGGTTCCTTAGATAATGAAAAATAACTTTCTTATTATACTTTAATTAGAGACAAAAAATTGGTCTCTAAATAAATGAATAAAATTTTTAAAACGCGTTATATTAGAGACTGAGAAATTGATCTCTAATTATACTTTAATTAATGATGAAAAATGAGTCTCTAAATAAATAAATAAAATTTTTATTGGTCATTAGTGACTAATGTAGAGACCAACTTTATTCAATCTCTAAATCGATCTTTTATATATATAGTGACTCAATATTTTCGGTCTTTAAATTAGTCGCAATTTATGGATTTAGGTTTAGCGATTGACATATTCATCACTAAATTTGTTGTTAATGACTTAAATTTTACCCATGTTTCCAATTCGATTGGTATAGAGCAATCAGAGATTTTTTCCAAATGACATCGTTTAGCAATTGGATATCAATCTATCAATAAATGGCAAAAAAAAGGTAGGTTAGCGGTCAATAGTGATGTGGTCACTAAATGGCAATGAAATAATATCCAAATAGATATTTGGTTGCAAGAACAATCGTTATGTGGTCAACAACATTGACTTGATAAAATACTCATTTAGTGACGCATGTAGTAAATAGTTCTGTTACATGCCACAAAGAATAAGATAAATAAGTGTGGCAACCATGGTTGCAATGGGACAATGAAAAAGTTTTAAAAACATGGAGTCATAACCACACCAAGGTTTATTAAGGGAAAACATTGGAAAAACCATTAAAAAAAAATAGTCTTCAAAACCAAATTTTGGATTCATAAGTCGATTTTGGCTAGGGAAAGTATTAGCATCCCTACAATGTACGTCATAAAGATGCTTGCTAATAATTAAATGTACAAATTTAATATAACTTTTAAAATATTTATCTTACCCCTTTGAGACAAATAAAATGAATGAAAAATTATGAAAGTAATTTTGGTCTAGCATTTTTTTTATAAGTAAAAGATTTCATTAATGAAGAAAAATACTCAAATTGAGCATAAAGGGTGTCAAATTTAAGTCACCCTTACAACTATAAACACACACAAAAATAACAAACAAAATTCCAAAAAATCCTAAGATGATGAAGTACAAAAATCAGTTAAAACAAAACACTCCTAAACACATACCTTATAATTCCCTAGTAGACAAGTGTGGCCATACTGCCAAGAAGAGAACCTTATTTTATTGCGATTTGAGCCACTTAAAAAGAAAGAAACCATTTAATAAAAATTGTTGGAACATGTAACATCCTCATTTTTAAATGTTGTATTTTTCTATTTATTCTATGATTTATTTCTAGAAGATTGGATAGGATTTTGAAAATTCTGAGAGACACAGTCATACTCAAATTGATGAATACTATCTAAATTTGATTTTTAATAATTTTTCCATATTGAACCTAAAAAATGACCAAATTTCTCCTAAAAGTCAACAATTAATACTAAATTAAGAAAAAAATTAAAAAAAGGAAAAATTATATTTTAAGTCTAGAGTAATAATTATGATAATAAAAATGATTTTGAGGAATTTTATAGAAATTTTGTGAAATTTTTGTACAAAATGACCAAAATGCACCTAACTAATTATATAAGCTCATTCAGTATATTTTTAATTTAGAAAATTTCTAGAAAAGTTATGTAAACCATATTTTGAAGTGAAGTATAATTTAATAAAATTATTTTATTAATTTATAAAGTATTTTGAGCAAATTTTAAATGAAATGACATAAATACCCTTAATTAATTTAAAAATGACAAAGGTGTCCTTTGGGACTAAAGTGAAATTTTTGCACAACCCTTTTAATATGGGTGAGCAAGACCTAACCTGTCCACTAACCCGACCCGGTTTGAGGGTGATTGTGACTGGTTCAGGTTTTGAAAACTAAACCTCGATGCACTTTAAGGACGGGTTCGGGTTATGCTTTAAGTCGTCCCAACCCAATTTTATGCCTTATATTCTCTTAAAAAGTATATGCTTTTTGAATAATTATGTATTAATAATAAAACTTTTTAATTTAATAAATAATATTGTGTATAACATGATATTATATTTATAATTATATTATTTATTTTAAATATATATTGTAAAATTTACCCTAATTTAAGTTTTATACTTTTTTATTTTACAATTTAAATATACATAATAATAAGATTGATATAGTACGTTACGAAACAGGTTGACTAGGTCTCGTCATACATATTTTGGGTCGGGTTTGGATTCACATAAATGACCCGATCAAAATCTCAAGCTGGGTAAGAATAGAGAAAAACCTATTCTAACCTGTCTGTTACTCAACTCTACTTTTAGTTAACCTTCACACAAGTTTTTACCATTGTATTAAAATTTCCTAAAGGTTAATCTAGATGAAGCTAAGTTAATTAAACTAAAAGTAGTTAAATTTTAATAACCATATAACCTAGCTAATTTGGTTTCTTTCTCACCTTATTCTGCCTAACAAGGATTAGATCCGCATCATCCTTCTTTGTGTTTCTGTTGTCGAACACACACACACACCCTAACCTCCCACTATGTATTTTTTTCCGCTTTTTCTCTCAAAATCTTCCATAGGAATCAAGGGTTTCAAGTTGCTTCTTCAACCTACTCTTGTTTTACTCCATTAAAGCTTCAACGAGAGCTTAAGAAGATCAACTTCTCTTCTCTTCTTCTCTCTTTGTTGCACATGGAACCAAGGTAAGGGGGATAAGGGGATTAAATTTGTTTTTGGAATCACAAATGGTTCAAGGGATTGGGATTTGTCCCCTAAATCTCATTAGCTTGTTATTTTGATTCAAATTGATGTATAAAATGTGTTGGGGACTATATGTTTATGATGTGAGTGTGTGGGGCTATTTTTGTTATTTCATCATGATATTGAATAGTGAAATATTGATATTCTATATTGATCTTTATGGTTGGTGTATTGTGGTTTATAATGGATTTGCTTAATACATGATTGTATGTGCATGGGTTATTTGAAATATTGGCCTGGCTTTGTTGTTGGTGTGCCATGGCCATAGTGAGATTATGGTGGATTAGTATTGTTTTAATTTTTACTTATTCCATATGTTAGAGATTAGAGCTCCAAAGTGCTAAAATAAGCTTAGGTAATGAACCATAATATCTTAAGTGATGGAATTAAGGAAACCAAATTAGCCTAATTAAATTAGGACTTGAATCAAACAATAGGAATAAAAAAAATTTGCTCATGGGACCCCAAATTTGAGTGAGTGAGTAGTAAGGGAAGTAATTTAAATTGTTTGGGAATGATTGGTAAGCTTAAAATGAATAATTAGATACAATAGAAATGGTAATTGGGTTAAAAATAAATAAATTAAATTCTTCGTAAGTGGGGATGCCTTGCTTGTGGAAATTCTAGCGCTGAAAGAAGGCTTGGCTAGGATTTGCCACCTTGGAGGTGAATTCTAGCATGCCTAAGTTTGTCAAATCCCGCACCGTGTGTGAGACAAAAATGACCGTTGGATGTTGATCTATTAAAATGAAGGGTCGCGATTTTGGTTAGCAACTGGTTGTGTGAGTTTATTTAAATTGGTGTTTTTATTTAAAAAAAGGAATCCACATGGTAAGGCAAGTCACATTTGCCAAGGTTTATTATGTGCTTGTAGGACAATGTGCCGAAATAACAGTGACTCCCGTTTCTCTCGTTTCCATTAATGAAAACCTTTTTTGCTCATTGTGTGAGGTTCGATTTTGTTGACCGCCCACCTCGCTTCTTGGGTTGCAAAGTCGATCTAGTTTCGGGGACCTATTTTTCATCCCCTTTGTCTTTCTTTCGTGGTCTGACGGCAGTGTGTGTTTGTGTGTCTCCGTTTGGAAACAAATGTCCCCTGTTATGCCTGACACCGTCTCTTTGTCATTCATGCGCAAAGTGAGCATTTGAACATGGGTACGCTAAAATGTGTGCAAATTTATCATGAAGTTGTTATTTGATGGTGAATAATGTGGCACTATGACAAAATGTGGCGGCTACATCTTGTTCATTTTGGTCAGTATTTTGTTTAATATTTGTTGGTATCTGAAGGTGTTGTGTGTTTCGTAGTTGGAAAGTTGTTGTTGTTGGTTTGTTGTCTAGCAGAGGTTGATCTTTGATTTGTTGTTGAATGTCATTCTTATTTAACTATACAACTATGGCCTTTCTTTCCAATGAAATTGTTGCCCATCTCCCCTTCATTGGTAGTCATTCAAATCCATTGTTGAGGATAGTGTAATGAGTAGAAGTTGGTAGAGGGCATTGTTTTGTCTAATGTACGAAATTAAGGGTGCTTTTGATTGCCAATAATAATGAACAATATTTGAATGTTCTTGATTTATGGATTAGTTAATCTTTGGTGGTGGTATGAATTTAATATGGTAATTTTTTTTTGGTAGGGTTGAACATAAACGAAGAATATGTAGAAAGGCAGTAATTATAAGGGAGTCAATCGATTGTATAGTAAGATTTATGAACTTATGTCAATTAAAGTGTGTATTTATAATTTAATTTATGAATAATTGTTCAGTTTTGATTGGTGGTAGGGTTTGGAGGAGATAAGATGTCATGAGGATGACAATGAAGATACTCGTAATTATGGGGATGAAGATGGAAATGAGGATGTTGATTAGGAAGAGGACATAGACTATCCAAATGAAAATGGTGGTTTAGTTAACTCCGTAGAAAGTGGTATAACAATAAATGGAATGGTTGATATCTTGAAGATTGACATGGAGAACAAAACGATTGATGAAGTTGAAAGGTTACGATTTGCTAATTTGGAAGTTGCATATCTCTTTTACTGTTGGTATGCAAGGTTGACAGGTTTCTCTATTCGCAAGAGTAATGTTGTTAGAAACAAGAACGGAGAAACTTTGCAGCAAACATTTGTTTGTTCACTTGTTGGTTTTAGACAAGATAGGGGTTTGACTCTGGAAATAAGGAAGCATGAATCAAAATATGAGACAAGGTGTGGATGTGAGGCAATGTTTCGTGTGCACGTGGACATTTTGAGTGGTCAATGGTAGGTGACCCTATTTAATTTTGATCACAATCATAACTTGCTTGATGAAAAGTATTCTGTCTTGCTACCAGCTCATAGGAAGATGATTGCAACTGATATTATGCAAATTGAAAATTTTAGAAAGGTTGGTATAAGACCTGCCTATATTTATGCTGCATTTGCCAACAATTCAGGGGGTTATAAGAAGGTTGGATTTGTGAGAAAAGATATATATAATCAAGTTGGGAAATAGTGACGAGAACAATCCTTTAATGTACAGGTGCTCTGAATTATTTTCGGGAGTTGTGTTTGAAAGACCCATTAATGTTTGTGTCGTACACCGTTGATGATGATATAAGGCTCCAACATCTTTTTTGGTGTGATGGTGAAAGCCGAATGAATTATGAAGTATTTGGTGATGTGGTAGCTTTTGATGCAACATATAAGAAGAACAAGTACCATTATCCTTTTGCTGTTTTTTCAGGTGTTAATCATCACAATCAAACTATTGTGTTTGCTTGCTGCTCTGGTCACTAATGAGACTGAACAAACATATGTTTGGTTGTTAGAACAATTTTTGGAGGCTATAAAAGGAAAAAACCCTTTGTTCAATGATTACTAATGGCGATGTTGTCATGAAAAATGCCATTAGATTAAGGTTACCAAATGCACACCACCGATTATGTGCATGGCATTTGCTTCATAATGCAATGAGTAATGTAGGGATTCCTGCTTTTATGCCATATTTGAAAAGATATATGTTGGGTGACCTTGATGTTATGGAATTTGAAGAAAAATGGAATGAAATGTTTACAAAATTTAGTTTGGAGGATAACAACTGGATAAGTGAATTGTATGAAAAAAAAGGATGTGGTCGGCAGCTCATATTCGGGGCAATTTTTTTGTAGGTATAAGGACAACATCACGTTGTAAAGCGTTCCATAGCCATGTTGAAAATATGTTCATTCCAAGATTAACCTCACAAAATTTGTGGAACAATTTAACAGGTGCTTAACATATTCTCGATTTAGGGAAGTTGAAGCAGATTTCCAATCTAAATATGGGAGGTTGTGTTGAAGATGAACTTTCACTTTGTTGAGAGATCTACAGCAACACAATTGACAAAGGAGTTGTTTTATATGTTTCATGCTTTGTTGGGAAAGGCTTCATTCATAAGGGTAGTTGAGTGTCAAGAAATGGCAATGTATTCAATTTATACAATTGTTAACTATTGGTGTAACGACTGTATATGGAATGTCACGTATTATTGATGAAAAATTATTTTTTTAAAAAAAAATTACTCGTTTCATCCTTCCTATTATTTTGTATTTTGCTTTGTTTGGGTAAAGAGAGAAGTAGAGAAGAGAGATGTAGGAGAGAAGAGAGAATGAGTAGAGAATGGATAGATTTTTAAGGTGTTTGGATTGAAAGAATTACGAGAGAAGTAGAAGAGAAAGAAAAGTTGAGTTTTCTTTCGCTTGTTTGGTTGGATAGAAAAGTGGAGAGAAACATAATGAATTTTTCTTGTAAAGACATGTTTACCTTTAATATATATAGATCTTGTGAGATAGAAAAAAAAAATAAGGTTAGAATTGTAATTTTAAGTGGGTCCTACAATTTTTTATTTCATTTTTTCTCTTTTCTCTCTAACAAAGGAGAGATTTTTTTTTGAGTGGGTCCCACATATATTTTCTCTCTTCTCTACTTCTTCTTAAACAAACAACGCAAAACTACTTTTTCTTACTTCTCTCTTCTCAATTTCTACTCAACCAAACAATGGGTTTGTGATTTCGGTCCCTTATTTGTAATTTTGCATTTTTGGTTTTCCAATTTCGAAAAAACTATCAATTCTAAGTTATCTATCATATGTTTAAATTAACTGTTAATCATTCTACATGATTATAACCTTATTAGAATTCAAAAACCATCCTTAAAAAAATGTATTGTACCACGTAAACAAAAAAATATATTGAAAATAATGTTATTTAAAAAAAATAAACACAAAAAAAATACTCTATTTATCAAATAAAATTAATAATTAAACAACTATGAATATTAATTTATTCATTATATAAGCTTACAAATATTTTAAGCAATTTAATAATTAAAAAAGGGCATTGCTAACTAACGTAGACAGAATGATTTGTCATCCAACAAAGTAAACCTACCACCTTTTCAAGTATTCATACTTTATCCTTCGACAAGACGATCATCAGAGATAGTACCCTTTAATAGAATTAGTACACATCAACTTGTACTACTACACCTTCACTACAATGGATGCCTCAGCACGCAACTCGAATCCAACAAAAATGTAAATTACAATCCATGTCTAACTTTCCAATTTAAAAATTTGGCCAACCAATACAAAATTTGAATTATCCTGCCAGCTCATTATTTAACCCACATTATTAATTGACAAGACTAATAACTTTTTTAAAAATAAAAAAGGTTCGTCAATCTTTAAATTCCATTTTATGCCAAGTACAATTACAGTTACAAATAAAATTACAAGTTTGAATTTACAATTAAGATGACAATTATTGTATAATTTAATAATCTAAATTACAATGATTGGTGACAACTAATTCAACCAGATGCTGTGCCATATGTCTAATTTTTGGTCATTTTTTAATTTTTAACCCTGATTTTGAATTCAAATATTTAAATCTTTGTCGAACACATATTGTGGTAGCTTGCATTTCAAATACAGCCTATATGTGCCATATCAACCACCGCTTTACCATCTGCGCCAACCTTCAACTTCAACTCTCATCAACGCTGGTTCTCTATCGGAATAGATCATCTTCAAACACTTGTATGTTTGCTATATGTGCATATGTAGTAATTATCTATTATGTTTAAACATATATTTTTTATTTGTTTGCAACATCCTTAATGTCATTTCATTATTTTCAAACAACTCAATGGAACCATACATGCTTTTCAAGACAGTCATCCACAGTGATAGAGTATGGTTTTGACTACACCAATTATTATTTTTATTTTTTAGTAACCTTAAGTTATAAACATTGTTCATTAGATGCCATCATACCTAATGGTAAACTTTCTTGTAGGATTTTCTCACAGTTCCTCGTCAATTTTTCCAATGATAGAGACACAAACTTCAATTGCATATTTACGTTGAATGTGAAGAAGGAGTGACATTCACATGCCAAATGGAAGCACATGAACACACGACACGCGTAACAAATGGTGTTCGTGAAATTAAAGAATTCTACAGTATTAAAGAAACTGTTTTAACAAGGTTCGCCTACCTTGGCAACAACAACTTCGAAATAATCATTTTGTCTGACTTAGATGACTCAGATGAGGAAGAAGATTTAACAAATGAGGAATTACTTTGGCGAACAACAATAACTCAATTTATCACAGATTCAACACAACCAATGGTAATTCATTCCATTATTTGACTTACTTGTAAGTAGTTAATTACATATTTCAACATAAAATAATTTGGAACATCTATTTTTTTTTTGTCCCGTAGGTAGTTCCACAACACGTTGTCAACTACGTATTAGCTGACAAGCCTCAACAAATTGTTGTTTTGTTGCGTGATCAAACTTTAGAGATATGGACACTTATATGGACTCCACCAACATCGGATCATTGTCAACTTGGTCAAGGATGGAAAGACTTCATGAGATATTTTCAACTTAAAAAAGATGATGAAATTAAGTTTATGAAGAGCAGTGGTACTGATGTCATTCGTGTTGCTATTAATGAAAATTATACGTAATTTGTTTACTAATTGAATATATATATTTATGTTTTATTAAGCTTTTGTGGACTTCAGTATTCGTCTATTTACATTATGTAAAAGGTATTTATGCCCAGGTACACAATATTCAAGTAATTATGCCAATATGTGTTTCTTAATCAAATTTCGTTAAAACATGTAAATCAACGTATTATATAAGTTCATTCGTATAATTAAACAAATATGTATGAGCAGCCTTTATGAACGTAATCTTCGTTTGCGAAATTGGCTAGGAACCATTTTATTAATTAACATGAAGTAAATTTTCCTTAAAAGTTATTTATATTTTCATTTAAAATCAACAGTTTCATGTCTGTATTTGACTTCTCATGTGACGATTAATAGAAATCATGATTGTTCAAAACTACCTAATAATTTCTCTATTACTACATAACTGAAAATAACATTACTCTTTAATTTTTAATGTACACATTAACATTAGTTTCAACTAGAGCTAGGTATATGGGTCAACCCTTCCATTTAGGCTTGCCCTACAAATTAAGGCCTGCAACTTAAATGGTCTGGGGTGACTCAGACTGCAACATAAATGGCCCAAGTTTTACAGGCTCGCGTCCATGCCGCATAACCCGCACGCTAACGAGCCAATCCGCAGCCCGCAAATAAAAAAACTAAAAAAAAAAAATGCGAAAAAAGTGAAAAAATTAAAAATAAAAATAAATAACAAAAATTTAAATCACACATGATCATTAATCCAACCATTTAGGTATCAAACATTTTTTAATTGATTAATCAAATACACCAACCAAATATGAAATTAAAAGACTTACAAATTAAATATCTAAAGTGCAAATTTCAAATACACACATAATCCTAAATAAGAAGTACATTATCAAATATTTAAAATATATGATTATCAATTATCTTCAATAACTATGTTTGACTTCATCTTTAATGTAGCTAGCTCCTCAACTTTTTTTAAAAAAATAGTTAGTAAAAGCCCGCAGGTTGGCCCTCAAGCCCGCGAATAAAATCATTTAAATCACGGGCTAAACAGACCGGACTAAAAAGTCTATATTCTTAAATGAGTCAAATATTTTAGGCTTGTAGCCCGCACTAACTGTGGGCTAAACGGGTGGCGTGTGGACCCTGACCCATATACCCTACAAATAAAGAAATATGTTGTCAAGGTCACACTCACCGCCTATCATCCAACGAATACATTTGTGTTAGTGCCAAAAAGAATGTCTCGAGAAGCCAACCACCTAAGTCTGACTAAGTGATTTATCCAATCACGTTATATCATTTCACCATGTGCAACTCTGCTAAAAACTTTGTATATTAACACATTTAATATTCTTTCACCTTAAATAAATTATAGCGCTAAAATATATATTAATATTAATTCATCCACGTACAATATATTCAAGCTTATTAATTTTAACTAAATTAATATTATCTTTTTACTTTCTATACCTTACCCAGATTTAATTAAATATAAATGAATAAGTTTTTATTAAATATATATAATACTAATTATATAATTTATTTATTTTTTTACATTCCATCTAACATGTACATAATCAATCCATTACTTATTATTTAATTTTTCCATAATCTTAAAAATATTATTTATTCTTTCCATTAAAAATGTAACAATATGTTTTTAATTGCATAAATGATAACCTAATTAAGTAATTAACTCTTTGTCTGTCAATGCCAAGTATGAAACATTTATAAACTTTATTTTAATTCTTCATTTTTCCATCCGTCAAGTTGTTATGGACTCGTACGATTTCAACTGTACATTTTATTATATGTCTACATACACACACACACACAAAAACAACAACAACACAAAAATCATTTCGGATAGGACCACTATGGCATGGGCCAAATAAATATATTTAGAACTAAGCCCAAATTTTTGATTGGGCCAATGATTACAACAATTTTGTCAAAACGATCCAAATTTTGACTTTCATTATTTTCATAAAGATAGGCAACTACAAATTCTTATTCCACTCGTAACTAACCAGTAAAAGATTTCTAATGACACAATTACTGCCCCTAAACCCTACACATTTCACTTTCAAACATTATAGCATCCTACAATTACACGCACAGTTGAAAATTGACAGCATTCATCACAAACTTGGATGAATTCTAGCGATAACATTATGAGTATTTAATACAAACACCAACTCTCAGATGCACATGAATATAGTTTACTAAATCATTGTATCATACCTCAAATACAGCGCAAGGTAAACTTTTCTAAACAAAATAAAATAACAGAGTCATTAACAGCACCTCCTACACTACAGTAATAGCAATGTTTCAGCGAATCAATACATAATTAACAATATAACCTTCACTATGGCCAACGAACTTCAAACAAGTACGACATGTTCCTCAATCAACGACATTCATCAACCATGTAAACCAATTCGTCCGACTTTTGACATGATATGCTACGTTACTGGGCCCCATTTCACTACTAATGCCATTCAAAACATCAATTTTAGTTTAATTAAATACTAAAGTGCACACAACATGTCCTATTTTGTAGCGACTTCACACCTTCACCACTAACCACTCTACAATTCTTCCCATTCAGGTTAACAAACGTAACACACGCATAATCAAAAGCCGCAATCTAACCATTAACGATTGTGGCAAAAGTTAATGCATACCTTCATAAGTGACCCACAGTTGCTAACAGAACAATCACCTACCGCAATCAAACTGACTTCCACTATGTATCATTCGCAAAACCAATTTCCATTGCAAAAATACATTCACATATGCAAATTCAGTATTCCATACGTACCTTTAGTATCCAAAAATGAACTAACCAAAAATCTAACTAATCCTTTCTACAATCTTAAATTTCCATCCAAAAATAATCAATATATACTACACAAAACCGAAAACAAATAACAAAATATGATTGTCATTCTAACCTTCATACCATACGACACCTTTGGTTTAGTTCACCACTCACAAAACTTCATCCAATTGCATTGCCAATTCAGGTAAATGGACATCATCTATAATGCTTCTTACCATTATCAATGACGATGGAACGTTCAACATATCCCAATAATTTACGTCACCCCCTATTAAGCCAAGTAGAAACAATTATAATAAGGTTAAAATCATCAAAAACAACTTCATCATAAATCAATTATAGCAGATCACATATCGTCATCGGTACTCATGGTAATTTTGACGCATGTTGGACACCATTAAAAGAAAGCCCCTAAACTATTATACTTTGTATCGGACTTTGACAGACCTCGCTCACTGCCTTTGGGTTTGATACTACCAACCAAACCACGAAATAACAGGAGACAACAACTATGCAACCCCATAGGTGTGCACACGAACACACATCGTCGCCGGACCAGGAAAGAAAGACAAAAGGGAGGAAAAACATGTCCCCGAAACTGGATCGACTTTGCAACCCGAGAATTGAACCTCACAAACGGAAAACAGGATTGACAGAATCAAACCTCACACAATGAGCAAAAAGGATTTTCGTTGACGAAAACGGGAGAAACGGGAGTCACTGTTATTCTGGCACATTGCCCTACGAGCACATTATAAAGCTTGGCAAACGTGACTTGCCTTACCACGTGGATTCCTTTTTTTAAATAAAAACACCAACTTAATTAAACTCACGCAACCGGTTGCTAACCAAAATCGCGACCCTTCATTTTAATAGATCAACATCCAACGGTCATTTTTGTCTCACGCACGGTGCGGGATTTGACGAACTTAGGTACGCTAGAATTCACCCCATCTTGGATATAAAAAGGTGATGTGTGAATCTGATTGCCTTGAAGTGGTGCAATTCTTAAATAAATAGAGTGAGGACACAATAAACATCCACACGTATGCTGCTCACTTAAATTTGGTTCACACATTGCGCCAGCAAAATTAGACAGCTTTTATTTCACATGTCCTAAGAGAAATGAATGGCATTGTTGATTTATTGGCTGCATTCGAATCCAGTAATCACCAATCTGATAAGAGTTTCCCTATACCTCCTAAATAAGCGCTAGCTATCATTTTGCAGGATAAAGCTCGCATAGTGTAGTTCTGTTTCTGCTTCTTTTTTATTTCATCATGATTAACCGAAAAAGAAAAGAAAGGAATACTTTTATTTGATATGTACATTATCTCCAAATTCAATTATTCCTCGTCGATGCACTTTATCTTTGACCTATTTACATATTATATTATATTGTTATTTCAAATAAATGAAATTAAATATATATATATATATATATATATATATATATATATATATTCAAAATATAAATTTTAATATTATTAAATAATAATTTTAATATAATATGTACATTATCACCAAATTCAATAATTTTTCAGTGTGATAAGTTATCTCTAACTTATTCACATATTATATTATATCATATTAGTATTACATTACATCATATTATTATTTCAAATAAGAAAAGTGAAATTAAATCATATAGATATTATATTTAAAATACAATTTTTAGAGAAAATAGGATATATACTGACAGCGTAAAACATTTTTATACTATCATCTAATTTTAAACCACCATGTATGGTAAATTTGTTGACTTTGATAATAACCACTTTAAAAGTTATACCAAAGATGATTTATAATTGGTTGACGGTGTAAAAACTTTTGCACTAATAGTGCATGCCCATTAAACTCTAATTTTTATGTTATTAAATAATACTTTTATTTAATATGTATGTTATCATGAAATTAAATGATACTTCGTTGTTGTACGTTATCTCTGACTTATTCATATATTATACTATGATTTCATATAAATGAAATTAAATTAATTCATGTATATATATGTTATATTTAAAATATAATTTTTATATTATTAAATACTACTTTTAATTTAATATGTACATTATCACTAAATTCAATGATTCCTCATGTACGTTATCTCTGACTTATTTACATATTATATTATTATTTCAAATAACTTAAATTAAATCATATAGATATTATATCTAACATATAAGTTTTATATAATTAAATAGTACTTTAATTTAATAGGTTCCTTATCACAAAATGCAACTATTACTCGTTGGTGTACGTTATCTTTTACTTTTTCACATATTATATTATATTTTCAAATAAATAAAATTCAATGAAGTAATAAATATTATTTTTAAAATGTTTTTATATTATTAAATAATACTTTTAATTTTTATTTAAATATCAAATTGATTATGAAACATATTTTGAAAAAAAAAAGTTGTTAATAATGTAACACCCTTACTTTTGTGTATTAAATTATTCTGTATTTATTTTCAGAAAACCGGATGGGAATCTCAAATATTTGATCCATATGGTTGCATTCGTATTAATAAATAGTGCTGAGTTTAGAATGGAGAAAACAAGAGAATGGAGAGAATAAAGACTTCCTTGTAATAATAGAGTAGCCTTTTATAAGTACAAACTGCAACTGAATGGTTACAAACGATTTCATAGTATTAAGGCGAATAATAAATAGTCATAATTTACAATGAATATGGATAGCCACTATTAAATATTCATAAAAAATAATAATATTTAATTTATTGTTTGTATTAATTAAATTGTAGTCAAAAGATAGTATATGTAGTGAAAAGTTCCATAAATTATCAATTTAAAATTTTATTTACACTTTTCAGATGTGGATGGCTTAAATTTTGTCTAGGCCCATTTAAAACAATAAAAATATATTTTTCTTAATTATTTTATTACTTATATAATTATTTATGTATTATTTATACTAAAAACCGTTACTTTATATTAATTTAGACCAAAATAATTTTAATTTTAGAATTTTAATGATTTTTAATTTTAATAGTTTTTCTAACTAAAATTATTATTTATATAATTTTTCTAAAATTTATTTGGTTTAAAATGTCTCTGTTGCTTTTTACGATTAATTAGGGGTATTTTTGTAATTTTTTTGTAGGAATTCTGATAAATTTCTGAAAAATTTTTAATATGTTATTGTAATATCCTAAACACATTTTTAAGATTAAAAACTTAAAATATCATTATTTCTATTTATTTCATTATTTTGAAACATATTTTGAGAAAAGATGTTAATAACACTATTAATTATTAACATTATATGCAAATATTATGCTGAAATTTTTAATAAAAGCTATAAAATTAAAAGTAAATTTAAAAGAGTTAACTTTCATGCATGGTCAATGTAAAAGTTTTGAGATTGTTAACCAATTAGAAATGATTCTAGTTATTACTTTTTAAGTAGTTATAATAAAAGTTATCATCCATGACAATTTGTGAATAGATGGTAGTATAATTTTTTTTTTTTTACATTGTTAAGATAATAATTTTGAATGTTTTATATCTTCAAAAGAATTGTTTAATGTGTCAAAATAATTTAATAAATTATGTGTTTAATGTTTAAAATATATTTAAATATTGTTACAAATGAATAAAAATTATTATATAATTATTAAATTTTAGATATAAGTGTCACTAGGGAATATATCTGGTAAGAAAGTTATTTTTATACGAAAGTGAGAGAGTTGTGTCATACAACCATATATGAATAATCAAGATGAAAGTGAAATCCTTATTCGCTAAGCGGAGGTACACCCCCAAAATGTGAGGTTTAGTGTAGAGTGATGAGTTGTTGAGCAAGATCCTAGTCTTACCAAGCAACTTTAGTTCTAGAAAGGAGGTCTGAGAGTAGAAAGAGGTGTCATTGAGTGGCGAGGGTGGCTTGCTATGTGATACCTTTTGGAAACAGCAAGGTGTTGTTCTAGCCTCAGGAAAAAGGTCAAGTGTGGTTGCACCCTTGTTTTTTATGCTTGTTCTTGTATGCTTGCCATTGGTTGTTATGTTGTGTTGCAATGTTTGATGATGATTGCTTGAGTAGATATAGTATACTACATTCATCTGATTATTGCATTTGCCAGGATAGTTTGTATGTAACAAAAAACCTTATGTAATAAGACATTTATGATACTTAAAACACTATTAGATGCCTCCTTAGCAAGAGATGGATAATTTTCCCTAAGTTTATGAAAGGTTTTATGAAAGGAAAAGTTTTAAGAAAGGAATATGTTTTGAGAAAAGTATATGTCTTAAAAGGAAGATATTTCTAAAAGGAAAGCTATGCTTTCAAGCAAAGTACTTCCTTAGTAACGTCAAGACCTCCCTTGTATCGGTCATGTCTAAGTCGCATGCTCAACATACTACGAAGTGCAAACTACAGTGAGGATTTTGAAGTTACCAACGAAAAATGAGGTTCTATGTAACTCCAAAATGAATTGTGAGAAAAGGGCTAGGAGGCCCCTTGCATCCCAAGAAGGAGCTATCACCTTCAAATGCTAGGGGTAGAACAACATCTTTCGGTAAGGAAAGGATGGAAAGGACTCCTTCGATATCGAAAGGTAAGCCATCCACTTTTGACTAATGCTAATAAGAGGTCATAGCAAAAAAGGTGTCTCTTGATGGCTAGAGCTTAGCCAAGAGGATAGGAGGTGGACAAGAGAAACCAAATAATAAAGATAACAAGAACCACATAGAAATATAAATAAAACTAGTATATGAATGATGTGAATGCCTATGTAAGGCATGTATGTTGCCTTGTGGGGTAGAAGATGATGTGTATGCCTAGTTTATAAGTGGATTAAGTTAAACCTAGTTGAGGAAACCTATGTGCTTAGAGAGGACGTAGTCTATGAGAGTTGCTACCCAGTCGGTATACGAGGGGTTCACCTTGAGGAGAGATTATGTACAAGTCTAGAGAAAGGGGAAGTGAAGATAAGGAAAAGAAAATGCTAGTCCTCACTTAGGGTTATAGCAAAGTGAGATGTTCATAAAAGGTAATAGAAAAAGTTAAGCATATTTGTGATAATGTGTACTAAGAGATCAGAGTTACGGTATAGTGAGAGGTAAAACCACGAGAGCATAAGGAAATGATCTTTAGAATAGAGAGTCAACCTAGAGTTCTTAAAGCATACACTAAGACATTATGTCTCATTCTTTTGAGTTTTCATGTTTTTACAGTTTAAGCAAGTGGAGTCCTCTTGGGAGTAACTTGGAGCATAAAGCTTGGAGTTGTTGTATGAGGAAGAGTTTATAGTTTTAAACCTCCTAATGTGTGGGAGTTAGTTTATGTTTTGTGCTTATTTGTTCGTGTTTTGTATGGCATTTAAGTGCCATGAGTTTTTGTAATTGTTGTTTTAAGTATGTTTACATAATCAATGTTTAAGTTTTAGTTTCCATATAATTTTCTCTGATATTCTTATATTCTAAACTTCATGTATTAGAAATATAAGTAGGCAAAAGGTAGTACTCTTTAGGGTATTGTAGTTAACCCTCTAATTTCTGGTTAGTTTTAATATTTACAAATTTTAAATTTATTTCAAATAAGTCCCATCACCATTTAAAAATGATGTGACATGTATTTAGTCTTGCCACATCAACAATCATTGAGGTTGGCACGTGTAAAAATTTTAAAATTCACAAGAATTTAAACTAAAAAAATAAAATGTTAAAATCACCTTATGTCACATTTACAGAAACTAAAAAAGTTATATTTTACCCTTAAATATTTTTGGATGAATTTCCAAAATTGACAACAGGGATATCTAAAATTTAATTTAATATTAGTTGTTAACGCCATTAAAAATCATGAAAGAAAAAGATAAATATGCCTAAAGCAATTCTGGCATGAATACACTATCAACATGTGCAGTCAACTAAAAATTCAAGATTTAAGTTTAGTGTAGTCCTAGAAAAAGACTCAATCATAATTATTTAATGTAAATAAAATATTTGTATATATTAAAATATGACAAATTTTATCTCTTGAAAAATGAAATATAATTTTTAAAAGTAAAAATTAGATAATATAACTTGAATAACTCTCAATGAAAAATAGTATAATTTACACTATTTTTCTACCTTTTTTATTTTCCTCATTAATAATTTTTTTCATAAATATAATCGAACGCTTGTTATCGATGATACAAGAGCCTGCAATTTCTTCAAGTACATGGGCAAGCATGTTCAATATTGTTTGCGAAGGAAATTTATGCAATTATTTATAGTACTGCATGCAAAATTATTGAACACATGACAAAACTTTGCACAGGATGTTCGTTGAATCAACGACATTCCTGAGCAAAATTAACAATAATTTGAAATAGCCAAGGAGATTAGTCCATATTGAAATTTTGAAACAATATAAAAAATGAAAAAGAAAAAACATTTCAAAGAAGGAGATGAAAATGTTGCTAATGAAGAATTGAAGATGTTATTATTTCAACTTTTATTATTACAAATAAATTTCACCTCAAAGGCATGGAAATTTTGCATCTTATTTTTGAACCATGAAAGTCTCAACTTTATTTTTTATCCTTCTTTATCAAGCATTTTTATAATGTGGTGGATAACCACAATCATAATTACAGCATCCAGACTCGCATTTTACTTTGGGACCTCCTAGGCAAATTTTATGCGACAGCTTAGGACAATCTTCATCGTGAGAGCACTTGTCGTACTTACATGCATTCACAAAACCTGCCAAATTTGTTCACCCTTATCAAAACCTTAATGCTTAATTAAAAATGGTTTTTCATGAGAACAAATACTCATTTCACAAAATTTTACATTACAGGCGAGGTAATGTAGATAATATATTAATTTTAAGTGTAAATAATTGTATATAAGAGACACACACAATGAAGAAAAATAGAGAAGAATACCAGTTTCAGATGCTACGAGAAATAAAATGATCAAGCAAGAAAACAATAGTGAAGTTTTTGCCATTGCGAGTGTTGAAAGTACTTTTCAGAATCAATTTTTTCTCTAATAGCAAAAAGCTATGTTTTTGAGGATCATTTATAAGGACAAGTGCATTAATTTTCATCATGACAAAATATTGGTCATAAATATTTAGTTTCCTAAAAGAAATTATTAAATATTTGGGGTTAATTGTTTGACTTTTTCTTTTTCGGGTATGAGATAGTTTTAAGGTAAAAAAAATAAAAAAAGTGTAAAAGTGTATTTAATATGGTGAAACTTTAAAAAGCCTTTTTTTTCAAGTTTTGCTAAAAGTTCCTTGCTAAGAACAACGGTTAAGAAAAAAATAAATATGTCAAAATAAATATTTCAATCAGCTAAAAAGGTAATTGAATATTAAATAGAGTTTAATAGGCATTTTTAATGTAAAAGTCTTTACACTATCGACTAATAAAAAATCATTATGTGTATGACTTTTAAAGTAGTTGTTATATAAGTCAACCAACTTACCATACAAGGTGGTTTGTAATTGAATTGCGTAAAAAAATTTTACATTGTTTGTTTATCCTAATTTTTAAATTCTATTAATTGTTTGATTTATATCAGTATTTATTTTTGGACAATTAAAAAGGAATTTCAAAATTCTGATTTTCACAGTTGCGGTCAGAATTATGAGTATTGTTCGAATGTAAATTTTATTTGTGAATCCGGACTGAGGCCTAGAAAATGGTAAAATAATCGTTGTCCTTAAATTGTATATAAGACATAATAATATGAAATGAATAGAAATGATAATATTTTAAGTTTTTGAGCTTAAAAATGTGTTTAGGATATTAAAATAACATATTAGAAATTTTTTAGAAATTTATCGGAATTCCTAAAATTACAAAAACACCCCTGATTATCTGTAAAAATCAACAAAGACATTTTAAACCAAATAAATTTCAGAAAAACTATATAAATAATAATTTTAGTTAGAAAAAAAATTTAAAATTATAAATCATTAAAATTCTAAAATTAAAATTATTGTGGTCCAAATTAATATAAAGTAACGGTTTTTAGTATAAATAATACATAAATAATTATATAAATTATAAAATAACTAAGAAAAATATATATTTATTATTTTAAATGGAACTGGACGAAATTTAAGCCATCCCACATCTGAAAATTTTAAATTGATAATTTATGGAACTTTTGACTACATTTACTATCTTTTGACTACAAATTAATTAATACAAATAATAAATTAAATATTATTATTAAAATTATTAAATGTAGGAATGATACACGTTGAAGCTTCTTTGAAATTGTCAGTTACCTAAATTCAAAGAAAGATAATAACAAATTAATTTCTATTTATTTTAAATGCATATGTAATTAATATTGGATAATTACATTAATAAAAACTTAAATTTTGTGCCAATTTTGGCTGGTACACGGCCCGCAAGTCTCTAAATTTTTAGCCATGATACTTGACTCATAATGGATGAATACAAGCATTTTTACTTTTTATTTATTAACCTTTGGAAAATTTAATTACCGTACAGTTAATATGTGATGTGTAACCTATTTTAACCACAATTTAAAGTGCTCAGCTCTCTCCTCTCAAAATTTTACGAAAGTTTTAAATAACAAACATATCACCACTTCTCTCTTTCTCACTCTCTCTTTCTCTCTGATATATTCACGACTCACACAACACAACACAACACAAACTGAATCACTTTTCTCTTATTTTCTCCCCCTCTCTTCACAAACTATTATCACACCCAAAATATAAACTAAATTCCTACCTATTAAGCCAAAGGAAATCAAATATCAAGTAGCCTCTCTTCTCTTCTTCATCTAACCTATGTAAGTTTTTCCGTTTGTCGCTACTGTAACAATAGTGTGGTTGCTACATAACCTTACTTTATTAATAAATCTTTCCATATAATGACAAAATAACAAGCTATTTGTAAATATTCTTTCATAGTCACAAGAGAATTGAAGATAACATATAAAAGTTTCAAAGATTAGTGTTTATTACAAATTTACATGGAAATGGGATATCACTACATGCATACTAACTCTAAAATTGTAAACAACAAATGCTTATGAAATGAACAATTCAGAAATTAACAAATAATGACTATAATAATTACTGCTTCCTTAAATGTTCTTCCTACCCCCACTTCCAGATGATCGCCTGCAATAAAATCAAAATGATGAATGTAAAGACCATGGAGGGGAGGGGGTGGATTTCTAATCTTATTGTTATTTTAAAAGGGTTATTTTAAGAGATTTTCCTCCAATCTCTTTTTAGTTCCTGTTGTTATTTGTTATTTAATGTTTCTGTTTTATATTTATATTTTATGTTATTATCTTTGTGTAGTATATTTCTTGTACTTATATGCCGTTTATTTGATTGTTTATAATTAATTTATTAATTTATTTAGTATATTATCCGGTTATTTTTAATTTTAATCGTTTAAAATTCATATTTTTGTCATTTAAAATTTTTAATCAGTCAAAATTAGTTTGTTATAAATTTTAATCTCTAAAAGATATTTTTAATCAGTTCAACTTAATTTAAATGATTTGAGATATTATTTAAATGGTAAAATTTCAATTTTTAACAGTCAAAGATCGATTTAAATAATTTAATCGGATAAAATTTATTCATATACCTTAATATTAATTTTAATCGGTTAGAATTCATTTAAATGAATTATTATTGGTGAAAATATTGTTTAATCAGTTAAAAATTGATTGTTAGCATTTAAAATAAATTTAATGGTTAGAAATTAATTTTTAGTCATTCGAAATGGTTAAAAATATTTTTATATGCATAGGAATATTTAACTATAGACATGTAAAACATATTTCAAAATCAAAACTTAAAATAATTATTTAATAAAATAGGAGTTTCTGTATTATTAATAAATCCTAATTTTTAGTTATATTATAAAAATAGTTGATATAAAACTAAAATAAATATATATTTTGGTTAATTGGATTTAAAACAGAAAATAAATAATTTTATACGTAAATTAAATAAATATATATATTTCTAATTTATAATCAAATATATTTCGGAAATTTGGAATTTAATAAAAACAGATTTATATAAATACAGATTTAGAGTTAAACAGATTTATCAAATTAAGTTATAAAATAAACCTAGGCCTGTCGGTGTTTATAAAACAAACTTATAAATTAAACCAATTAGGTTTTGAAAAACAAATTTATAAGTTGAATCTGTTAAGTTTTAATTATATATTTATAAAATCCGGTGGTTTAGTAAAACAGATTATAATAAATCTGTTAATTTTATAGAAACATAATAAATTTGTTATATAAAAACAGTTTATGTAAATCTGTTGGAATTAAATTGTATATTTATATAATTACTTTTTTTTTAGAATGAAGCAAATTTGATAAAATTAAATATCAATTAAATATATATCATACCTCCCGATTAAAAATTTAAAGTTTTGATATGTAAATATATATTAGTTTTATAAGAGCAGATTTATAAAGAAATTTATTTAAATCAGTTTTACAAAACAGATTAAGAAACAACTCTGTTTAATTATAAATAAATTATCTCAAATAGATTTGTAAAACAGTATTAGAATAAAAAAAAGTTGTTTAAAATAGATTAAAGATAGTATATAAATAAAATCTGCTTAATCTTATACAACTAAATTTGTTAGATATAAGATTATAAGTCATCTTAATTTATAAAACAAATTTTATAAAATGTAGCTACAGGATACATTTTTTTTTCAACTTTAATAAAATTTGGATAACTTAATATATTAAGAAAAATTACAAATTATTGAATATATATATATATATTCAGAGAAAATATATAATATATATTTTTGTACTTTAACTTTATAAATATTAGTATTATGTTTAAAATAGAGTTTTTATGTTTACTTACCAAAAATAATATTAACATTACATTATAAATATTATGTTATTAAGAAAATATTTATTATCATATAACGTATAAGGATGATGTTAAGTTAAACCATACCTTTGTGTTAGGTAATGGTACTTAACGAATGGACATAGTTGAAACTTTGTTGGATTTTTCAGAGAGACAATTTAGGGTTTGTGATGTCTAAGTTAAGATGAGGCAAGTATGAAATCATGCATATGGTGATGTTGTGATTGAGACTGATAAGTTACAATTGATACGCTGTGGAATAAAAGGCAGGGACCATGGTTAGGTCTAAAGGGTATGGTATCGAGTTATAAGAGTCTTATGGTCCAGCACCCTTGATGTCGAGACAATCACGTAAATGACTTGATAACCCTGATACATACTCAACCTTACTAGGATTGGTGTAGAGTATCCCCCATTTGATCCACAGTGGTACTGCAAGTTCATTTCTAGAGAATATTGATTATGATGATGACATTGATGATAGTATCATTATTTTGAAGGGAATATGAGTTCCCAATCACTTCCAAGATCAGAGATAATAATGACATTGATGATTTGTTCAAAATCATCAATGAGACTATGGATCCATATAGGAGTTGTTGAATTATGCATAAATCATGAGAACTTAGGTTAGGCCCTAGGATCCCTTTGCATTTTGTATGAAAATTTGTGTATGATTGGTGACGTAGAGAATCCTACGAAAACCATTGTGAACGTGATTTAGAAATCAAATCACTTTGCTCTTTTTATCTTTTTATTTGTATATGTTTGTAGTACGACATCGCTGCTGGCAATTGGCAGAGGTGGAAGATGCTGACAATGAAGACACTGAACTAAGAAGTACACAGAGGATGATACTTCAAAGAGACAATCATTACTGCCTATTGTAGTTAAATTTGTAGTGATGATAGGTGGGTTTATATATCGTAGGTAGTACTATTGCTCTAACTTAGGTCCTTTTATTTTAATATAGGGTAGTTAGGATCTTTTGGATATGTATCTATATTTTCTGTTGGCAGTCCTTTGTAACGACCCAACTGTTGCTACAGAACACCTATACAAATGTCTACCTTGGCACATAAACATGAATAAAATCATGACACACACACACACACACACACACACATATATATAGAGATCTATCCATCTCTCCTACTCCCATACGCTATGTCTTTACAATTTATACAAATAAAGGAATGGGGGATAACACCAGACCATATCAAAAGAATCAATATACAAATAAAATCAACAAGGGGAGAGGGATACAAAACGCACTCCCTATAGTTGGTCACACTATACAACCCCATCAAAAGAAAGAAACTAAATACATTACAAGATAGCAAAAAGCTTGACTCCCCAAGCCATGCCTCTCCAACTTGCCGCTCCATCTTCACCTCTAAGAAGCCAGACCTGCTGAAGCATTGCCATCTGCTCCCACACTAAATGACATGATCATCATAGTCTCACCAACATACAACAACAACAGAGAAAACCACAACAGAAACACAAGGCAAGGGTAAGCTTACTAAAACAACGATATAATATATGATTACTAAAATCAACAACAATTCTCGCATATATATATATATATATATATAACATGCATTCACATGGTTAGCATTCTCAACTGTGTACCTTATATCACAACAACATCACCCCAACTATGTCAATGCATGATGACACAATTCTTAAGAGATTTACAACATCTTGGGCGATCAGCCAGGTCTCACCCCCTACCATGGCCTATTTAAGCACCATTTAGGGATTACCAAACTCTAATCTGCGGATAAGCTTAGTGGTTTGTCAAGATAAGTGTATATGGGTGGTGGCTTACTGCAACTTAAGGCTTGCACTGCCTTGGCCTCCTGTAGAATTGCCCATCCACTCATCCCCGAAGGCCCATCATCAGTTGCCCCACATCTCATCCAACACTAGGTTGGAGACCCATCTGAGTTACAGCTCTGGTCAACCATCCAACTTACGTGCCTGGCCGCACCACGACATGAGGTCCATCGTCAGCTACCTCAGCCTCCAACTTATGCATGAAATGTATGTATCACACCACACACCTACTCAACAATAACAAGTCAACATATGTGCATGTGTAGCAACACAACACCACGTAGGCCCGACCAGCACCACTCAAGGTCCAACGATAACCACCAACACCATACAAGCCCAATCTAGCCTCAAGCATGGTCAACAAGTAAGGCCTTATCCAAGCAGTACTTACCTTGTGAGAAGTCTCACATAACACAGGTGGAGGTCCTATCTAAGCAACCTGCACCCCTTTATGGAATGCCTCACCTCAACTACATCACACAACTAATAGAGTTTCTATCTAAGCAACCTTCCACTCTACTCACATTTTCCAACAATTCTCACCTTAGACTCACACTAGGAGTCCTTATCAATCATGGTTTACACCACTACACTTTCCAAATTGATCAACTACAGAATACTATGTTTGCTCAGTGAAGGCCTTCCTTACAAAGTGAAGGTTCTCGCTCAGTGACCATGAGTCTAGCTCAGTGAATATACTATTTTCAGAGTCTCTTGCTCAACGACAACGAGGGTCGCTCAGTGAGTTTGCTCTAGGGACTTTCTCCAAATTCCCATCGACCACATTTCACTCAGCGAGTCCTTTACTCGCCCAGCGAATAACCACTCTAGAAAGCAGCCAAGATCTGTCCCTACTCCTCGCTTAGCGAACACAATGTTCGCTTAGCGAATCACTCATAACAGAGAGCAACAACACTCAAAGGTCTCAATTCACTTGGCGAGTTCAATACTTGCTCAGTGAATTGCTTCTAGACATTTTGGAATAACCCACATTCGTTCAACGAGTCACGCACTTGCTCAGCGAACTCTCTTCTAGAAAATTTCTAGATTTCTATGAACACTCACTCAGCGAACAATATTTCGCTCAACGAATTCCTTTTACACTATAGCTAATTTTACCACTCAAGAACACTCACTCAGGGATGCGATGGTTCGCTCAGCAAATCCTCAACCCTATAGTCTCACTTCAATCTTAGGGGCATTCTCGCTCAGTGAGACCCTTAGTCGCTCAGTGATTATTAGATAACAGAACCAGAAACTCTCTTCGAAAAATCCCAAAATCCAAACTTTCCATTCACTCATGCCTCAAATCGATCCTACAAAGGTCGAATACGACCACACAACAACACACAACAACATATTAAACACATACAACAATCCATGTAACATTTCAACACAAATCATTAAAATTCGAAGGAAACCCATTTCCACACAAAATCTCAACACAACTCATTCCAATTCAATTTCCAACATAAACCAAGGTCACATTAACGCACAACTATGTTCATACAACAACTTTTCAACCAAAGTAAGCTTCTCTTACCTCTTGGAGCCTTCGAATCTGAGCTTGGGGAAGAGAAAACGTGAGAAAAGCCAACCCTTGAACCAAACTCTGTGAAGGCAAGTCAATGATAGCTCTTCTACGCCTAGAAATGGAATTCTTCACTGAATTTGGGTCTCACACTCCAAGGATTTTAACAAGGGGTTAAGGAGAAATGAAGAGAATGGGAGATGAAAGAGTGAGAGAGAGACGGGAGAATGGGAGAAAAATGAAAAGAAAAGGGTTTTGGGTGTTTTAAAACTCTCCTTGGGCCTCACAAGGCTTCGGGCCCACTAAAGCTCATGGTTCATCTATTCGCTCTCCAAAACTCACAACTGGCCCCACTCAACTGTTATCCCCTCAATAACTCAAACAAACACCAACAACACTCTCAATTTGGCTCAAGCACACTTTCTTAGTTCCCTAAACTCAGACAGGAATTCCAAGACAACAACATAAAACTAAAACCACATAACAACAATTATTAACAACAATCAACAACAACTCATTTATTTGTTTCAAGCACCACAATCACATATTAATTTTCACTTCGTAATTATTAAAACACTAAATCATATATTAGAAAAACAGGGTGTTACAGCCTTAATCGTTTTACTTTGGATGACTGTAATCATATTGATAGCAGTGATGTATGTTTGTTTTGATTTATGATTTATGTATTACGTCATTTATGTTTATTTGATTGTGAGTCATTTTTATTTTCAACAATCACGTAGAAAGAATATATAAATAAAATAGTTTTAAATAAAATAAGTTAAATTAAAATAAATTAGATTAATGTTGGAAAAAACTATCAATGTGATTGGGTGTCACACTATCATTGCATACATTATTTATTTTATTAAATAATTTTAACAAACATTATAATAAATTATTTTTCACTACTTGCTAAATACACAATCAATTAAATACTTAATGGAAACCTACCCAATGTAGAACCACATTTTCAAAAACAACATCATTCGCATAATATACATATATACATTGGCACAAAAAGCAATGTACATGAGATAGCGATTAGTTCAAATACTCTCTATAAAAACAATAGAAATGAAAACCCAATAAATAGATTAGAGTGCAGAAGGAATGAATGAATTGAAAATCATAGGGTTTAGTAACTAACCTAATTGTGAAAAGATGGTTGCAAAAAGAAAAGAGAGTTACAGAAAGAGAGAATAAGGAGAAGAATGTGAATAGGATTTCTCGGAGTTTTACCCTAAGATCCAAGACTTCATTAGTGGGAGGCATTGTTAATAGAGAGAGCTTTTTTTTTTCTTTTTTTTTCTGGCCTCAACATGTGACTTTGATTACACTTCAATTAGTGACTGAAAAATTGGCCTATAATTACACTTCAATTAGTGACCAAATTTTGGTTTTTAAATGAATAAATAAAAATTTAAGGGCCATTAGATATTGAAAAATTGATCTTTAATTATACTTCAATTAGAGACCAAAAATTTGATCTATAAAGTAAGTTAATAACAATTGAAAAATCAATCTTTAATTATATTTCAATTATAGATAGAAAAATTGGTCTCTAAATGAGTAAAAAAATTTAGGTGCCATTAGATAGTGAAAAATTAGTTTCTAATTATACTTTAATCAAAGACAAAAAAATTGGTCTCTAAATGAATGAATAAACTTTTTAAAACTCGTTATATTAGAGACTAAGAAATCAATCTCTAATTATACTTTAATTAATGACCGAAAAATGAGTCTCTAAATAAATTATTGGTTACTAGTGACTAATGTAGAGACCAACTTTATTGAATCTCTAAATCGATCTTTTATAGTGACTCAATATTTTCAATCTCTAAATTAGTCGCAATTTAGGGATTTAGATTTAGCAATTGACATATTCGTCACTAAATTTGTTGTTAATCACTTAAATTTTACCCTTGTTGCCAATTCGATTGTTATAGAGTAATTAGAGATTTTTTCCAAATGACATAGTTTAGCGATTGAATATCAATCGATCACTAAATGGCAAAAAAAAGGTAGGTTAGTGGCCAATAGTGACATGGTTGCTAAATGGCAATGAAATGATATCCAAACAAATATTTGGTTGCAAGAACAATCATTATGTGGTCAACAACATTGACTTGATAAAATATTCATTTAGTGACGTATGTAGTAAATAGTTATGTACATGCCACAAAGAATAAGATAAATAAGCATTGCAACCATGGTTGCAACGGGACTACGAAAAAGTTTTAATAACATTAGGTCATAACTACACCAAGGCTTATTAAGGGAAAACATTGGAAAAATCATTAAAAAAAATAGTCTTCAAAACCAAATTTTGGATTCATAAGTCGATTACGAGTAGGGAAGGTATTAGCACCTTACAATATATATCATAAAGACGATTGCTAATAATTGAATGTACAAAATTAATATAACTTTTAAATATTTATCTTACCCCTTTGAGACAAATAAAATGAATGAAAATATAAATGAATGAAAAATTATGAAAGTAATTTTGGCCCGACATTTTTTTATAAGTAAAAGATTTCATTAATGAAGAAAAATACTCAAATTGAGCATAAGGTGTGCCTAATTTAAGTCACCCTTACAACTGTTAACACATAAAAAAATAACAAACAAAATTCCAAAAAGACCTCAGTTGATGAAGTACAAAAATCAGTTAGAACAAAACACTACTAAACACATACCTTACAATTCCCTAGTAGACAATATTAGCGTGGCCAAGCAGCCAAGAAGAGAACCTTATTTTATTGCTGTTTCAGCCACTTAAAAAGAAAGAAACCGTTTAATAAAAATTGTTGGAGGGTGTAACATTCTCATTTTTAAATGTTGTGTTTTTCTACTTGTGAACAGCCAATTTTATCCGGGCAGCTCATGCAATAAAAAGAAGGAAAGAGAAAAAAAACATTTTAGTTAAATAACTTTCTTTTGTCTTATGGTTACCAAGCCAGAATTACATTAGGCCCACAATCAATTAAAATAGAGGAAAAGGAAAAGAAAAAGTTCCAGAACTAAAAAATATAATAATAAAATAAATAGAAATTAAAGGAGTAAATAATTCTTTTTGGACCAAGACTAAACATGAATAAAGTTAAAAAGTTTTTTGGCTTCTTTTTGGGCCCAGTAGAATTAAAGGCCTATTTAGTAAAAAAAAAATGGGCCAAACCGGCCCATTCTTAATAAAAGAAAAAAACTAAAACAATAAAATAAAAAAGCATAGAAACGTGAATGATGCTACTTGGGAGAAAGACTTGTAGAACAAGTTTCTCCAAAATTATAAATAGCCAGAAAAAGAAGAAGATAAGGGGGCTCACGTCATTTTTTAGAAAAAAAAATCTAAGAACAATGCCTGAAAAAAGAAATACGAGAATCAGAAGAAGGAGAAGAGAGGAGATAGATTGAAGAAGAATGACGAAGAAGAAGATTGGTACTAGTATGCTGCAGAAGTGAGAGAAAGGAAGGAACTATGGTCATCGTAGATTGAGTTTCGCTTGCAATTCTATTGTAAGGACAGAGAGGTATTCCTCTGCTTCACGATCTGCCTTTGATCATAGCAATATAGGTTCTCATAATGCATCTAATCTTTGCTTCAATTTTAGCTTGGTTGTGATCTGTATGGACATTTTCATGACTCTAGCTACTGTTCCATTACTGGAATTTTTCTCTGGTGTCTTTGCATTCAATTTCACTTGATTGCTTCATGAATGATGTTTGTCTTCCGTAATTGATGAGCTTCCGCTGTGATTGCAAGAATGAGTGATAATGTACCAACACATTCATGTTTTATCCTTTTTATAATAATAATAAAAAAAACAACAACAGAAGGAACCCCTGTCCCTTGCGCAATGTCCCTACGAGTAGCAATCACGTCTTCTTCGCCCCAAACTCGCGAATCTTCTCTTCTACCTCTCGTGGTGCAGTCTCGTTCAAGCTACCTTCGTGAGAATTTCCGCCACCACCGCCACGCTACCATCTCGCCGCCGCCATAGATCTGCAATAGCCACCGTCGATGTGAGGCGTCACCACGGGTCTCCAAAATCTCACGCCTGTTTTCGACTGTCATCGACATCGCGTCTGAGTTCTGCCACCGCACTGTCATCACAGATCCACCAACAACCACCGCACACTCTTTCGTGCACTTCTGCGAGCCACCGTCAGCATCGTACCTCCATCTCCCATCACGCACCCCTTTTTTCTCACTCCTCTGCTGCGATTCTGACAGCCTATATTGGATCTCTGCCCTTACACTCCATTTCCGTAACCGCGGCACGATGCCCCTTGGGTTCTCAGAGCTTCTTCTGCTCAAGAAAAGGGAAAAGTGCTGAACACGCCTCCACAAGATTCTCTGGCAAGTTGAAACGGGCTCAAGCCTAATGCCAAAGTCGTTTTTACTTTTCTTTCAGTTGCCTCAAGGCACTAATGCATGGGCCCATTCGTTCTATTTGAAAATCTCTTGTTACAATTTGTTTTCTTTTAGATTCATATATCATAAGCATATCCTGGGATGATACGTAAATGCTTTCTTCCTTTCTTTTCCTTAGAAAATTTTCATGATATTAATAATAATAATAATAGCAATGATAGCATATTTAATATAATAGCATATTAAGTCTTCGTGTGATCAACATAAAAAGAGATTACGTTTATATTTCCGGTTTCTTTTTATAATGATAACTATAACTGATTTTCTTTAATAAATAAATGAATAAATACATGAAGTAAATAAATCTTTAAACTTAATAATAGTCACTTAGGATGCACTTCCTATTTGGACATTATTAAAGTTTTAATGATAATCATTTAAGATGTACTTCTTATTTGATTATTATTCTTTTAAAAAAAAAATCATAATCATAATCATAATAATAATATTAACTAAAATATAAAATATATTTTAACAAAGGTTTTAAATAGTCACTTTGGATGCACTTCCTATTTGACTATTATGAAATCTTAAAAGGTATATTGATAACCACTTTAGATGCACTTCTAATTTGATTATTGAGTACGCCTTTACCATACTAAAAATAAAATAAATAATAAAAAAAAACAATCCACCAACAAAGCATGTTTTTACAAAAGAACTACGTGAGTCTGATTCCTCATTGCACCTAAGGATACATAGGAGTAGGGTCCACCCCTGTCGATCTCCAAAATAATAAAAATAATTTCTTTCCAAAAATAAAATGTTTTCTTCTAAAAATAAAATTCTTAAATAAAATAAAGACATTTTATTTTTAAGGGTAAAATAAATATTTTAGAAGCTATCCATTTTGCACATTTAATTAGGGGTAACTATCTCTATGATGGACGTTGTAAGGTGCTAACACCTTCCCTACACGTAATCAACTCCCGAACCCATTTTTGGTTTCACAGACTACATTCTTTTAAGGGTTTTTCCAAGGTTTTCCTTAATAAACTTTGGTGGCGGCTCCTCTGATATCAATTCTTTTTCGTCGTCCGGTCGTGACCCCGGTTGCGACACTACTTATTCTATGATTTATTTCTAGAAGATCGGATAGGACTTTGAAAATTATGAGAGACATAGTCATACTCAAATTGATGAATACTATCTAAATTTGATTTTTAATAATTTTTCTGTGTTAAACCTAAACCAAATTTATCCTAAAAGTCAAAAATTAATACTAAATTAAGAAAAAAATTAAAAAATGAAAAATTATATTTTAAGTTTGGAGTAATAATTATGATAATAAAAATGATTTTTAGGAATTTTCTAGAAAATATTTAGAATTTTTGTATAAAATGACCAAAAGCACCTAACTAATTATATAATCTCAATCAGTATCTTTTTAATTTAGAAAAACTCTAGAAAAGTTATGTAAAGTATATTTTTAAGTGAAGTATAATTTAATAAAATTATTTTATTAATTATAAAGTATTTTGGGAAAATTTTGAAATGAAACGACATAAATACCCTTAATTAATTTAAAAAAGACAAAGGTGTCCCCTGCGACTAAAGTGAAATTTTTGCACAACCCTTTTAGTTAGGGGTGAACAAGACCTAACTCGTCCACTAACCCGACCTGGTCTGAGGGTGATTTTGACGGGTTCGGGTTTTGAAAACTAGACTCGATGCACTTTAAGGACGGGTTGGGGTTATGCTTTTGGTCATCCCAACCCGATTTCATGCCTTATATTCTCTTAAAAAGTATATGTTTTTTGAGTAATTATGTATTAATAATAAAACTTTTTAATTTAACAGATAATATTGTGTATAACATAATAATATATTTATAACAATATTATTTATTTTAAATATATATTGTAAAATTTACCCTAATTTAAGTTTTATACTTTTTTATTTTACAATTTAAATATACCTAATAATAAGATTGATATAATATGGTAAAATATCAGGTTGATTAGGTCTCGTCCCATATATTTTGGGTCAGGTTCGGGTTTACATAAATGACCTGATCAAAATCTTGGGCTAGGTAAGAATAGAGATAAAACTGTCCTAACCCTTCCCTTGCTCAACCCTACTTTTAGTTACCCTTCACACAAGTTTTTACCATTGTATTAAAATTTCCTAAAGGTTAATCTAGATGAAGCTAAGTTAATTAAACTAAAATTAGTTAAATTTTTATAACCATATAACCTAGCTAATTTGGTTTCTTTCTCACCTTATTCTGCCTAACAAGGATTAGATCAACATCATCCTTCTTTGTGTTTCTGTTGTCGAACACACACACACACACCCCAACCTCCCACTATGTATTTTCTTCCTCTTTTTCTCTCAAAATCTTCCATAGGAATCAAGGGTTTCAAGTTGCTTCTTCAACCTATTCTTGTTTTACTCCATTAAAGCTTCAAGGAGAGCTTAGGAAGATCAACTTCTCTTCTCTTCTTCTCTCTTTGTTGCACATGGAACCAAGGTAAGGGGGATAAGGGGGTTAAATTTGTTTTTGGAATCACAAATGGTTCAAGGGATTGGGATTTGTCCCCTAAATCTCATTAGCTTGTTATTTTGATTCAAATTGATGTATAAAATGTGTTGGGGACTATATGTTTATGATGTGAGTGTGTGGGGCTATTTTTGTTATTTCATCTTGATATTGAATAGTGAAATATTGATATTCTATATTGATCTTTATGGTTGGTGTATTGTGGTTTATAATGGATTTGCTTAATACATGATTGTATGTGCATGGGTTATTTGAAAATTTGGCTTGGCTTTGTTGTTGGTGTGCCACGGCCATAGTGAGATTATGGTGGATTAGTATTGTTCTAGTTTTTACTTATTCCATATGTTAGAGATTAGAGCTCCAAAGTGCTAAAATAAGCTTAGGTAATGAACCATAATCCCTTAAGTGATGGAATTAGGGAAACCAAATTAATTAGCCTAATTAAATTAGGACTTGAATCAAACAATTGGTATAAAAAAAATTTGCTCATGGGACCCTACATAAGCCACAATTTTGAGTGAGTGAGTAGTAAGGGAAGTAATTTAAATTGTTAGGGAATGATTGGTAAGCTTAAAATGAATAATTAGATACAATTGAAATGGTAAATGGGTTAAAAAAATAAATAAAGAAAATTCTTGGTAAGTGGGGATGCCCTGCTTGCGGAAATTCTAGCGTTGAAAGAAGGCTTGGCTAGGATTTGCCATCTTGGATATAAAAAGGTGATCTGTGAATCTGATAGCCTTGAAGTGGTGCAATTCTCAAAATAAATGGAGTGAGGACACAATAAACATACATACGTATGCTGCTCACTTAAATTTGGTTCACACATTGCTCCAGCAAAATTAGACAGCTTCTATTTCATATGTCCCAAGAGAAATGAATGGCATTGTTGATTTATTGGCTGCATTGGATCCAGCAATCACCAATCTGACAAGAGTTTCCCCATCCCTCCTAAAGAAGCGCTAGTTGTCTTTTTGCAGGATAAAGCTCGCATAGTGTACTGTTTCTGCTTCTTTTTTATTTCATGATGTACCAAAAAAAAAAAAAAGAATACTTTTATTTGATATGTACATTATCTCCAAATTCAATTATTCCTCGTCGATGCACTTTATCTTTGACTTAACTTATTTACATATTATATTATATTGTTATTTCAAATAAATGAAATTAAATTCATTCTTATATATATATATATATATATATATATATATATATATATATATATAATATAATATAATATAAGTTTTAATTTAATGTTTGTTATTATCAAATTCAATAATTTCTCATTGTTGCATGTTATCTCCAACTTATTCACATACTACATTATTATATATATACATATATATATATATATATATATATATATATTCAAAATATAAATTTTAATATTATTAAATAATACTTTTAATATAATATGTACATTGTCACCAAATTCTGTAATTTTTCATTGTGATAAGTTATCTCTGACTTATTCACATATTATATTATATCATACTAGTATTACATTACATTATATTATTATTTTAAATAAGAAAAGTTAAATTAAATCATATAGATATTATATTTAAAATATAATTTTTAGAGAAAATAGGATATAAACTGACAATGTCAAACTTTTTTATACTATCATCTAATTTTAAATTATTATGTATAATAAATTGTTAACTTTGATAATAACTATCTTAAAAGTTATACCAAAGATCATTTATAATTAGTTGACAGTGTAAACTTTTGCACTAATAGTGCATGCCTATGAAACTCTAAATTTTATATTATTAAATAATACTTTTATTTAATATGTATGTTATCATCAAATCAAATGATCCTTCGTTGTTGTACGTTATCTCTGACTTATTCACATATTATACTATGATTTTATATAAATGAAATTAAATTAATTCATGTATATATGTTATATTTAAAATATAATTTTTATATTATTAAATACTACTTTTAATTTAATATGTACATTATCACTAAATTCAATGATTCCTCATGTACGTTATCTCTGACTTATTTACACATTATATTATTATTTCAAATAACTTAAATTAAATCATATAGATATTATATTTAACATATAAGTATCATATAATTAAATAGTACTCTTAATTTAATAGGTTCCTTATCACAAAATTCAATTATTACTCGTTGATGTACGTTATCTTTTACTTTTTCACATATTCTGTTGTATTTTCAAATAAATAAAATTCAATTAAGTAATACATATTATTTTTAAAATGTTTTTATATTGTTAAATAATGCTTTTAATTTTTATTTAAATATCAAATTGATTATGAAACATATTTTGAAAAAAAAAAGGTTGTTAATAACACTCTTGTTTACATTATTTGCAAATATTATGCAAAAAGATTTAAGAAAATCTATATAAATGTAATTGAAGATTGATTTTAAAGAGTTTAATTTTCATGCACTTTCAGTGTAAAATTTTTATATTATCAATCAATTAGAAATCACTCTTGGTATGATTTTTAAAGTAATTATTATAAAAGTTGATAAACTTATCACGCATGACAATTTGTGATTGGATAGGTGTAAAATACTTTTATATTGTCAGTACATTCTAATTAAGTTCTTTTTTTTTTAGCTGAATTCTAATTAAGTTCAATTTAAAAACTAAATTTGAAAAGATAAAAGATAATAATTTTGAAAGTTTTATTTTATATCTTCAAAAAAATTCGTTTATTATGTCAATAAAAATGTTTTAAATTATATGTGTATAAAGTTTAAAATATATTTAAATATTGTTGCAAATGAATAAAATATATTATATAATTATTATATTTAGATATAAGTGTCACTTTTCTTTTTTTAGAGCAAAGAAAGACATGCATATGCATCACAATGGAGAAAGACATCCCAACTATGTTGGCACCTCAGACTCCATCAATCATTTGCAATACACCAAAATTTATTGAAAAAGTGGAAAAATATACATAAGCATAGGGGACATAGACCCAAACCCTTGCAAGCCAAACAAGAATCATGTAAATCTATAACTAAGAAGGCCTAACCTATCATGGTTAGAATCCTCACTAATAAAACTAGGTGCTAAATCCCACCAGGTAAAGCAAAGGGAGGTAACCCCAAAGGATGCCAACTTGTCTGCACAAGTGTTTCCTTCCCTAAAAATATGAGAGATTTTAATTGCATTCTTTGTGAAATATAGAGACAATTTCTCCACCTATTTTTCAGCTTTCAAGGGACTATGTGAATAGAAGAAAAGGCTAAAATTACTAACTTAGAATCACATTCAAGCCAAATCATATGTGTGACACCCTTTATCACAACATTTATTTCTACGATTATTTTATTTATTTATTATACTTAATAATTATTTCGTGAATCATTTTTTGTACATATTATTGATCTTAATAAAAATAGAAACTATAATCATACCCATAGAACCATAAATGCGTATTGGATATGTCATTTGTCATAACCAAAATCCAAGGTACGTGGTAAAGTCATATAAACAATCTATAGTAAATCAAAGTATCTCAAAATAAAAATTAGTTGACTGATTACATATACACCACCACACTGCTAATATCTAACCCCCTCCACATAATACAACAAAATAGAATAGCCTAGAACCAAAGCGGTCATTCTACGAGCTAAGTCCTATACTATCCCAATTCCCAAGTATTAAAGCCTTCAGAGTGTAATCACAATTGTCTTACTCAGAGCCTCAAAGTGTGGGCCTCAGTAGTGTTGGGATTCCTACCATCTGAGCTAACTATCCTTCGGTGAGTCGTGAAAACATACATACAACAAAGAAAAGAAAAGAGTGAGGTCACATCACTCTAATATTTAATGTCACAACAACGAACCTTCATAGCTCCAATCAAATAGAATAATCAATGTGAGTGATTATCTGGCTATGCAATTGAGAGGAACTAAAGTTCCTATCTAAGTTTGACAGACTTATGCATTTAGGTCCAATGCCACCTGATTCTCATGATTAGTGGTCTTATCATTTCCTTTAGGTGGCGATTGGGAGTACATATTCCTTCCTAATACTTCATTTATAGACAAACACGAGTCTTTAATCACTTTTGAAGGAATACTCTACTAATCCCGGTAATGCTTAGTAGTTATCGGGGTTATTAGACCGGATAACGTGAGTTTCCCAGCTTAAGATTGCAAGTCTTGGCTCTTAGGACTTTATAACCCAAATCTTCTCATCCCTTAGATTCCGTGAATCCTACTTACATCCCTTGAGTATTGTACTATGGTCAACCCCTCATACACACTTCACTTTACACAATGTACATAATGCATGTTCCAACTTAGTATTGACACTTAAGTTAAGGACTTATCATTCTCATGAAATTTCGGTAGAGTTTTCTCTATTTTTGGTACTTTGCCCCATACCTCTACATGGGTATGGTCAATAAACAAACCTCATACTTATATCTTTACATGGGTATGGTCAATAAACAAACCTTGTATCTCTACATGGGTATGGTCAATAAACAAACAGAGATACAACTTGCCAAACACCATTCCTATCCTTTATCATTCTCAATTCCAATCATTTCCTATGGGCTCCCTTGGCCACATCTTTTGATAGCTCTCAAGCTTACCATTCACATATCACATTATATACTTATCTCCAATACCATTTAACATTATATCATGACACTTTGATCCAAGCATAATAATTGGACAAACAATTTACTCACTAATACCATTCAATTCACATAGGCACCCAAGGCCAAATCTCTCGATAATTCTCAACATTACCATACATATAGCACATTTCAAACTTATCTTAATCTCATTTCCAATATCTCACGACATAATATCTCAACATTTTAATTCAAGTAAAGTAATTAGAATAAAGCAATTTCACACACCTTTGCCATTCATTGGCCAAATTGTAGCACACAAAGCTAGTAAGTTCAATTTGCTTCCATTGATGATTTTTAGCTCAAGGTCAGTTACTAACATCAAGTTAACTAGTTCTTATCTTATCATTCTCATTTAATCTAGGAACTAAGATTCATTCTCAATGTAAGAATTGAACTAATTAAATTAAAATAGAGTTCTAGGTTCAATTATAAGCAGTTAATTATTATTCATCCTTACTAAATATATACTAATCTTAGAACTTTATTATATTAGCACTTTACCACTCTATCACACACAGAAGTAAGGTTACCTTGACACTTATACTAAAGGGGTCTAGTCTAGATCTATTTAAGTTAAAGAGTTGAGCATAGACTATCATCACTCATTGGCTACTCTTAGTCAAAAGTTCAAAGTTAGGTTATTTTACCTCACATATTTGCTCTTGTATTGAATTCAATTACATATCATGCTACTAAGTCTACTTCATGCATTACTCTTAGGTTTTCATCACTATTTGAGTGAAAATCATTCATTTCAATTATTTTCAACCACTCATGATCTTTATAACTAGTTCTTATGCCTTCCAACATCATAGAACTCCTTTCTAATTATAAATTTTTTTGTCAAAAATGAAAAAAGGATAGCACTCAATTTGGATACAAAAGTATGCTTTCCAAGGCTCTAAACACATTCAAATTCATCCATTCTTTATGTTCCTCAATGTTGTAGCATCCAATAGTAATCCATCAAACATCATTTAAACTTAAAAATATGAACCAAATCACGACTATACAAAAGCAGGCAGTAGCTAATTTTTGCTATTCTTGTGGCACTTTCAAGTATCAAAACATGTCTAATTGGCTCTCGATGCTTACTAAAATTTAGAGGTATCATATACTAATCAAAATACACTTAATATGCAACATTTAGCTCACTTTAAATGTGCTTTTATTGACTTAAAATGTGTAAGACCAGCAGAGTAAAACTATGCAAAAAAGTTTGTCTTTCCTTGTTTCTAACATGTTGTTATGCATAGTTAGGTTCACATAGAGTCTAGAAATTGTATGGCACCATTTATAACATAAAATCATGACCTAATACATGTGAAATTCATAATTTTTCATCACAGATCCAGTCAGAATAGCAGCCACATTTTTTCTGCATAACTCACATTTTCATACACCAACAAATGTCATTTTAGCTTCCTTTGCTCACCAAACCTTAGGGGCATCATATACCAATCATAAGATACTTAATTTTGAACAATTGATGCACTTCAAACATGATTTATTCATTGTTTTTAGTACTAGGACAACATGGTAAATTATGCAAAAATATCATGGTTTTATGCTTCCAACATGTTATCTAGGCATAGTTTGAACTCTGTTGGGTTCAAGAATCATATGACACATCTTGTAACATAAAATCATGATTTGTAGCATGTTAAATACATGGTTTTTCATCATTGATCAACACTGGACAACACATACATCATACACAAAAACATGCTCTTTAAGACTCAAATTATGTCTGAACTCACCCAATCTTGATCCTATATGTTCTTTGATGTTGTGGAATCCATTATCAACTCATTAGACATAATTTAAACATAAAAACAGTGCCAAAATCACTGATGCAAAGGAGTTGGACAGTAGCTCAATTTTACTGTTCATTAGGTAAATTCAAGTAGCAAATTAACATGTTCAAATAGCATCTCACACTACTGTACTCTATAACCAGTAATAGGAATATTCATTTATTTTCCTTCTAAATTTGTAGGTTGTTCTTGACAATTCCAAGTAGATTGCTTTAGACATCTGTTACCTTTCCTATTTGATACTCATACTACATTTATTATTAACACAATTTATCTTGCATTTCTGTTCTTCAACAGTAAATGTAAGAACAAACAATTTATCTCACACTACTGTTTCACAACAGTAAATGTAAGAACACACAACAAAAGAGTAGTCGAGACCATACCCCAGGTCTTGACTAGGACGAATTGCTCTAATACCACTAAATGTAACACCTTCATATTTTAGGGAATTATATTTACGGTTGATTAAAAGGTTAAGTAATAACGTCAATTTGACTAAAAGTTTCCCATGTTTATTTCTTGCATAAATTTAATAAATTACAAAAATATTATATAAAGAACCACGATCATAAAAGAAACATTATTGTGTTATCTACTTGGGTACATGATTAAGGTACAGTCATCTAGGTAATACAAATGAAAGAAATACATCAGAAGTCATCCTAGTTACCTGCCCATGTATATACAACAAAATGACCTTTGTCAGAGTAGTGTATATCTATACTATACCTCCCCAAAATATCCTAAGGTCTACAAGTCAACTACATCTTCAGTGGTTCTCACAGTAAGTCTTCTGAATCTTGTGGAATGGCTGCATCTACTTGAACCACGAATGTATATAAAAGAAACATAGAAAATGAGTGAGGTTTCATAAAGCCTCATTCATTTTCTTAACAAGTTTAAAACATAAGTACATAATTATTAAACAATCATACATGGGGAATCTTTGGGTCTAACCTACATTATTATAACTCAATCACAGACTTTTACTGATGTATGGATCCATACCCATCATTGATGATTCACCTAAATCATTAGGAATCACTGGGAAGTGATTGGGAGTTTGTATAACCCCTCACAAGATACAGACATCCTTGTCGTAATCATCATCCTCAACGGAAGGGCTTCATGCCCATCAAGGGTATACACTCCACCAATCTCAATGATGCTGAGTAGGCGTCAAGGTTATCAAGTCAGTTTACGTGATTTATCCTAGCTCAAGGATGCTATCCTAGCCATTGGGACATTCACAACTTAGTACCTTTACCCTCAAGACCCAAACAATAGTCCCTGCCTTTCATCCTGCAATGTACCAAGTTGTAGCTTCCCAAAACACAAGCACTCATGCTTTATAGCATGGTCCCATTACAACAGAGGTTTCCCTATAATTTGTTCTCTAAATTTCATGACATACTCTCTAGACAATCCAGCAGAGTTTCAGAATCACGTTCATGTACTCATCATTCATAACAGTCACAATACTTAATGAACATATCAAGTTTTAGCAATAGAATTCCATACACATGATTCAAGAAATCAGACATACATTCACAATTCAAGTATAGTATTTAAATTATTTGATTTATTCTTCTCCTTTTCTAATTTCTCAATTTAAATTAATTTGAAAAGAAAAACTTTCTAACCATATATATAATTGGTATTGTTTAATTATTTTACAAATTAAACCAAATATTAAGAGTAACCTTTTTCTGATATGGAAGATCAAATTACACTACAACCACAGAGCATACTAAGGATTCTCTTAAAATATGATCATTTCTTAATTTAATCGACAAAATTCAAGATTAAACTTAACAATAATTAGCATCATAAATTCATATAATAAAATTTAAAGTAACATGACATAATGAAATAACAAGAATTAACTTAAATAAAAAGGATTATGGGCCAATCCAACAATAATAACCCACTAAGAAATGAAAATAGAAGCTTAACTCCACTCCCCCCTTACCTCAAATAGTCACAAAGTGGGTGGTCTTAGTGGAACTTGAGGATAGAAGAAGAGGCCAATGTATAAAGCTAAGGTTTAACAGTGGATTTATGGTAGAAGAATTTTGCCAGAGTTTGGCTATTGAAGGGGGAGGAAGATCTTAAATCTAAACCAAGAAAAAGAAGGAGAATTGTTGTGAAGGAAAGAAATGAAGAGAATGGGGTATTTATAGTGCAAAAATAATTAAATTTAGAATTAAATTTTTACACTTTTTTTACAAAAATTTCAACTTTGGTGGGCTTTTACCATGGCCAAGTCAATTTTGGTGTGCCCCCACCATGGTTGAACATGGAATAGCAGCCAAGGGGTCGGAAAATTTAATTTTTTTATTTTATATAATTATTATATATTAAAAATAATTAAATATTAGTTTATTGTAGGAAAATTGGAGTGGGCTTTTGGTGTGGATTTGGGCCAAACCAGCCACACCACATGAAAGTGTATATTTTTGGGAGTCTCCAAATTTGTTTTCAGAATTTTTTTCATTTATATATTAATTATGGTAATTATTTTACTAGAAAATACTAATTAATTAACTAATAAATTAAGTTTTTGCTAAATAATTATGATTTTCAGATTTTTAATTATTTTTCCCTCAAAGTAATATTGCTATAATTAAAATATACTTAGTATAAATTTTTAAAAATATTTTGAGGTTAAAAAGTCTCCGGTTAACCTCCACAATTAATTAGGGGCATTTTGGTCTTTTTACAAAAATTGTCTTAGAAAATTCTCAAAATTGTCATTAGCTATTCTAAGCATATTTACGGCTTAAAAGTAAATTTTAAACATTTTTAGCTATTTTTTTAATTTATCCTAATATTTGACTTTTTTTGGACAAAATAGTCATTTTACCATTTTTGGGCTCGGTTTGGAAATTTTTTTAAAAATATACACTGAGTAGCATTTATCAATACGAATACAGCCGTGGAGTTCGATGTTTGAAATTCTAATTCGGTTCTCCAGAATTAATTATAGAATAAATAGAAAATAGTTCAATAAATAAAAGTAGGGGTGTTACATAGAAGGTCAACCTAGAGTCCTTAGAGTTGGACCTCCCAATGTGCGAGAGTTAGTTTATGTTTTATGTTTTATTGTATTCATGTGTTGTACAATACATAAGTGCCAGGAGATTTGTATTAGCTATTTTAAGTATGTTTACGTAATCGAGGTTTAAGTTTTAGTTTCCACGTAGTTTTCTTTGATATTCTTATATTCTAAACTTCCATGTTATAGAAATATAAGCAGGAAAAAGGTAATACTCCTTAGGGTGTTACAACATAAGTCACTAGAAATGAACATAGCTATTAGTTGACAATCCAAGGGTATCCATATCCTTCCATTTTTCATGGTACCAGATAAATTTCATTACTTTACTCGCACAAGATAAATTCATTTTCTTAATTTCCTATACATTGAGGTAATGGATTCTTAATTACTTTGTCAAGTTACTCGCATAAGATAAACCAAAACAAATAACGTTGTAACAAAAAAAAGTTCCTAAATATAAAAACAAAAATCAACCTAACCACAATGAGCATCACATAAACAGTAAACCAAAGAAACTTACAAAGAACTTCTTAATCTTTTTCAATTTTGATAATATTTTTCAGTTTCTTTATTTTAGCTTCATTGTTTTCATTGCTTGCTTCTTCAGAATAACCTCTCTTTAAATGAGGGAAGTCCCCCTAGAATCCTTGGACAAATCAATTTCTTCTTTATCTTCACATTGGGACTCATTATTAACAACATCTCCAAATTTGAACATCAAATTCTTTTTAAGTTCAAAAAATCATTAAATCTAATGAGAAATGTTTCATTCAATTTGGGAGTTTCCATAATGCATTTTTTCTTACACGCATATATAACAGTTCATGTGACCATTAAAATTTCCATCATGATTCAACACACAGGTTATTATGATTATTTTTCTTTTTTTGATTAGTGGGAAATAAAGAAAGACAGACAGGAAAGAAAAGAGAAATAAACTAAGCCTTAATTGAAGTAATGCCCAGGGCATCAGCTAAGTAAGCAGCCTGAAGAGGAGGGGGCCAGGAAGCCTAGACTGTCATGTCTTGAGTGAGCACCGTGCTTAGCAAGCCAGTTTGCACAAGCGTTCCCTTTTCGATAGATGTGCTGAAAGCTAACATTCAAATCCAAAAAGGCTAAGGCACGAATCTTGTTGATAATCAATGCCAGAGAATGAAAGACAAGAGGAGTCCTGAGGATGAGCTCCAGCGAGGTCTTAGAGTCTAACTCGCAAATCAAATCCTGAAAGCCACTTTCCTAGGCAAGCTGTAACCCATGGAGGATAGCAAACAACTCAGCATAGAGATTCTGGGTATGACCACAAAAGCCAAAATAACCAATCACCCAGTTACCATAGGCATCTCTAACAACTCCACCAAAACTAGAAGCACCCGGGTTCAACTTGAAGATACCTTCTGAAGGAGGATTCTGTGCACGCCAAATAAACTAGCAAGTGATAGCAAATAGCGGTCCGTTCGTCCTAGATGCATTAGTACAAATCCAAACAGTGAAATTTAGAGTGGAGAAAGTTTGAGTGTTATTCCAGTGTAGCGCTCTCTAAATTTGAGCAACCTTAGGGCAATCTCTAAGAAGGTGAAGCAGCGTCTCCTATGGAGATCCATACCTGTAACAAGAACTATTAAAAGTAACATGACAGTTAAAACAAAAAGGGTTAGAGGGAAGGCTTTCATGCATGCAAAGCTAAAGAAAGTGTTTAGTATTCTCTAGAAGATTGAGAGACTAAAGCCAGGACCAAGAATCACTATGGGTATCATGAGTAGAGTGAATAAAAATGAGCCAATAGTAAGTAGAGCGGGCCAAATAGATGCTATAGGAGGAGGGAGTCCAGATAATGTTATCCTGCATTGCCTCATTAACAACATAACTTGTAATGTGATCATGAACCTCCTGTGAAAGATGAGTGGTCAACAGAGAGCAAAATTCCACTTGCCATTGCGATACACATCATAGATTAGAAGTTGGGTGTCCTATATGTGCACGTAATCCACGAGATTACATAAATAACCTAAGGGAAGCCATTTATCGTACCATAAGGATATGTTGCCTCTGCCGACCCTGATGAGGAACCTATCCTTTAATTCCTAGACAGCATTCATGATAAACTGTCAAATATAAGAGCAACCTTAAACGGTATTCACTTGAAGCACCGAAAAAGGCCAAGATACTTCTCACTGAGCATTTGAACCCATAGTTTACTCGGGTTATGTATGATGGCCCCAAATGTGTTTGCCCAAGAAGGAGATGTTCACATCACGAGTAAGTCGAATCCCCAGCCTACCTTGACATTAGGTTTTGTGAGAACTTGCCACTTGATCTAATGACTAGATGGTTTCCCCCAGATAAAGGATCTAATGTGGGAATCAATACCATCACAAATAACCTTAGGGACTCAGTAATTTTGCTTAATATAAATTGGTATAGCCCCAAGCAAAGATTTCTCTAAAGTGGCTCTCCATGCCCTATTCAAAACTTTACTTTTCCAACCCGCCAAATGCCCTTTAACCTTTTCTAGGATAAAAGCAAAGTTAGTTCGCTAGACACGACCAGTCAAGATAGGGAAGTCCAAATACTTTCCAATGCAATAAGTATGATTGAACCCCAAGATAGAAGCAAATCTAGTAATCTTGTGGCAAAACACATTATTAGAGGCAAAAAATTTGGATTTCTTAATGTTAATTTTGAACCCAGCAGCTGAACAAAAGGTATCAAGCACTTGGCGCACTAAGCTCACTTGGGAATAATTGGCTTTAACAAACATCAACTAGTCATCCGCAAAAAAGAGGTGAGAGTGATGAAATTGCTACAAATTTCTAGAAGATTGTAGTAATAATATATGTACATGAAAAAGAAAAGAATATTCTAGAATACTCTTATAAAATATTCACAATGTATTTAGAAAAATCTAGAAACTTATAGAAATTTAGCTTTAGAAAAAAGTAGAAAAGCTAAGAAAAAAGTGAAATAACTCTAGAACAATAAAGTCTAAATATTTCTAGAACTATCCTTGCATGCCTATAAATAGGCAATTGTATTATCATTTGTAGCAAACACTTCCAAATATCAAATAAAACCTTACTATCATTCACTATCAAATACTTCTATATCATTCACTATCAAATACTTCTACATCATTCAACACCTTACATATTTTTCTAAAACTAACAGTGGTATCAGAGCTACGTTCGGTCATCTACTGGGCATAGAGATATTATCCAACTACTTCCAAGAATAGTTCTATGTTCTCTATCAATCCCATAATTTTTTCTTAACAAATGGCCAATACTATTCAACCCTCATCTATTCTTGTCCCTATTTTTACTGGAGAAAATTATGATTTTTGGAGCATTAAAATGAAGACTTTTTTTGCTCTCAAGATCTATGGGACATTATAGAAGATGGATTCATTGCTCTCGCAGACATTTCTACTTGGACTGCAACTCAAAAGAAGGAGTTAAAGGAAAACAAAGAAAAAGATTCAAGGGCATTATTTATTCTACAATAAGTAGTAGCTAACACAATTTTTCCAAGAATAATGGGTGCCACAAGTGCTAAAGAAGCATAGAGTACAATACAGGAGGAGTTTCAAGGAAGTGCCAAGTTACATGCTGTTAAACTTCAAACTCTAAGACGTGAGTTTGAATTAATAAAAATGAAGGAGTCCGAGACCATTAAAGATTACTATTCTAGGATAAAAGAAATAGTTAGTCAAATGAGAGCATACAGGGAAAATATTCTTGACAAGAGAATTGTTGAAAAAATTCTAATTTCTATTCCTCATAAATATGATGCAATTATAACTACGATAGAGCAGACCAAAGATGTATTTACTTTATCAGTGACAGAACTAATGGGCTCTTTTGAAGCATATGAGCAAAGATTGAGTAGGCATGATGTAGATTCTGTTGAAAATGCCTTTCAATCAAAGCTTAAATTATGATCTCAAAATAAAAAATATGGAGCAAAGAAAAATAATAAAGAAATTTCTAGAAATAAAGGAAATTCTAAAAGTTTCTCTAAGACCAATCAAGATAAATATCCTCCATGTGGTATATCCAAGAAGACGAGTCACTTGGAGAAAGACTATTAGCATCGTGGAAAGCCACAATGTCAGTACTACAAGCAATTTGGACATGTAGAGAAGAACTGTCGGAACAAAAACCAGCATCAAGCAAATTTTATTGAAGAGCATGATAGTGAGCAGCATCTTTTCTATGCTATTTGAGATTCCAGTGATGAAACAAGTGGAAGTTGGTATTTGGATAGCGGTTGCAGCAATCATATAGCCAAAGGTAAGAGCATCTTCAAAGAAATTCACAATTATGTCAAAGTTAAAGTTTGATTAGGAAATAGCACCATGGTGGAGTTCAAAGGCAAGGGCACTGTCATGGTGGAGACAAAGAAAGGTACAAGACTCATCAAAGATGTCTTACTTGTTCCTAATATTAAAGAAAATCTCTTGCGCATTGACCAAATGATGGAGAAAGGCTATGCTCCACACTTTGAAGAAAATACATGCACAATCTATGATAACTATAACAAAAGGTGGGAGATAGCCCAAGTTAAAATGGAAAAAAGAAATAGAAGTTTCCCAATAAGCTTCAAATACACTACCAACATTGCCATGAAAGTCCAAGTTGATGATTCATGGCTATGGCATTGAAGATTTGGCCACTTCAACACCCATGCCTTGAAGCTGTTATACTAAAAGTATATGATGACAGACCTGCCATACTTGAAAAAAAACAACAAAGCTTGTGAAGGATGTCTTCTTAGAAAGCAACACAAACTACCATTTTCAACTAACAAAGCATGGAGAGCTAAAGATGTGTTGGAGTTGATCCACACTAACATTTGTGGACTGATGAGGACACCGTCACTCAACAACAACAGGTATTTCATCCTCTTCATTGATGACTTTTTCAGAATTACCTAGGTCTACTTTATTAAAGAAAAATCAAAAGTCTTTGGAATATTCAAGAAGTTTAAATCTCTAGTCGAGAAACAAAGTGGGAAACATATAAAAGTACTTAGAAGTGATCGAGGCAAAGAGTACAACTCACTCAAGTTTGATAAGTTCTGTGAAGATGAAGGCATAAAGCGATAACTTACCGTTGCATATTCTCCGCAACAAAATGGCGTCTCTGAAAGGAAGAATCGTACAGTCATGGAAATGGCTAGATCAATGCTAAAGGAAAAGGGTTTGCCTAACACTTTTTGGGCAAAAGCAATTTACACTACAGTCTACATACTCAATAGATGTCCTACTAAGGTAGTACAAGACAAGATACCCATCGAAGCATGGAGTGGGCAAAAGCTATAAGCTAAACACCTACGAGTATTTGGATCTATTTCTATATACACGTTATTGATGAGAAGAGGCATAAGTTAGAAGACAAGACCATATGAGGCATCTTCTTGGGATATAACACACAATCAAAAGGCTATCGAGTTTACAACTTACAAACAAAGAAGCTCACCATCAGTCGAGATGTTAAGGTGGATGAAAATACTGTGTAGAATTGGGAAGAAGAAAATGTTGTGAGAAGCAGCATTCCCGTTCTAGAGCAACAACCTCAAGAAAAAGTTGAAGAAGTAGCAAGGGATCCAAGTACGCTTCCTCCACCTCTACAACAACAAGATTCCTCACCAAAGTCTACTCTAAGACGAGTAAGATATTTGGTGGATATATATGAAACTTGCAACATGGCCACGCTTGAGCCTGAATGCTATGAAGAAGCATCAAAGCAAGAAGTATGGGTCAAGGCAATGGAAGAAGAAATTAAAATGATCGAAAAGTATAATACTTGGAAGCTCATAGATTGTCCACTTGAAGCCTTGTGAGGCCCAGAGAGAGTTTTTAGATGCTAAAAGTCCCTTTATCCTTTTCACTCCACCATTCTCTCATCTTTCTTGCTCTCAAACTCTCTCAAACCCACCAAGAGCAAGCCTTAATCCTTTATTTGTGTGTTGAGAAGGGTAGGTTTGTATAAAACAAAGCTCAACGTTGATGGCGCCATACAAAAACACAAGGCTAGATTAGTTGCTAAAGGCTACTCACAACAGCCTGGAGTTAAGTATAATGAGACATTTGCGCCAATTGCTCGTGTAGATACAATTAGAGCTTTAATAGCTCTTACAGCACAAAAAAGGTGGAGCATCTACCAATTGGATGTCAAATCTGCCTTTCTAAATGAAGTGCTTGAAGAAGAGATTTACGTGGAGCAACCACAAGGCTTCATTAGTAAAGGCAATGAAGGTAAAGTGCTAAGACTATAAGAGCTTTAGATGGTCTTAAGCAAGCTCCCCGAGCATGGTACAGCAGAATTGATCAGTATTTCACTAATCAAGGATTTAGGAGGAGCAAGAGTGAGCCAACACTATATGTCAAGACCAAAGGTCAGCATGATACTCTTATCATCTCCCTATATGTAGATGATCTTATTTACATAAGAAACAATATGAAGATGATGAATGATTTCAAAGAAGACATGATGAAGACATTCAAGATGATCGACCTTGACTTAATGAGTTATTTCCTCGGCATAGAGGTAAGACAACAAAAGGAAGGAATAATTATATCTCAAAAGAAATACACTAAAGCACTATTGAAGAAATTTAAGATGTATCATTACAAGTCTGTTGCTACTCCACTTGTGATAAATGAGAAGTTGCAAAAAGATGACGGAGCACTAGAAGCAGACGCATCACACTATAGAAGTTTGATCAGAAGCCTACTATATCTCACAGCCACATGACCAGACATCATGTATGCTGTAAGTCTTCTATCAAGATTCATGCAAAGGCCAAATCAAATTCACTATGGAGCAGCAAAAAGAATTCTAAGATACTTGCAAGGCACGAAGGAGTTTGGTATATGGTACAAAACCATGACCAACTCAAGGTTGGCTAGCCACACCGACAGTGATTGGGCAAGATCGATAGACAACATGAAGAGTACTTTAGGATATGCCTTTTCACTAGGATCGGGAGTATTCTCTTGGGCGTCAAAGAAGTAAGCAACAATTGCTCAATCAACAGCTAAAGTAGGGTACGTGGTAGCTGCTAAAACTACTAGTCAGGCAATATGGCTTCGAAGAATACTTGAAGAAATGGGTGAACAAAAAGAAAGGCCTACTACAATCTATTGCGACAACAAATCAGCAATAGCAATGGCGAAGAATCCAATCCAGCATCAAAGAACAAAACACATAGCTATTAAATATCACTTCATCAAAAGCAGAGGCAACTAAGCAAATTCAGCTTGAGTACTGCAAAATAGAAGATCAAGTTGCAGACATTTTTACAAAGGCTCTACCAAGAGTCAAGTTTAAGCAATTGAGAACTATGCTTAGAGTTTCTAAAATTTGAATCAAGGAGGAGTGATGAAATTGTTACAAATTTCTAGAAGATTGTAGTAGTAATATATGTACATGAAAAAGAAAAGAATATTCTAGAATACTCTTATAAAATATTCACAATGTATTTAGGAAAATCTAGAAACTTATAGAAATGTAGCTTTAGGAAAAAGTAGAAAGCTAAGAGAAAAGTGAGATAACTCTAGAACAATAAAGTCTAGATATTTCTAGAACTATCATTGCATGCCTATAAATAGGCAATTGTATCATCATTTGTAGCAAGCACTACCAAATATCAAATAAAGCCTTACTATCATTCACTATCAACTACTTCTATATGATTCAGCACCTTACATATTTTTCTAAAACTAACAGAGAGATCTTTGGCCTGACATGCGAAATAGAAATAAGTTTCCAAAGATTAGCCCGAACCTTCTCCTAGATTAAAAAGGCTAGCTTCTCCATACAAAACGCAAAAAGATGGGGAAACATAGGATCCCCTTATCCAAGCCCCCTAAAAGGGGTAAACTTTTTTGGGATCTCATTATTCTGCTTGAGAGAGAGGGAAACATCAATACAACTTATGATCCACTTAATAATTGGTGGGGGAAACCCAAACTCACTAAGAGTGAGTTGCAAGAAGCTTTAGTTAAGCCTGTCATAAGCTTTTTCAAAATCGATTTTTATCATGATATATCATGTTTTCCCTTTCTTCTTATACATATGATGGGCTATTTCTTGAGCAATAATAGTATAGTAAGTAGTGCCACGCCCAAGGATAAAGCTGCTTTGTAAGGGACCAATGATACTATCCATAGTCTTCAACGTCACTTGCATAAGCTTATAGGCCTAAAATCTTCCAAACATTAACCTTTCGAATAGGCACAATAAGCGTCTCTACTAAGGCTAGATTAATGGTCCTTGTAGCAAAGGCATTATACATAAGCTTCCAAACATCCTTCGACACCACATCTTAGAAGGTATGATAAAAAATATGTTGAAAACCATCAAGCCCGAGGCCTTTATACGAATTCATTGCAAACACTACCACCTTCACTTCCTCCATAATGATAAGTTGACTAAGAGCCTCATAACAATCCCCTGAAAAAATAGGTATGTTAGCAAAAGCCATACCTTGAGGGTTGGAAACATCCGCAACCTAGAAGAGTCTTTTGAAAAAAACCTCAACTCTCTTCTTCAGTACCTCTTTGTTAGAGCACTAAACACCATCAATGTTGAGGCTAGTAATCTTGTTCCTCCTCTTATGAATAATAGTTTAGGTGTGGAAAAATCTTTGTATTTTTGTTGCCAAACTCAACCTAATTCTCCCTTGATTTCTGAAACCACAACATCTCCTCTTGGGCCAGGATATGATTATATTCCCTTTGAAGGGATTTCTCAAACTCACCAAGCTGACGGTCATAAGCAATGTCAAGCTGTTGATGAACACCTTTCAAGTGAGCTTCCAATTGTTTTTACTTTCGAAAAATATTCCCAACAAGTTATTAATTTTAATGTATGAACCTTTAATAACTTGTTAACAAAACCATACAGTAAAAGATTAAACAATTGATAAGAAGATGCATGCTATGCCTTTTTTTTTAATGGAATCAACCACTTCAAGAGATACAAACTTATATCAAACAAAATAGCTAATTTTAATATTAAAAACCTAATCATTAAAATCATCAGATGGAAGAAATTTTTTTCCCAAATGAACTTAAGCTTTCTGAAATAGAATTCTGTCAAATAAAATAAAATAAATAAGCAAGCTGAGTCAATCCTTGAGATGGATATTTATTGCTTTTAAATCTCCTACAATAAAGCTTTATAACTATGACATGTTTTAAAAAAATTATGCAATATGCGGACACAAAAATTCTTAAATTCTTAATTCTTAACATTACCTTTTCTTGAGTTCTTGGGCCTCAAAACAATCAGGATTGAATATCAACTAGGTACAATATTTTGCATTTTGCAAATTAATTTTTCCTATAGCAAAGCCACAGAAAGAATCAAAAGGGTTAAAAATAAAATGAAGGCAAATTACATGTAAATATGAATGAAATTTAACTTTGGAAAGTCCTGGCTTTTGCAAGTTGAAAGATAACAACATTTTCTATGTCCCCATAACCAAGAAATGCATTAAACTCATCTACATATGGTTCTAACAAAGTGCAATCTATAACACCCTCAATTTTAAGAAATAATATTATTATTATTTTATTTTCGATAAATTATTATTTTCTATTATTACTGTCGTCCTATTATACAGAGACATTGCATGAAAGCTTAAATATCAATTTTGTACCCTGAGAAATTAAAATTTTCTTAGAATAAGAAATTGTATTTAGACTTATACAAGTCAGAGATTCATATAATTAACTGAACATTTTAATAGTTAGAAACATAAACACAGGAGGGTAGACAAATGTTAAATAAATATAAAAATATGATAAAATGATATTCTGAATATGAAAATATGCTTAGAATATTATTTATAATTGTAGGAATTTTTTTGTAATTTTTAGAGATTTCTCAATTTTGATTCAAAGTACTCACATGATAACTTTGCAAACTCAATTGTGGATACTTACAGGGCTCCAAAAATTATGAAAAAAATTATAAAAGTTAATTTAATGTGTCTAGAATGACTCTGTAAGAAAAGATTAAGGTTTTCATTATTAAAAATTTAAAAACACAGTTTGACAAATAAATGGTTTAAGAGAATTAAGTGAGTGATAAAAATGAAATTGTTAGCACCTATACACACTCAAAACCATGGCACTAAGAGACATAAGTGGGCTAGATTTTGTTCATTAAAATGAAAGATCAGCTTAGGAAAAATTAATGAAGCAATTAAGAACTAAACCTATCACTAATTGAACCCTAGATTTCACTATAAATATAACATTTTGTTGGTCTTCTCCTAAAAAATAGAATTGATGCCCCATCTTGGAAACCCTATGTCAGAGTTTGTGTTTCTCCTTAGGTGACACACTCCAATGCTTGGTTCTACCTTCATACTAGCTTGATGGAAGCTTGAAGCACCTTAAGAACTTGAAGAATCCACCTCCATTTCTTCTCCTTTGTCACGTGCAGCTACTTAAGGTTAGGGGAGGAGGTTGTTTCTCACTTTTATATGGTCTTGTGTGTGTTTATGTGGAGATGCCCTTAGCCTCCTTGAGTGACTATGATTTTGGATGCATATTCATGTGTAATACGGTGTATATGATGCATATCACTCTGTTTTCTGTTGACAGCATATTGATATCTTAATATTTGCTAATAAATATGTTTTTAAAGTTACATTTCTCAAGTATTGTGTGTCCTAAGTGATTATGGATGAAAATCCTAACTTGAATGCTTGTAAATGAAGATGTATGACTTGATTTGGATGTTGAAAACTACCATGGTCTACTAAAAGCGTGGCTACTGCCCTATGTTGTTTTAGGATGGAAAATCATGAATTTAACATGCTATAAACCATGATTTGATGTTACAAATGGTGCTATATGGCCAGCTCCCATAGTGTGACGAGCGGTGTGTACAAGGCCCAGGAACGAATTCACCCCCGTATGGCCGATCGACGATTACTAGCGATTCCGGCTTCACGCAGACGAATTGCAGCCTACAATTCGAACTGAGGACGAGTTTTTGGAGTTAGCTCACCTTCGTGAGATCGCGATCTTAGACTCAATGGAGTTCAAACTACGCCTATGTGATGTGTTAGAGGCATAGTTCTAAATTGTGGTCCGCATTCGTAATTGCAGCCGCAACGTAAAGGGTTTTCAACTCACCGCAGCCACATCGTGCGCACAATTGCGACTGCATCAGCCACATTTTCTCGCAATTTCCTGCACTGTCAAGGATCAGACAAAACTGCAACCAACAAATTAAAACCATGGTTAAAGGCATTTAAGTGCAAAATTTTTACTGCATAATTACTTTGCTCTTCTATAGTGCATTTTAGTGATATATCCATGTTTAAAGTGTGCTAATCATTGGAAATTAAGTATCTTATGATTCGTATATCATACCCTAAGGTTTGGTGATCAAAGAAAGCCAAAATGGCATGTCTTGGTGCATGAAAATGCGAATTGCCTATGCAGTAAAAATGTGATCATTGTTCTGTGTGGTTTAGTGATGAAAAACTATGAATTTAACATGTTATAGATCATGATTTAATGTTACAAGTGGTGTCATATTATTCCTAGACCCAATGGAGTTCAAACCATACCTAGAGAACATGTTGGAAGTATGAAATTGTGGATTTTTGCCACATAGTGTGCTCTGTTGTATTATAGTAATTTCAATGGTAAATTCATGTTTAAAGTGTGTTATTTGTCGGAAATTAAGTATCTTTTAATTATTATATGATGTCCTTAAAGTTTGGTAAGCATAAGAGGTCATTTTGACATATTTAAGCACTTGAAAGTGGTACTTGAGTTGGAAATCTGAGTTGCAAACTAGCCTCTCTGTTGCAACAAAATGTCTGATGTTTTGTGTAAAAATGATGTTTAATTGATTGATAATGGATACCATGACATTAAGGAACATATAGGACAAAGAATGGATGAAATTGGATGCATTTTGAACCTTAAAGAGCATGATTTGTATAGGTAACCTCAAGCTGTCATGTTTTATTTGGCAACAAAAATCAGTTTTAAAGTGGTGATTTAGTGTGTTAGAAGGTGGGGGAAATTAACCGACAAGGTCATGGATGGTTAGGCCTAATTGGATAGATTAAATGTTACCTAAACTAGGTGAATAACACATGAAGGATGTATTAGAAAAGACCTTAATAACTTAAAGTTGGATGTAATAAAGGAGAATTGTGTGCATTCTATTAACTATGTAAATAAGCTTTTGAGACTATTATTTATGTGATATATAAGTTTATTGTAATGAACAAGTGAGCAAGTGAGGTGAGGTGAGCAAACTTGGATTTATGACTATAAGTGGTAAAGCACCAATATGATGAAATTCTAAGGTTGGTCATTACTAAGAATGTGTGGTTATCAAGTATTCATATTGAACCTAGAAGTCAATATAATTTTATTGGTTTAATTCTTGTATTGTGAAATATATAAAATTTAAAATATATTTAAATATTGTTACAAATGAATAAAATATATTATATAATTATTATGTTTAGATATAAGTGTCACTAGGGAGCATATCTAGTGAGAAAGTTATTTTTATATGAATGTATACAATCATAGATGGATAGTCAAGATTTAAAGTCATAGTCACTTAAAAAAATCAGACAACTTCTTAAAAACTTACATAACTTTAATGTTTTAATTTTGACCATTCATTATAAGATTATTATATCTATAAGATAATGAATATATTTAAATTAATTTGTTTGATACTAAAAATTTTATCCAAAGGTTTTCTTTCAAATATGTTGACCCTTAACATTTATGAAACTAATAATTTAAATGCATATTAAATATTTGTATGAGATTAAAAACTTATCTTTATGAATATTAAATTTAAACAACTAGTCCAATGCATAAATACTCAATTTATTAATTTAATTCCTCTAACTAAATTTCAAATTTTCAATAAATTAAACTTACTTGTTTATACTTTTTACATTAAGAAATACTCTTTTTTTTTTTTAACTTTCTCCCCTTCTAGAAGTAGTTGAATAAGAAGACGCTCTAAATACTACTAGACAAGATGCTAATGACATGTTAAGACTATTAGTAGAGACCCACCCTGTAACACCCTTTGTGACAACATTTATTTCTACAAATATTTTATTTATTTATTATATTTAGTAATTATTTAGCGAAAAAAAATTTAGCATATATTATTGATCTTAATAAAAATAGAAATTGTAATCATATCCGTTAGATCATAATTGGGTATTTAGATATATCATGTGTCATAACCAAAATCCAAGGTATGTGATAAAATCATATAAACAATCTATAATAAACCAAAATATCTCAAAATAAAAATTAGTTAATTGAGTGCCTATATACCACCACACCACTAATATCTAATCCCCTCCATATATACAACAAAATAAAAATGCCTAGAATCAAAGCAGTCAGTCTACGAGCTAAGTCCTATACTATCCCAATTTCCAAGTACTAAAGCCTTCAGAGTGTAATCACAATGGTCTTCTTTAGAGCCTCGAAGTGTGGGCCTCATCAGTGATGGGATTCCTACCATCTGAGCTAGTTGTCCTTTGATAAGTCGCGAAAACATACATACAAGAAAGAAAAGAAAAGAGTGAGGTCACATCACTCTTATATTTAACGTCACAAACAATGAACATTTACAATTCCAATCAAACAGAATAACCACTATGAGTGATTATTTGATTATACAATGCAAAGGAAATTAAAGTTTCTATCTAAGTTTGATAGACTCATGCATGTGGGCCCAATGCCTCTTGATTCCCACGATTAAAGGTCTTAGCATTTTTTTTAGGTGACGATTGGGAGTACATATTCCTTCCTAGTACTTCATTTTATAGACAAACACGAGTCTTTAACCACTTTTGAAGGAATACTCTCCACCAATCCCGGTGACACTCAACAGTTGTCAAAGTTATTTGGCTAGATAACATGAGTTTCCCAACTCAGGATTGCAGGTCCTGGCTTTTAGGATTTCACAACCCAAATCCTCTCACCCCCTAGACTCCGTGAGTCCTACCCACATCCCTCAGGTACCATACTGTGGTCAATCCTTTATACACACTTCCTTTATACAATGCACACGATGCATGTTCCAACTTAGTATTGACACTTAAGTCAAAGACTTATCATTCTCATAAAATTTTGGTAGAGTTTTCTCTATTTTTTGTACTTTCCCCCATACCTCTACATGGGTATAGTCAATAAACAAACATCATACCTCTACATGGGTATGGTCAATAAACAAACAGAGACACAACCTGCCAGACAACAATTATCCATAGTTCCCAACCATTCTCAATCTCAATATCATTTCCATTTCAAAACTCAATTCATTTTTCACGTAAGCCCTCATGGCCTTATCATTTGGTAGCTTTCAAGCTTACCACAATCATCATATCTCAACACTATAACTCAAGTAAAATAATCAAAACAAAACGATTATTCCATCCAATACTTCACAATAGCCATATTATACTTACATAGGCTAGCAAAATCAATTTTATTTTCCACACATGATTCTTTAGCTCAAGGTCCTCTATTAACATTAGATCAAATAGCTTTTTGCTCATCTTCCTCATTTAGTCTAGGTATTAACATTCTTTCTCAAAATAGGAATCAAATTTAATTAACTAAAGTTAGGATTCTAAGTTCCGTTATAAATGGTTGGTCATTAAATTACCATTACTAATACTTAATTCCAGGATTTTAGTCCATTAGGGTTATGTCACTTTACCACCACACACAATTAAAGTCACTTGACAATTTATACTAAAAGTCTAATCCATTAAAACTAATTTGTTAAGTCTGGGATACTTCAATTAGCTCACTATTCTTATCCATGGTTCTAAATTAGCAAGCTTCTCCTTGTTGACTTGATTTCCCTCTACAACGTATAGTGAGTTTCAAGTACTAACCATGAATTACAAGCACACTAGTCTCAAGTTCATTTCTATAATTATTAGAATATATAATTCTATGACTTATTATCAATTTCTCTTCATGCCTCCTTTATGAGTTTTTTTCACCAATTAAGTGATTTTCACTCCTTCTAATTAGATTTAATTGTCCATGACCTTATAAACTAAATCTCCAACCTTCCCAAACACCAAAACTCTATTTAATAAACTAATTTTGCTATCATACATGAAAACAAGACAGCATGCATCGCATGCATATAAACATGCTTTCTGTGGCTCAAAGTACATTCATATTCACTCAATCTTCCTCTTTTCTATTCTTTAATGTTATGACATCTAGTATTAGTCAATTACATATCATTTAGACCCTAGAAAACATGAATTTTTCACTATGCAAATCTGCAGGAGAGCAACTCGTAATTGCCGCATAATGGCTAATTTCAAATATCAAAACATGTCAAAATGACTATCAATGTTCACCAAACTTCAAAGGTACCATATAATAACTATAAGGCACATAATTTCTACAATTAACACACTTTAAATCCTTATTTAAATACAGTTTTTCATGCTTAAAATAAAACAAAACAGATTTTCGTTTTTATTGTTCAAATGGTGATTTCAAGCACCAAAATAAGTCACATTGGCTTCCTTCGATCACCAAACACTAGGGACGTCATACACTATCATTAAGAAATCTAATCCTCCATAACACATTTTAAACATAGTTTTTCACACAAATGAGCAGCTGGGCAGCAGAGCAACATTAGTGTAGTAAAATTGAACAATTTAGCACATTAACACCACACTAAGTATAAATAGGGCCTCTAGTGCTTACCAAATTTTAGAGGGATCATATCATATCAAAATACAATTAATAAGCAACATTTAACTCCCCAAAAATGGGATTTTACTGGCCTTAAACACAGCAGAACAGCACCAGCAAAATTATACAGAAATTCACTAGTTTCATGCTTCTAACACCTAGTTTGAGCATAGTTTCGCTCTCCTCAAGTTTGTTAATGACATAACACTTTTTGTAACTTAAAATTATGATTAAAAACAAGTTAATTTCTTAATTTATCACACTAATTCAGACCAAGAACAGTCATCACGTTTTTGACAGAATATGTGTTTTTCAAGTGCCATAACTTGTCCAATTTGGCTCCAAAGCATGCCAAACTTTGTGGGAATCATATATATACCAAAATACATCATTTAGGACATGTTTAGCCCACTCAAAATGCGCTAGAACTAAAATGCACACTGCTGTCATATGCTGCAAAATTATGCAGTAAAATGGCTCAAAAAGTGTGTCATACACACTTGAAACTTCATGTTTTAGTTGCATACAATTAAGGTTAGGGCTTAACAATTTTTGTAACCTTAAAACACACTTAAAAGTGACTTAATTACATGAAAATCAAACTGAACTCAGCATAGTAACAATATTCATGTTTCGGACAGAGTTGGTGTCTTCAAAGTGCCATTTTCAAGTTATAATTTCACCATATCATGCAATTAGGCTCGGGCTTCCATGTTTTAACATTAAGAATATAAAATGATGGTATTTCAAAGCTTAAACTCAAAGAAATTTTATGTACACAGTAGCTGAATGCTTACTCTGTTACAACAACAGAGTTTTCAAGCAATCAAAATCAAACACATACATAGCTTCCATGCATTATATACTCAAGAGACTAAGGGAATCTCTCAATACATAAAATGTCAACCTTAAATAGGTGAGAAAACCTCCTCCCTTAACTTGGGTGAAGTTTTCCACGTGAAAATGGGTAAGAGAAGGGTGGAGATAGTTGATTCCCTTTGCTCCTTACAAGCTTGAACCAAGAGAAAAACAAAACGTTGGATGTGTGTGCCTCAAGAGAAAAACGAAATCTGTGCGGGGTTTTTGAGAGGGGAGCTGAAAATCTGATCTAGGTTTGGGAGAGAATGAGTGACGGTGTGTTCTTCCTTTGCACAAAAAAAAAACATTTAATTATAAGGCTCCTATAGCATTAGAGTTCATTAATAATTTAGAGAGTAGAAATCTATAATTTTTTTTTACAAAATTCTTCTAGACACATTAAATTAGCTTTCTTAATTTTTTTATAATTTTTGGAGTTCTTTAAGTATCTACAGTTGAGCTCACAAAGTTACTCGTGAGCACTTTGAGTCAAATTGAAGAATATCTAAAAATTACGAAAATTTTTTATACTAATATAAATAATATTCTAAGCACATTTTCATGTTCAGAATATCATTTTGTCATGTTTTTGTATTTATTTAACATTTTTCTATCCTAATGTTTATATATTTCTAATGATCAGAGTTCCTAGTTAATTCTATAAATCTCTAACTCGTATAAGTCTAAATACAAATCTTTGTTCTAGGAAAGTGTTAATTTTTTAGGGTATAGAATTGATATTTAGGCTTTCATGCCATGTTCTTATATATATTGAAATGATATTAATAATAGAAAATAATAATATAAGTGTTTATCAGAAATAAAATATTAATAATAATATTTTCTAAAATTGAGAGTGTTACACACCCAGAAAATTCTCACAAATGCCTAAATTGTAGAAAGTTTTATATAATTGTAGCTAAACTAGTAAAAAATACTTTTATGTTCAAACAAAATGTATGCAAAAATTTTGACGATAGTAAAATGATTTAAAAGAATAAAAATGAATACTTCTCTCGTAAATTGAAGTAATTTATTTATCAAGGTTTAAGTTTTAAAGAAAAACATATATCATTCAAAAAAAAAACTAAGCTTATCTAAATCTTCATTGATTTCAATCTTACATTCTTGTCACAAATCCACAAAAATAATTAATTATTAGAGTTCACATAAAAAATAAATAAAAGTTGTACTTTTTGTTTTGTCCGAAGTGTGCAAGGTGAATGTGTAGGTTCGTAAACAAGATGCCCTGTGAAGGGGAAAGCCAATTTGAACTCCTTGAAATTAGGCTATTTGAATGAAGTTAGGGAGAACTTGTAAAGGCACTCCAATACCCAAGTTAGAAAAAAAAAAAAAAAAGATAAGGCTGAGGGTAATAAATGTGTACTTGTAACATTGATCCTACCAATATTTATAGGAGAGAAGGTACATTGGATTTCTATATACTCGAGGCCTATGATCCATAGGTACAAGTTTTATGTTGCTATGGAGTATCATAACGTGACTTTAATCCAGGGGATAGTTGATAGTGGTTAATCATTTAGACAGAGCAGGTTTTGGATCAAAACTAGGCCTTAGGCTTGATCCATAACATCCACAACAGTAGCCCCTTAGCTCGATGTAATTGAGACTTCAATTATGTTGTGTTGAAACTTATGTACGAATAGATCATTTTTTCTATCCGAAATAGCTTTTTCGAAGTTTGAGTGACACTTCTTTTCTTGTCTTTTCTTATCCTTATACATTGCATGCTTTGTTGGCTTTGCGAATTACAATAGTCGCCATTAGTTTTGGCAATTTAATCATTTTTTCTTAAACCCCCTTTTTATCAAAATGTCATATTTATCCTCATAATTTCCTTTATAAGTGGTGGTTTTATCTTTTGTTACTATCTACCTTTCACTTTCGCAAGTTCTCAAGACTCTTCTTCTTTGAGTTTCAATGACGAGTAACGAAACCCTTTGTTTGTCATTTTTTTTTCTGACCAAGCCTCCCACTTTCCTTGCTTACAGATACATTCCTTTCCTTTCCTTATTTTAATTTTTCTCTCGATATCATTGTACTAAGATAATCTTTCTTAATTTCTTTAGAAATCACGATTTTCATTGATGTTTTCTCTCTAGGTTATGCCCTATTCTTCTGTGAAATATTTTTAAGGTCTTGTCTTTCTTCTGCATGTTTTTTTTCTTCTCATTCTTCAAACCCTTGATTACGAAGAAGTCGAAGAGATTGCTGCTTCCTCCTTAAATTTAAATCGATAACACAATTGGGTGGATACCGAGATACTTGGGACATCTTCTTGCTTTTCTCCATATCATTAGGATCGTCTTAGGGATATGATACTTTTAACTTCTAATTCTTTTTTTCTTACATCTATGGCTATATATTTACTGCTCTTAGTATTTGAATTCCATTTACCAAATTTGAATTCGTGCTTTTCAAAGGCTTTCGGTTGTTTTGTTCTAACTTCACCTTAACGGTTGGGGTTACTTGAAAGGCTTTTAGTTGTTAGGTCATTATTTAGTTTGGTCACTTTTCCTCCTCTTTTCTATTTATTTGGTGTTTATTGTTGATTTTCTTCTACTGATTAATCTAATTTTGGCTCTTGGGTAATCTTAAATGTATCTCCAATCTTTTATCTTGTCTTCTTACTCTAATTATTATATTAAAGAAGGTATTCCCTTTTACCAACAATTTTACAAAAATCATTCTACCTTCTAAAGGGGTTATTCCCTTTTGAATTGATCTTTTCAACTAAAATGACCCTCTATTTTACCATTTATTGGAACAAGAAACATATGGTATTCCTGCCCCCTTTCATCATAACTCCACAGCGAGAACTCAGTCTAGTCAACATTAACTTTACCAAGTTAGCCATAATTGATGCTCTTCTTGACATGTTGGTATCCATAATAGGTAGGCAGATTTAACTTTTTTCTCATTGGAATTTTTTTTTGTTTAATCATCAGTTATACTTCCCTTTTTTGCAAATACTAGTATGGCCGATATGTCTTTCCAACGTTGGTTACTGGGTAAAGCTAACTCGACAGCTACTCAAGAATTGCCTTCCTCACCTATGTTAAATCAACACACTCAGCCTAATAATCATCTATCTGCTACTTAGGTTGTCCCCCCACAAGTGGTGCTTCATTAGGATCCAAGAGGAAGTCACCCCATTGGTGTGATTGTTGTATTGTTGATGCTGAAGGGGACTCTGATAGTAATAAAAAAAAAAAATGATTCGAACTTCTCCGTTGTAGATATTCTTGGTCACGTATATACTCCTCGTGTAAAATCTAACCAATCAACAGTTTTAACTCAAGATGTGAGAGTGTTTCAAATTAGCTGCCTATTTCAAATCTTTAAGCTTTTACCAATATTGATGAGACTTGCAAATTAGAACTTACTCATGTAAAAAATACATTTTGATTTTACCATTTTTTTACTAAAACAAAAAAGTAAAATAAAATAAATATTTTTTTTCTATTTTATCAACGCACCAAATGCTACCTTTAAGATGAATAGAGTCACTTCTATTCGGAATAATAAATAACTTGAGCTTCAAAGTCAAATTAAATAATAATATACTATAAGAAAATTAGGTTTTCCTCTCCCATACCTATCACGTCCTGCTTATAAATTTTTCTGCTCAATTCATTATGTTTGACTTATACTCATATTATATTATTATTTTAAATAAATAAAATTAAATTAAATCATACAAATATTGTATTTAAAATATAAGTTTTTATATTATTAAATAAAGTAATTACACTAACACCTCCTAAGATTTTTTTAGACTGCACATAATCCTCCTACTTTTTTAATGTTAACAACAACCTCCCTTATAGGGATATACGATATAATGTTTTGCAAATAATTAAAGATGGTTAGTGTAATGTATAAGGAGTGTCAGTGTAATGTTTTCAAACAATTAAGAGGGTAAGTGTAGGGATAGATAAAAGAGAAGTATCGTGTGTAATCTGAAAAAATCTCAGGAGAAGTCAATGTAATTTACTCTATTAGATAATGCTATAATTATTAATTAAATATCAAATTAATTATAAAAAAATTTTGAAAAAAAAGATGTTAATAACATTATTAATTTTTAACATTATATGCAAATATTATGCTAAAAAATTTTAAGAAAAAAATATAAAAGTGTAATTAAAAGTATTAACTTTCATGTTTTGTCAGTGTAAATATTTTTACACTTTCAACCAACTAAAAATAATCATGCGTATAACTTTTAAAGTAATTATTATAAAAGTGAACATGTTTAATATAATAGACATTTAGGTGATTGACTGATTTGGTGGTCTTTTATAATTATTTACCAAAATGAGGGTTGAATTATTGTAAACTACTGGCAATCATTTTCTAGCCATCACAACAAGCTGCCAGAAATTGTAGTGACCAGTGTTGTGAACGAACATATCTTGGTGGTTTTTATAAAACTTCTAACAATCATTTAATGGTGACTTTTTGAGATTATCAGGAAATGACCGTCAATAGTTTAAAATTAGGGATATCAAAATGGGTTCAACCCAATGGGTCAACCCATTTAACCTGCTAAAATAGGTTTGGTTGGGTTATAGAATTCAACCCTTCAACCCGCATTACCCAACCCACATAACTTGTCACCCTAACAAGTCAAGGGGTGGGGCGAGTTAGGTTGGGTTGACTCACCAAATTAGGATTCTATTTTGTTAAATATTTTTATTTTATTATTTAGTTAAATACTGGTTTGTTAGACATAATATTTTGTGAACTATTATGAATTTTATATTGTTTTGTTGTTTTGTACTACATTTATTCAACTCATGATGATAACTTCTAGAGAGCATTTGTGTCAATAATGTAACGACCCAACCGTCGCTACTCGACAACACTACTATCCTTGACTATCTCATATAAGCATAAATGAATCCAAAATATATATATAAATGAAATACATATATCTTGAGAGATTTATCCATCTCTCCTACCACCAAAATACTAGTCTTTACAACTTTCAAAGATCAAGAGAATGGGGGGAAAATAACACTAAGGCCATATGACGAAAATAAAACAAAATATACAAATATATCAACAAGTGGAGAGGGGTACAAAACACATTCCCTATAGCTGGTCATACCATACACCCCCATCAAAAGAAACAAAAGAATTGTCCAAAAGACAACACTATCTAAAAACATCAACCCATAGTGGGCTTTCTATCATCTCCGTATCGAGACCTCCACCATCAGTTGCGAGTAGCCGGATCTGCTAAAGCCTCGCCCTCTGCTCCCACGCCACACGACATGATCATCACAGTCACACCAACACACAACAGCAACAAAGCAATCACAAACAAACAACGAGGCAAGAGTAAGCTTACTAAACAAATAACATACATACATTAAATAGATCATTACCAATTATATAATCAATCACAAGCTAGTGCAACATTTCATATCATAACAACATGGGTCTCACAACGTTCCTACACATCACACCATGATTATACCACTACCTTGTCAATGCATAATGACATAACTCTCAAGAGATTTACAACATCTCGAGCGATTAGCTAGGTCTCATCCCGTACTATGGCCTATCCAAGCACCATTTAGGGATTGCCAAACTCTCATCTGCAGATAAGCTTAGTGGTGTGTTGGGATAAGTGTATGTGGGTGGTGGCTCACCGTGACTCAAGGCCTGCACCACCTTGGCCCCCTACGAAATCGCTCATCCACTCATCCTTGAAGGCCCATCTTTAAAACCCCACGTCTTATCCAGGCACTATGTTAAAGGCCCATCTCAGCCACAGCTCTTGTCAACTAGCCAATTTACATGCCTACCCGTACCACGGCTTAAGGCCCGCACAACCTCAGCCAACCACATATACATAAAATGCATGTATCACTACACAACATCAACTCAACCACAACAAGTCAACACACATACATATATATATATATATATATATATATATATATATATATATAGCAACACAACACCACGTGGTCCTATAACCACTCCCAACCCTCATGCAAGCCCAATCCAGCCCCAAGCATGGTCTACGAGTAAGGCCCTATCCAAGCAGCCCAACTTATTTCCATGCAGGCTCAATCCAGCCGCATGCATTGGTCACAGGTAAGGCTCTATCCAAGCAGCACATACCTCATGAGAAGTCTCATACAATACAAATGGAGGTCCTATCCAAGTAACTCGCACCCCTTGTGAGATGTCTCACCACAACAACACAACACAACTAGTAAAGGTCCTATCCAAGTAACATTCCACTCAACTCCTATTTTCCAACAATTCTCACACCATGGATCCTATCCCAAACACATAGGACACAACTACCCTTTCTACAACCTAGCCACAACAGAATACCTCGCTCACTCAGTGATCCATATACTCGCTCAGCGAGTAGCTTCCCTACAGAGAGCCCACTTTCCCTCGTGAAGGTTCTCACTCAGTGAACCTCCTGTCTCTAGAATCACTCGCTTAACGACAACCGGGGTCGCTCAGCGAATTTGTTCCAAGGACTTCCTCCAAATCTCTTTCAACAACAATTTGCTCAGCGAGTCGCTTACTCGCTCAGCGACTAGCTACTACAAAGAGCAGCTAGAATCTACACACACTCCTCGCTTAGCGAACATGTTGTTCACCCAGCGAACCTCTTGCAACAGAGAGCAGCAACTCTCCAGGCCCCTAATTGCTCAACAAGATTGGTACTTGCTTAGCGAATCACTTTCAGGCATCCCGGAACGCTCACCACTCGCTCAACGAACATCCCCCTTGCCCAACGAATCACTTTTTGGAAAATTCCCAGAATTTGTATGATCACTCGCTCAGGGAATCAGCCATTGCTCAGTAAGTCTCCTTTTTTCCTCAGTCACTCCTACAACTCAAGAATACTCGCTCAATGACACAAACAGTCACTCAGCAAGCCCCAACCGAAGAGCCTCACTCCACTCCCAGGGGCATTCTTGCTCAGAGAGAGCCCTAGTCGCTCAGTGACTATCAGATGACAGTAACAGAACTCTCTTCAAAAAATCCCAAAAATCAAACTTTTGACTCTTTCATACTCTAAATCGACCCTACGGAGGTCGAACAACAGCACACAACTAACCACATCCACATACTTAACAGATTTCACGTCAGTTCAACATATCAACAATGAATCATCAAGAATTCAAAAGAAACCTATTTTCACACAACATCTCAACATAATTCATTTAAATTCCTTTTTCAGCACAAACCAAGGTCATATATACATTCAACAGCAACCTTACAACATATATTTAGCGAAAGTAAGCTTCCCTTACCTTTTGGAGTTCTAGAAATCCAAATTTAGGGAAGGAGATAAAATGAGAAAGATGAGCCCTTGAGCCAAATCTCTAGAGAACCAATGCTCCTCGCCAAAAAAGGATGAAATGATCCGAAATCTCACCCCTCACTTGGTGGGTTTGAGAAAATTTTGGGAGAGATGAGAGAATGAGAGAGGTGGAAGAATGGGAATATGAGGGAAGGTGTGGGAGAATAGGGGCTTGGTCCCCTTTATGTCTTAAAACTCTCCAGGGTCTTCACACTAGCTTTTGGCTCACTAAGGCCCATAACTCATCTAACCATTCCCTAAGACCCTCAACTGGTCCAACTTAACTGTTTTTCTCTCAGCAATCCCAAATAAACACCAACAACACTCTCATTTGGGTCAAGCACGTTTTCTCAAGTTCCCTAAATTTCAGACCGAAATTCCAAGATAACAACACAAAACAACAATCAACAACAACAACTCATTTATTTATTCGTCTTAATTACCTAGATTACCTAGTATATTACCATTTTTGGTTATCAAAACACTAAATCATACATTAAGAAAAACATGGCGTTACAAATAAAATTTAGTGGCAAAACACTTTTGTGATTATATGACATTATGTTTATATTTGGCTAATTTATATTTTTTATTTATTTAATGATCTCGCTAGCATATATATGTGCTAGTTGGTCAATGAATGGCAAAGATGTGCGAATTTTCCTGGTTTTAATTACTTTATTTGTATTAAAGTGTTGAAATATTATGTCGTGAGATATTGGAAATGTGATTGAGATATGTTTGAAATGTGCTATATGCATAAGCTTGAGACCTATCAAGAGATTTGGCCATTGGTGCCTATGTGAATTGAATGGATTTGAGAATGGTGTTAGTGAGTAAATTGTTTGTTCAATCATTATGCTTGGATAAAGTGTTACGATATAATGTTAAATGGTATTGGAGATATGTCTTGTGATATGTGAATGGTAGGCTTGAGAGCTACCAAAATATATGGCCATAGGAGCCCATGAGAAATTATTGAAATTGAGAATAATAAAAGATGGGAATGATGATGATTGTTGCCTAGTGTGACACCCATTCACATTAAACACAACCCATACTTGTTTATTTATTTAATTAGTTATTATTACTTAGTTGCTGAAAATGCAAGTAAATTTTTTCTGTTTGTTTTACGCTCGATTTGCATTTGTCACTCTTTAAAATAAGAAAATAGAAAGTAAAACAGAATTTGAAAATGGTAGTAAAACATAAAATAAACAAAGTCTATATTATGCATCAAAAGTATTATACATAAGTTCTAAGTACATCATCATCTACTATCAAATACATTAAAGTTGAATATATAGAAAGTCAAATGGAATATAGGAAAATAGTCAAAATACACAACAAAAAGACACTACCTACCCCACTATATACAACAAACGGGGTCCTAATCAGAGTAGTGTTTACTAGTTATCCCATCCCATATGCAACCAAATCAACAGCAGGCTCCCTAGTCCTACAATTCTCGTCCGCTTGAGTAGTCTTTGAATCATTTAAATCGGTATAGGGGCATGATCATTAGGCATCACCGCCATCTTCATGTATCCATCCATAAATAACATATATAGAAAGAAAAGATAGAAAAGTGAGGTGATTTGTTCTTAAAACTACTTTCACATAGATGGTAGGAGATCCTACAATCAAACACAAGATAAAACATAGTTAATAATCATAAAAAGCTGAACCTAGGGTTTTTATCTAAGTTATACAGTCTAATTTTTACTCTATATGGATCCATACTTCCCATTCATGAGTAATTCATCACACTAGAACCAGAAAGTGATTTGGAATCCATATACCTCTTTCTCACATCATCAATATGGTACAATTCTCATCATCATCTAGGAATCGAACAATCTTTTAACTTAGGACATTCATCATCCACTCAAAGGTATACTTTTGTACCAATCCTAGAATGCATGACAGTTGTTGAGGTAATCAAGTTGGATTAGGTGAGTATACCGACTCAAGGTCTCTACCCTAGCCATTAGGACTTCCACCACTTGATACCATACCCCCAAGACCTCAACTAATGGGTCTCTACTCTCCATTCCGCAATGTACCAAACTGTGACTTCCCTTGTAGGGTTTCATGCCAACTACATGTCCTTTGCAGCCCATTGCTCATATAACTAATAGTTCATTACTCATAGACTTATCTTTGGATAGAGATTTTGCTAGTCTCAACAAGTCTAAGCATCAGTACTCTCATTTCTCAATGTCTCTGCTTCACTATGCAGAGACTTAGTCTCTATTCACATATCAGTATAATAGTTTAGAATCAATACATTTAACATGATTTATTATTTGAACAATTTAAATGCATACTATTTAGAAAGCATGTAATTAAATAACAAGGTAATCTTTAGGAAAACAATCATAGTCTAAAAGAAATTGATAAAACATTTACTTATCAGATTTTATTTAACTACTTTAAGTACCTAATTTAAAGGCTAAGGTTACTTAGAAAATTTTCAAGGTTGGACACGTAATCTTATCAGAACCAAGTTGCTAAAGATGATTAAATAAAAATTTTCAATTTTAAACCATAGGTCTTAGGTACTTAATAAAAAATTAAAGCCAGTTTGTTTTAGAAGTTAAAAACTTAATTTTAATTACTAATAGGATCGAAATTACCAAGAGAGAATTACGATTTTAGAATTCCTTTAAGTATTATTAAAAACATTGGTTAATATCTTTCAGAAAAAAAACTTTAGATAAAATTTAGAAACTAGTTTGTAGCCAACAAAAATTTAGTGAATGAGGTTGAAAACTTTGTTTTAAATAGTAAGTAGAAATTTCTCTCTTTTTCCAAATTTAGTGGCTCGATTTGATTCTCAAGTTTGAATAGCTAAACAAGTTTTATAAAATATGGTCCATAGCTTGTTGGAAAGATAATTTTTTCTATTTTCTAAAACATTCAGGTTCACATTGAAAAAAAAAATCTACAAAAAAAATACAAAAGTAACAAGTCAGTAAGGTCAAATTAAACCACTAAATGATAGCAAACTATATTTAGTCTTTTCTCGGTTGTCTTAGAACATTTATTCAACAAAGTAAAATTTTTCGCAAATGTACATTCAATAAGATTTCCAAATTGACCAAGATCATTAAAAACAAAGCTTTATATAATTTATTACGGTTTTTGAAAGATTGCAGTTCTAGAAAACATTCTTGGCCAGAATTAATGCATGACCAATAGTTTCCAAAAATTGTTAAAAATAATAAACGACCATAAAAATAAGCATATCATATATCATTTGAAAGATTAAGAAGTTTAGTTTTTATTCATTCAAGTGGGTTCACCAAATAACTAACTCGAAATTCCAAAATCACAGAAAGGCATACACTTCTAGTTTCATGTTTTCAAACAATCATACCAATTTTCAACAAGCATAACTTTTTCATTTCTTGACTTTTTCAGCTGATTCTTAAGCCTATTATGAAGAATATTGAGTCTAGTTTCATACAAAAAAATAAGCACTCAAAAATACTAAATCAAACTTGAGTTATAAGCAAAACAATCATGTGTTAGATTTGAAATTTCAGACAGCAATACAACCACAACAACCACACATGTGTAAGATTCAATATTAAAATGACTAATGGGTTTTGGGGGCAAAAACCCACCCACCATCAATGTGAAAATGATAAAAACAAGAGAACCACCACTCCTTCCCCCCATAATTACCTCTTAAGCTTGGTGAAGAAGATGAGAAGGAAATGCAGGTAGGAGGGAAACTTGATGCTTCCTTAATGGAGGTTGATGGTGGAGCTTAGTGATGGAGCTTTTGGAGAAAAATTTGGAGATGAAGAGGTGGGGAGGGAGACTAGGGATGGCAAGATATACTCGGACCCTATGGGCATCCACAAAAATATCCACAAATAGGTAGGGTAAATACCCGCTTATTAGAGATAGGTTCGAGGGCGGGTATTTACCCACAAATTTTAATGGGATGGGCATAGGTATGGGTACTATAGTACCCACCCCGCCCCATACTCGCACTTATTATATATATAATAATTTAATTAAAATATCTTTTATATATATATATATATACTTTATTAATTATTAATTTAATTACTAAAACATAGTATTGATTATTGAAGGCATGAATTAATTATGTAATAATAATTTAATTATTTGTGTTTAATAAATTGTTTGAAACCATTATATTATTTGCTATATTTGTGGTATATACAAATTTCAACTTTGGGTCTTTAGGCATTCATATACTAATTGTCCATAATCTGTAACTATTTATTATAGACAATATAATTATAAGTTAGAGTCAATGTCCTATTTTGTGGCTGGTCTTGGAGAGTACCTATACATGGTGTTTGAGTTTCTAATAATAATGTTAACTAATTAGAACATTACATTTAAGAATAATTATGTTTCTAATGCTATTGGGTTATAACTTATGTTTGAATGATTTAAGGTTATGTTTTGATAATTTTAATGTTATGGTTGGATGATTTAATGTTATATTTGAATGCTTTAAATGTTATAATTAGATGATTTAAGGTTATGTTTGAATGATATAAGAGTGAATTTTCAATTTAGTTGTAGCATTTTTTTAATTAACATATTGTTATTGATTTATAAATTTTACACACAAGTAAAGTGCGAGTAGCGGGTGCGGGTATGGGTATATAGGTACCCAACAGGCAGGGATGGGGATTAAAGTTGCTACCCGTGTGGGTATGAGGGCGGGTACTGGTTTTTTTTTAAACACGGGTATGCAGACGAGTACTATAGTACCCTACCCATTGTCATCCCTATGGGAGACTCTCAGCCAGGACAGTAGAAGGGGAGGGAGATTTTGTGTGAAAAAAGTGGTCACCTAGCATAGGTATTTATAGAAGAGATTTGTGATGATGTGTCCACTTGGTGATGTCACTTAAAGTGACATCACCTTGGATGATGTCATTCTTAATAGGCATGTGTTTATTATGCCATTTAATTTTAGTCCTTGAAATTTGTCTTTGCTGGTTGTGCTTGTAGAGGTTTCTTAGGTCTCTGTGCTCTAATTCAATTTTATCGGTTAAATCAACCATTATCACTAAAACTTTAATAACTTACCTTTTATATCAAATCAATGAATTTTTACTTGAAACTTGGTAAACACATTGTCTTAAGGTTAAAATTAAATTTTAATTTTTATACATTTTTCAAAATTTTAATTAATTATTTATATTTTTAAGTTAACAGTTCATAATTATATTTTATATTTATATTTATATTTATATTTATATTTTAATTAATTATTTATTTATATTTTTATGGTAATTATAAAATTAAGTTTCTTACATAAAAATAATCTTATAATGAAATTTTCACTATTTTTGGATATCAAACAAATACTAGTTTAGCTTTATAGTCAACTAAAGACATTTTAGTCATTTTTTACAATAATTCTCTAGAATTTCCAAAAACTCCTAAATTATATTTTAATATGTATAACATGTTTCCAGGTTCAAAATGACATTTTACTATGATTTGAACCTTTTTTACATGTTAGACCTTTTTGTTGAGAAATTAGGACATTATTGTCATTTTATCATTTTTTGGCCTGAAAAAATTATTAAAAATCATAACTAACTAGTTCTCAAAATTTTGAATGCAATTGCGAAAATCAAAATTTTGAAATTCCTTCTTCATTTTTCAAAAATAAATCCACAAAAATAGGAAAACAATTATAAATTGAGGGTAGGGGTGTTACATCTAGCGAGTTGTGTCTTTGTTTGTTTATTGACCATACCATGTAGAGGTATGAAGGAAAGTACCAAAAATAGAGAAAACTCTGCCAAAATTTCATGAGAATTATAAGTCTCTAATTTAAACATTAATACTAAGTTAGAAACATGCATCCTGTGCATTGTGTATAGTGAAGTGTGTATGAAGGGTTGACCACAGTATGGTACCTGAGGGATGAAAGCAAGACTCACGGAGTTTAGGGGGTGAGAAGATTTGGGTTGTGAAATCCTAAGAGTTAGGACCTACAATCCTAAGCTGGGAAACTCAAATTATCCGACCCAATAATCCTAACAACTATTGAGTGTCACCAGGATTGGTAAAAAGTATTCCTTAACAAGTTGTTAAAGACTCGTGTCTATTTATAAAATGAAGTTCTAGGAAGGAACATATACTCCCAATCATCACCCAAAGGAAATGATGAGACCTTTAATCATGGGAATCAAGAGGCACTAGGCCCACATACATGAGTTTTTCAAACTTAGATGGAAACTTTAGTTCCCCTTGCATTGCATGCTCAGGCAATCACTTATAATGATTATTCTATTTGATTGAAACTATAAAGTTTCATTGTTTGTGACCTTTAATATAAGAGTGATGTGACCTCACTCCTTTCTTTTCTTTTTTGTATGTATGTTTTTGCAACTTGTTAAAGGACAACTAGCTCAAATGGTAAGAATCCCAGCACTGATGAGACACACACTTCAACATTCTGAAGAAACCATTCTGATTTCACTCTGAAGGCTTTAGTATTTGGGGATTAGGATAGTATAGGACTTAGCTCATAGTCTGACTGCTTTGATTCTAGGTTCTTCTATTTTGTTGTATTATATGAAGGGAGTTAGATATTAGTGGTGTGGTTGTGTATATGTAGTCAATCAGCTAGATCTAATTGTGAGATACTTTGATTTACCACAAATTGTATATATGACTTTACCACGTAACTTGGATTTTGGTTATGACATATTTTATATCCAATACGCATTTATGACCATATGGGTATGATTACAGTTTCTATTTTTATTAAGATTATTAATATGTGCTAAAAAAATTCCCATAGAATAATTACCAAAAATAACCAAACAAATAAAATAATCGTAGAAATCAATATTGTGGCAAAGGGTGTCACACAATCTAACTTATAATTGTTACAAAAAAGAAGAAGCATGAGAAATAAAAAAATATATAAAAAATAGAATTATGTAGCAGAAACAATACCCATCAGCCTCTAATACAATATAATTCATTTTAGACTTCAAGCCATTTTTTCATTTTCCCTTCCAGTCCCATAGCTTGTTAGAATTCCAATTACATCTTAAAAATTCATATGAAGAGGAAATATAAGATTGAGATTAAAACATTAGGATAAGAACTGAGAACATGCAATTTAATTTCTAGGACTTGCCAATCAAAACGTTAAAATCGATTACACCACCACTAATCTAACTAATAGGAATAAATGAATAGATATCTACAGCCAATAGTCCATCATCAATCTTAACAACCTTTGTTCCATATTGAAAGTTGATCTTGTACTTATGTGAGGTAGGTCTGAAATCCCTAGTATTAGAAGTGACACTAAATGAATGAATAGAGTAAACTAAACCCTTATCCATAATATTTTGAAATCGATAAATGAAAGCCTCATGAATAGAAGCTTGAATTTTACATCCCTACAAAAAAAATGATAAGAACAGGTCATGGTATCTATGTACATATAAAGCTATAACTATTTAGTCTATTCAAATTCAATTCTAGAACCAACCAAAGTTGGACCAATCTTGCCTTGATGGTCCAATTTTCCCTCATGGTAGAGATAAGTGAAACTAAATCATATTTCACAAGTGATGCCATTGTAATTGAAACAAAGAGCAGAATAAAGAGGAATGAAAGAGCAATATCAAAAAAACAATGCAATAACTAACCATTTAAAGGACTCAGAAACAATGCTTAACAAACAGGCATGATGCAATTTTAGCTTCCCATGCAAAGAATACAAATACAAAGCAGTATTCAACTTCCCTTTCTTCAAATGAAGGGTTTGTTCAAATTCTCTCTCTTCAAACACTAGTTGGAAATATAAGTTAAAGGAAGCAAAGAGTGTAAAGCAATAAATTTTGCAAGGAGAAAATGATAAGCCTGTATTATCTTGATAATGGAGAGATGGTTTAAAAAGGAAGGCATGTGACAAGCAATTAATTTGGTCAATCAATTAAATGAATTAAATTAAATTTAATTAAATATTATTATGAAATAGATAATTATGAAATCATTTTGTAAAAATGGATATGAATAGGTTAATTTTGTTTTGTTGTCAAATTTATATATTTTTATATTTCCATTATTATTTGATTGTCATATTTCCATGTTTCGTTATTATTTGAAATTGATTTGGTTGTTGTTTCCCAATTCTATATTTCCTTAAAACATATAAAGGTTACATATAAGCATATCTCATTGTACCCAAAAAAAAATGGAGTTGCATTCAATTTATTTTTTCTAAATATGTTTTAATATGATAATTGTCATTACATTCAAGATCGAATTTAAATTAATCATCTCTAAATATGTTTTAATTTGATAATTAATTACTACTTTGATAGGTGAAGAGACAAATGTAAAATTAGCATATTAGAGGTTAAGTGTTCAAATTCAAATATTTGATTTATATTAACCGTAATAAATATGCACAAGAAATCGATAATTAATTATTATGGGTAGTCAATATTTATGACATGCATTCATGGAGTTGAATTTCTGTTTTTAGTGATAATTAATTTATTTTTATTTGTAAATATGTTTTAATCTAGATTTATTTTTCTTGTAACATGTAAAGAAGAGTATCGTGGAAGGCATTATACCATATGAGGACACGTGACAATACTTTCCTTGAAAATGAGTTTCATATGGATATAGATATAGATATAGATAGATAGATTATAAAATAATTATAGAGGTGTCATTTTATTTTGAAATTAAACTATCACACATATCACAATTTTTATAAATAGGTTAATGAAATTAAATGGCAATTAAACTAATTGCTTGATAAATTTTGTGTTTATTACTCAATTAGATTTTAGATATTTGCTAATTTTAAAACTCATTTTGATTTTAAAATTGCCAATTTTAAAACTACCCATTTCCTTTTAATATTTTAAAACTCATTTTGATTTTAAGACTGTCCATTTCTTTATCAAGTTTTAAAACTCGTCTTGATTTTAAAACTGCTCACATTCAAATTTTAAAATTGTGCTCACACTTAAAACTCATCTTGATTTTAACACTACTTATGTTTAAATTTTAAAACTATCCATTTTAGATATATGCAGGTATAATGCATTTGATTTAACACTTCCTTTTTTCAAGTAGCATTTCCTTTTATTTAGTGTTTCCTATTGCATTTTAATGATCCATATGTTTGCTTCTTATTTAGTTTTTCCTTTTATTTTTATTTTTATTTGATTTAATATTTTTTCACTTTTATGTATGTTTTTTGGTATATTGCATTTGATTTAGTGTTTCCTTTCTTTTTTGGTAGGTTAGCATTTCCTTTTATTTCTATTTGATTTAATAATTTTTAACCTTTCCACTAATTTTGCAATTCAATAATTATTTAAAAAGAACCATGGGTATAATTCACTTTTTATTTCTATTTTCAATTTGAAAGGGACAATTCAAATAACATGTTGAGTTTAGTGGGGATAATAATTCAATAATTATTTAAAAATAAAAACTCATCCAAAAATAAAAAATTAATCAAAAAATTCAATATATTTAGTGTTTCTTTTTATTTTTATTTTTATTTGATTTAATAATTTTTTAACTTATATACATATTTTTTTGGTATATTGCATTTGATTAAGTGTTTCCTTTTTTTATATTGCATTTGATTTAATGTTTCCTTTGTTTTTGGGAGGTTATTATTTCTTTTTTGTATTAAATATCTCAATTTTATTTATATTTTTATTTTTCAAAACATTGTTCCCAGAATTTAGTTAATTCCATCTATTTTTATATTATAAATCTAATATTTAATTTTGAAATACAAAAATCTCTTGTATTAGATTAGATTGTGGATCGATGAATGCACGAAAAATTAGGGTTTGGTTATTATTATGATTGAATTTAAGTGTAGTCAGATATCAAGTTTATTTTGAATTATTTTCCTAAAAAAATTGATTTATATTTATAACATTGTTGTGTAGTTACCAATTTTGTCATATATAATATTTATTATGATTCTCTAATTTTTTGTATCTTAATTGTTTATAAATTGTGTCATAATTATCTATAAATTGATTTGTATGCAAATAAATATGAGGTCGACACACAAGCGGAGAAAGGAGGGAAAGGCTTCGGTGTTGTCAAATGGGATGAGATTCCTTGTAAAATTGCTCCAAAGGTTAACACGTGGAGCTTTCCTTTTTAGATTATTTTTGTTTGTATATATAATAGACGAGAGATAGATGACAAATTTTATCTCTTGAAAAAAGTGTCAGGAATACTAGGGGGTAAAACACTAAGGTGAACTCTATTAATGTGCCACAAGCCAACTACACAAGTGAACTTGATACCATATCCAACCCAAAACCATAAGGCATCAACTTTATGGGTCTTTATCACTTATATATTGCTTAGCATACCAATTTCTATCTAATGTGACACTTTTTATTCACACTTGTACTCCAACAAAAAGAAATTTAATTTTTAAAAGTAAAAAATTAGATATATAATTTAACTAACTCTCAATGAAGAATAGTATAATTTACACTATTTTTTCTACCTTTTCATTTTTCTCATTAATAATTTTTTTCATTAATATAATTGAACACTTGTTATCCGTTATACAAGAGCCTGCAATTTCTTCAAGTACATGGGCATGCATGTTCAATATTGTTTGCGAAGGAAACTTATGCAATTAGTTATAGTACTGCATGCAACATTGAACACGTGACAAAACATTGCATAGGATGTTCACCGAATCAATCACATTCCTAAGCAGAATTAACAATAATTTAAAATAGCCAAGGAGATTAGTACATATTGAAAATTTGAAACAATATAAAATATGCAGAAGCAAAAACATTTCAAATAAGGAGATGAAAATGTTGTTGATGAAGAATTGAAGATGTTATTCCTTCAACTTTTATTATTACAAATAACTTCCACCACAGAGGCAAAGAAATTTTGCATCTTATTTTTGAACCATGAAAGTCTCAACTTTATTTGTTATCCTTCTTTGTCAAACATTTTCATAATTGGTGGATCACCACATTCCCAATCACAGCATCCAAACTTGCATTTTGCTCTGGCACCTCCTAGGCAAATTTTAGGTGGCAGATTAACACAATCTTTATCCCGAGAGCACTTGTTGTACGTACATGCATTCACAAAACCTGCCAAATTTGTTCACCCTTATCAAAACCTTAATGCTTAATTAAAAATAGTTTTTCATGAGAATAAATACTCATTTCACAAAATTTTGTATTACAGGCAAGCTAATGAAGATAATATATTAATTTTAAGTGTAGATAAGTGTATATAAGAGACACACACAATAAAGACAAATAGAGAAGAATACCAGTTCCAGATGCTACGAGAAATAAAATGATCAAGCAAGGAAACAACAAGGAAGTTTTTGCCATTGTGTGCATTGAAAATGCTTTTCAGAATCAAATTTTTTTCTCTGATAGCAAAAAGCTATGTTTCTAAGGATTATTTATAATGATAAGTGCATTAATTTTCATAATGACAAAATATTGGTCATAAATATTTAGTTTCCTAAAAGAAATTATTAAATATTTGGGGTCAATTGTTTGATTTTTTCTTTTTCATGTATGAGATAGTTTTAAGGTAATAAAAATTAAAAAAATTGTATAAAAGTGTATTTAATGCGGTCAAACTTTAAAAAAGCCTTTTTTTTTATTTGGAGTCTTCCTAAAATTTCCTTGTTAAGAACAGCGGTTAAGAAAATAATAAATATGTCAAAATAAAATATTTCAATCAGCTAAAAGGGTAATTGAATATTAAAGAGTTTAATAGGCATTTTTAATGTAAAAATTTTCACACTATCAGCAAATAAAAAATCATTATTTTGCATGATTTTTAAAGTAGTTATTATAAAAGTTAACCAATTTACCATACAAGGTAGTTTATGATTGGATGATTGTGTAAAACTTTTACATTATCAGTGCATATATTATTTATTTTATTAAATAATTTTAACAAACATTATAATAATTTTTTTCCACAACTTGCAAAATACACAATCAATTAAATAATTCCATTCAATTAAATACACAATGGAAACCTACCCAAGAAAGAACAAAATTTTCAAAACAACATTATTCACATAATATACACATATACATTGACACAAAAAGCAATGTACATGAGACAACGATTAGTTCAAATACTCTCTAAAAAACAAAAGAAGTGAAAACCCAACAAATGGATTAGAGTGCAAAAGGAAAGAAAGAATTGAAAATCATCGGGTTTAGTAACTAGCCTGATTATGGAGAGGTGGTTGCTAAAAAAAAAAAGAGAGTTAGAGCAAGAGAGAAGGAGAAGAATGTGAATAGGGTTTCTTGGAGTTTTACCCTAATATCCAAGTCTCTGTCAGTGGGAGGCATTATTGATAGAGAAAGCTTTTTTTTTTCTGGCCTCAACATGTGATTTTGATTACATTTCAATTAGTGACTGAAAAATTAGCCTCTAATTACACTTCAATAAGTGACCAAAAATTGGTTTTTAAATGAATAAATAAAAATTTTATGGGCCATTAGATACTGAAAATTTGATCTATAATTATACTTTAAAAGTAATATGCATGATTGTTTTTAGTTGGCTGAAAGTGTAAAAATATTTACACTGACAAGGCATGAAAGTTAATACTTTTAATTACAATTTTATATTTTTTCTTAAAAATTTTCAGCACAATATTTGCATATAATGTTAATAATTAATAGTGTTATTAACATCTTTTTTTTTCAAAATATGTTTCATAATTAATTTGATATTTAATTAATAATCATAAGTATTATTTAATAGAGTAAAATACACTTACTCCTCTTCAGATTTTTTCAGATTGCACACGATACTCCTCCTTCATCTATCCTTACACTAACTCCCTTAATTATTTGAAAAACATTACACTAACACTCCTTGTACATTACACTAACCATCCTTAATTATTTGAAAAATATTACATTGTGTACCCCTATAAGGAAGGCTGTTGTAAACATTAAGAAAGCAGGAAGATTATGTGCTTTCTGAAAAAATCTCAAGAGGTATCAGTGTAATTTACTTTATTTAATAATATAAAAAATTATATTTTAAATACAATATTTGTATGATTTAATTTAATTTTATTTATTTAAAATAATAATAATATAATATGAGAATAGGTCAAACATAATGAATTAAGCAAAAAAAATTATAAACTGGATGTGACATGTATGAGAGAGAATAACCTAATTTTCTTATTGTATATTATTATTTCATTTGACTTTGAAGCTCAAATTATTTATTATTATTTTGAACAGAAGTAAGTCTATTCATCGTAAAGGTAGCATGTGGTGCGTTGATAAAATGGAATAAAATATTTATTTTATTTTATTTTTTTGTTTCAGTAAAAAAAAATGGTAAAATCAAAATGTATTTTTTACACGAGTAAGTTCTAGTTTGCAAGTCTCATCAACGTTGGTAAATGTAACAATCCAACTTCGTTATGGGAAAGCTCGATTAACACAGCAAAGGATTGAATTTTAAATTTCTATTATGAAAGCTCTCTCATTAATTTATTATGAAAAGGAGTGAGAATTTTTCACAACCTCAAAATATACTTCTTTAATACTAATGCTGACTTAAAATAGAAATATCAATCTGTATCAATGAGCATGAAAGAAAGAGATCTCATAATCATGAAAACATCAACGCTACATGTATACAAGAAATTAGACTACTCTAAGGTGAAGTGTGTGTCAATACAGGTAACTAACCTACGAATGCAGCTTAAGAAAGGGAAAGGAGATTATACATATGAACACTCCCTAATCTAAGCTGGTCATAGCAACTGACTCACATAACAAAATAATAATGACCCGATACAAATCTCATCCCTGGGACTAAAGCTCTACGTACATGGCTAGTGGTATGACTCGAGTTGCCTCTACCACCTCCATATACGTAGGCCTCTCGCCTCTAGGGGCATCCGACGATGCCAAACGGAAGAAGCTATGGGTCACCGGAAGGATCGAAAGGTAACTCCTCCAAGCTCCGCGAAGGTGTTGGGATCTAACATGTACACGAAGATGATTCCTCCTTCTTGTTGTCCATTGACCGTAGTGAGATCCAGAAGGTGTTGTCCTTCGGTACAAATGTGCACTCCCAAAAGGCAAAAGAGTACTTGAGGTCTAGGAAGATCACCATTTATCTGCTCCTGCGACAACGAATCATCACGATCATCATAGTCACACACACACACAAAACACACAAGCAAGGATAAGCTACCCAAAAAAGCAAACATAGCATTCAAAACATACATCATACTAAGCATACAATAAGCGTACATCCAATCAAGATAAACACACTAAGATTTTTCATTTTATTATTCTTGATTAAAGTGTGATCAAGTAGGCAATCCAAACCATGAATCCTAGACTCTCCATGGAAATCTAAAAACTTGAGCAGCCAACCTAGATATTCCTTAATCATGGTATAATAAATATAGATACCCTAATTAGGGTTCTTAAGGCAGCACATACCTAAAACATTTGGGGAATACTGGCCACTAATAATGGGAACCACTACACTTTGTCATGGTTTTCGTATGGGGGAACCGCCACCACGACCTAGGGTTTGCAAGGCCCCGGTCTCTTGTGGAATCGCACCATCCGTAGTCCTCAAGATTTTACACCTCGTTAGCACCACGATCCCGCAAATACCAACACCTTCGGTACTGCATGCTCATATACCAATGCATGTATGCATGACAACCAATTCATTATACATAAACATTAATGGCAACATGTATTAGTAATCACCTATCATTCACACCCGAATAGGCTTTTTATCAATAAACACTTATCGTTCACACCTGGATAAGCTTTTTATCATTAATCACTTATCTTTCACACCCAAATAAGCTTTTTAATAACAATTTCATAACATAGTCAACAAGCCATAAAGTCACAAACATTCACGAAGTCATGCCGTTAACAATTTTTACTAGGAAACTCATCCAATTAAACATTTACCAAGCCTTATATAGTTAACATAAATTCTATAGTTAGAATAATAAAGTATGAGAATTTAATAAGAAAATACATTTATGGAATTATCGAGTCAAAACTTAGGTCTTGGGTTTTTCGTAAAACATAGTTTTGTAAGTCTTACAAAAATCTCTTTTTATTAAATTTCCAAAAATATATTTGGCTTAATTGCAATTTTGGTCCCCTAGGTATCGTATTTGTGTGATTTTGGTCCCCCAAGTTTAAAATGTGACAATTGGGTCCTCCAAGAATTATCCATGTTAAAATCAAGTCCTTTCGTCAATGCTCTGTCAAAATTTTAATGACGCGGATGATGTGTCACTTCCCCAATGTGATAATGTGACACACGTCACCATTTAGTTGATGACATGTCACTTCCTCAATATGACACGTCATCCACACCGTTAAAATTTTGACAAAGCATTGATGAAAGGACTTGATTTTAACATGGATAATATTGGGGGACCCAATTGTCACATTTTAAACCTGGGGGACCAAAATCACACAAATACAATACTTAGGAGACCAAAATTGAGATTAAGCCAATATATTTTTAAATTATGTAAAACTGTAAAAATTAAATTTTATTAAATTCCATATTTAACTTTCATTTCAAAGAATCCACTACTTAATTTTATTACAAAAGATAGGGTTTTATAAGGTTATACATAAGTTATAAAAAGCTTATTTTCCAAAACAGTTTCTAGCAGCTTTCAAATTTTAGCCTCTGTTTGAAAATCATTTTGGAATAGTAAACGATTTTTTATTAACATGATCTACACATGGTTGGAAAGAAAATTTTGTCTATTTTCTAAAACAATAAAGATTACCTCAATAAAAAACTTACAAAAAAAGATACAAAAATAACAAGACAGCAAGGTCAAAGTGACCTACTGGAGGACCAACGAGCATGTCTTGCCATTTTTCATATACAAGGAAAACTTTTTAGAGACCAAATATTTTATTTTCTGAAAGTAAACTTAAATTTTTTTTCAAAAAGTTCAAGAAAATCAAAAACCAAGGTCCACATGATTTTATATAATTTTTACAAGTTCATAGTTCTCAAAAACTCTTCCAGTCAAAAAGCAAGTACAACCTTCGTTTTCCAAAAATCATTAAAAATAGAAAAACAAACCAAATATAGGCAAACCATGTATACTTGTAAAGCTTTTTGTGTCTAATTTTTGGTTGTTTAAATAGTTTCTTCAAGTACACAATGATTCTTCCAAAACTACGTTTTATTACCCACTGTTGAGTTAGCATTTTCAAAGAGTATGCACAACATTCAAAAGGCTTAACTTTTTAATTTATTAACCTTTTAATGCATTTCTTCAGTCCATTTCAGAGAAAATTTTGTCTAGTTTACAAAAAAACAAACAAGCACTCAAAAATGTTAACCACAGCTCCAGATATCATAAATACAGTGCACCATGCTCAGACAGGAAAACCAAATAACATCAAGAACATGTTATATACCTACACAAAAATGTGATCTTTCATCAAGTTTGCTGCTTTTAAAAATACCAACAACATTTTTAAAAACAAACCACATCCAAACATGTCAACCACAATCCAAACACATAGGAAAAAGGGTTAGCTTTCCTTACTCTTTGTCAAGATCCTACAAGCTTGCAAGGGTTTTGGACAAAGGAGGAAATCTCCTTCCAACTGTGGTAGAGTGAGCCACCAACCAACACCAAAATGGTTGATAATAGAATCATAAACACAATAAGGAATAAATTTTAGAACCAATGAGGTAAAGAAACCTTAGACCACTTAGGTCTTGATAGAAAAAGAGGATATGAAGGAAGAAAAAGATGAAAAGGATGGAGTTTCTCACCTAGCATCACTTCTTTGGACACCCTAGTTCCTTCCTTCTCTTCTAACACTTAGAAACTTGAACAAGGCTCTCTCTTCTCTCTATAACTCATGGTTTCTAAGAGGAGAAATGAGAAGAGTTGTTGTGTTTTAAGACTTGATATAAGACACTTCAAAAAGGGTATTTTGGCAACTAGCAAATTAAGGGGTAAGTTTGAATTTAAATGAAAAACAAATATCACCTTCTCCAAGGGAGGGAGGTGGAAGGCCAAAGGAGGAGAAAACCATGGGTGGTGAGTGGTTTTTGGTACATGAAAGACATCGTGATATGACTAGTTGTAGGAATTTGGGAAAAAGCTTTTAGTTAGCTTGCAACTAAACTAGTTTACTTAGGACTAATAGTTATTTTAGTTGGGTTGGGTTTGGGGGGACATGTAGTAGTGGGTCTAGACAGTAGAAATTTTAAATTTCTCATACTAACAAAGAAAATGTAGCCAAATACCAAAATTTAGCGAATTAGGTTTAGGGTTTTCGACATTCAAACTAACTAAGGTAATTTAATTGGAATTAAAATATCAACGAGTTTATGACTCACTAATATATCTCAGGGCATATTTGATCTACCTCTATAGCAGTCAAACAGTCAATTCTCTTTATCTAATAGGTTTCTCAATAAACAGTCCTAAATGGCAACAAAGAAAAACTCAATGTTTTAACCCTTTTTGAGTAAGGAAAGCTATCAAACTAAACATAATCTAATCATACTTAATTTAAATTTAATTATAATTAAATTCCATGGTTTTGCACTACTCATTAGCTGTACAGATAAATACCAATGTGGCAGATACCATCACAGACTAGATTCTCGGGGAAATCTTTGTAGAATCTCAAATAAAAATAACATGTAAATTTTTATTATCTCTTTTTCATTAAAAAATAAATTTAATTCCTCTTGTTAGTTATTCAATCACTTAATTAGGGATCAACATGCTGTAGATCTTACACTGTCAGCCTTCACAATGTATCTCTACACTGCTGGAATCCGCGCAAGCTTAATTTCTATAGAAAACTCTACTGAAATTTACACAGCAAATATTATTAATTACTAACTTATTCTAAATTTAAATTTAATCATCTCTTTTTAGATTATCAACCATTTATGCACAAATTATAAAAGATAGGTCGTATAGTAAAAACTTTAAGATTTGAAATAGGTAGCTAATTTGAAACACTCTCACATCTTGAGTTGAAAGTTCCGATAGGTTAGATTTTACACAAGGAGTATATACGTGCCTAAGAATATCTGAAATGGAGAAGTTCGTTTCAAAAAAGTTTTGTATCACTATCTGAGTCCCATTCAGCATCAACAGATACAACAATCACACCAATGGGATGACTTCCTCTTCGATCCTATTGAAGCACCACTTGTAGAGGGGACAACCTAAGTAGTAGATAGTTAATTATCAGGCTGAGTGTCTTGATTTAACACAAGTGAGGAAAGCAATTCTTGAGTAGCTGCCAAGTTAGCTTTAGCTAGTAACCAACGTTGAAAAGGCAAATCGGCCAGAATAGTATCTACAAAAAAAGGAAGTATAACTAATGATTAAACAAAGAAAAATTCCAATGAGAAAAAAAGTTAAATCTAACTACCTATTATGGATACCAACATGTCAAGAAGAGCATTAATTATGGCTAACTTGTAAAGTTAATGTTGACTAGACTAAGTTCCCGCTCTAGAGTTATGAGAAAAGGGGGCAAGAATATCATATGTTTCCTGTTCCAATAGATGGTAAAATAGAGGGTCATTTCAATTGAAAAAATCAATTCAAAAAGGAATAACCTTTTCAGAAGGTAGAATAATTTTGTAAAATTCTTGGTAAAAGGGAGTACCTTCTTTAATATAATAATTAGAGCGGGAAGGCACAATAAAAGGATTAGACATACATTTAAGATTAACCCAAGAGCCAAAATTAGATCGATAAGTAGGAGAAAATCGACAATAAATACCGAATAAATTAAAGAAAAGAGGAGGAGAAAGAGACCAAACTAAATGTTGACATAACAACTAAAAACCTCTCAAAGTAACCCCAACAGTTTGGGTGAATGTGGGACAAAGCAACCGAAAGCCTTAATTTGAGCAGTACAAAGTTCAAATTCAGTAAATGGAATTCAAATACTAAGAGCAGTGAACATGCATATAACTTTTAAAGTGACTATTATAAAAGTGAAACATATATCATTCAAAAAAAAATTAAGCTTATCTAAATCTCCATTGATTTTAATCTTACATTCTTGTCACAAATCCACAAAATAATAAATTATTAGCGAATAACTAGTTCACAAAAAAAAAAAAAAAAAGTTGTACTTTTTGTTGTGTCTGAAGTTTGCAAGGTGAAGATGCAGGTTCGTAAACAAGATGCCCTATGAAGGGGAAAGCCAATTTGAACTCCTTGAAATTGGGCTATTTGAACAAAGTTGGGAGAAACTTGTAAAGGCACTCCGATACCTAAGTTAGAAAAAAAGAAAAAAAGACAAGGCTAAGTGTAATAAATGTGTACTTGTAACATTGATCCTACCAGTATTTATAGGAGAAAATATACATTGGTTTTTTATGCTCGAGGCCTATGATCCATGGGAAGAAGTTATATGTCATTATGGAGTATCATAACATGACTTTAATCTAGGGGATAGCTGACGGTGGTGAATCATTTAGATAGAGCAAGTTTTGGATCAAAACTAGGCGTTAGGCTTGATTCATAACATCCACAAAAGTAGCCCCCCAGCTCGATATAATTGAGACTTCAATTGTGTTGTGTTGAAACTTATGTACGAATAGATCATTCTTTTTGTTTGAAATAGCTTTTCTAAACTTTGAGTGACACTTCTTTTATTGTCTTTTCTTGGCATGCTTTGTTGGCTTTGCGAATTATGATAGTCGCCATTAGTTTTGGCAACTTAATCATTTTTTTTCTTAAAGCCCCCTTTTTATCAAAATTTCTCGTAATTTCCTTTAGAAGTGGAGGTTTTATCTTTTCTTACTATTTACCTTTCATTTTTGCAAGTTTTGAAGACTCTTCTTCTTTTGAGTTTCAACGACGAGTAATGAAACCCTTTGTTTGTCATTTTTTTTTCGACCAAGCTTCCCACTTTCCTTGCTTATAGATACATTCCTTTCCTTTCCTTATTTTAACTTTTCTCTCACAATCATTGTATTACGACAATCCTTCTTTCTTTTGAAATTACCATTTTCATTACTTCTCCCTGTCTAGGTTATGCTATATTGTTCTGTGAAATATTTTTAAGGTCTTGTCTTTCTTCTGTATGTTTTTTTTTTTTCATTCTTCAAACCCTTCATTATGAAGGAGTCCAAGAAGATTGCTACTTCCTCCTTAAATTTAAATCAACAATACAATTGGGTGGATCCCGAGATACTTGGGACACCTTCTTGCTTTTCTCCATACCACTAGGACCATCTTAGGGATATGATAGTTTTAACCTTAATTTCAAAGGAAAAAGATAATTATTTACTAGAGATTCCTCATCATAGTAATTAGATTTGAGAACTATCCGAAACTTCTAATTCTTTTTTTACTTACATATATGACTATATATTCATTGCTCCTAGTATTCAAATTCCATTTACTAAATTTGAAATTCATGCTCTTGAAAGACTTTCGGTTGCTTTATCCCAACTTCACCCTAACGATTGGGGTTACTTGAAAGGCTTTTAGTTGTTATGTCAACATTTTGTTCGGTATCTTTCTCCTCTTCTTTTCTTTAATTTATTCGGTATTCATAATTGATTTTCTTTTATTGATGGATCTAATTTTGGCTTTCAAGTTAATCTTAAATGTATCTCCAATCTTCTTATTGTGTCTTCCTACTCTAATTGTAACACTCCAAATTTCAGGTACGAGAAATAAACCCCGAGATAGCCCTTAATAAGACCCTTCTCATTTGTTATTGGATAAAAGACGTCTTAAGAGTTATTGTTATTATTATATTATTATTATATCTCTTATTATTATTATTGTTCCTATTGTTGTTATTATTATATTTATTGTTGTTGTTGTAGCTATTATTATTACTATTATTATTATTATTATTATTATTGTGTTGTGTTGTTGTTATTATATTTATTGTTATTATTATTGTTGTTGTTGTTATTATTGTTATTGTTATTGTTATTTAAACTTATATAAATGATTATGTATAATTTAGATCATAATTTGAAACTAGAAAAATTGTTGTCAATTTATGATTTACAAATTATGATTTAAATAATTTATCATATTAGTGACCTAGTTAAGAAATATTACACTATATTTTTTTAAATAATTTAAAAGTTAAATAATATGTAGTTAATTACATTATGTGAAATGTCATGCTTAATGCTATTTTATTATTTTTAATTATTTAAAAAGTTAAATAATACATAGTACCCCTCCAAGTAAATGTTAAATCACTTTTATATTCTCAATTTAATAATTAATTAGCTTCTTTTTCAATGAGTAGTATCTATTTAAGTTAAATTAATTTTTCATCTAAGTAAATAACATTTATTAATTTAATTACTAGGGTTTTTTTTAGTGTTACATATTTTATAATTGTTAACAATTTTTAACGTTTTTATTGTTGATTAAATGCAGTATGGCAAACCGAACCGTGCATCCTGGTCCCCGTGATGATTCATTGTTACGTGTTCAGCCTATACATGTATCTGAACACATATGGAACGGTGCGCCGAATCGCGTTTTGAACGTCAAATGGGCACTAAAGACTGGTGGGCGTGGGACATTGTTCCCAGAAGAGATTAGGGACCTTTTAGAGCATGTTGGATTTTTCGGCATCACTCAAATTGATTTTTTTAAGTTAGATCATGATTTGATTTCTACATTAGTTAAGCGTTGGAGGCTCGAGATGCACACCTTCCATATGGTACAGGGAGAATGTACCATCACATTAGAAGATGTTGTTGTGCAATTAGGATTAAGGGTTGATAGAGGTCCAATAAATGGTAGGACATCAGGTTCATACCGGCATATGGTGGAGTGATTATTGGGGGTGTTACCACCAAAAAATGAAATGCGATGAGCAACACTAAAAATGAATTGGCTCGATTAGCATTTTAGTGACATCAAAATACATGTCCATAGTCCCTTGCAATTGCAACACTATGCCCGAGCATTCATTTTGCATATTTTAAGGGGAATGCTTTTCCTGGATCATTCTGGTACATATGTGCCACTAAGGTTTCTTCCATTCCTTAAAGACTTTGATGCGTGTAGCCAATTAAGCTAGGGATCAATTGTCCGCAGCTATTTGTATCGTGAATTGTGTTTGTCCACCAACTATGACTAGAAAAAGATGGGAGGCGCTGGCATTTTAGTGCAATTGTGGGCGTGGAATAGGTTTCCTTTTTGTGCACCTGCCAACCCTCTAATGCAAATACCTACGGTTCCATTTAGTGCACGGTTAGTATACTTAATAATATTATATATGTATGAAAAATTGGTATATATGTGTCATTTTAACTTTATTCATTTATTAATGAACAGGTGGCATCGTACATTCCATCAGACATTCAAATTCCAAAGACAAAACCTCCCCAGCTATAGAGAGGTATTTGACAAGATGAGGCAGGACAATGTAAGTTGTTTTCAAAAATAATTTATTAATTTATGTTCAATGTAATGTTATGTGTAACACATTCCTCGCATGTGTAGATTGTTTAGACTCCATACATGAGCCATTATGATATGCTACTAGGTTATTGTATAGAAGGGGTTAATGTTTATATATCGGTTGTACCATTAATTAATTTCAATATCATTGAATGGCACCAACCGGATCAGGTAGTGAGGCAATTTAATATGGTCCAACATATTCCATCTACTCCACATTAGCTAGAACAGCTTCATGACCTTACGCTGTGAGGGAAGCATGACATGGATTGGCGCCAACAACACATTGTCTACATAGACGAATGGAACAATTGTCATGCTTGCCAATATAATACCATGATTGCCGCTAGCCTACTACTAACACATAACTCAGGCTACATGAAATGGTATAGGAAACACATTTGATAGTGGATTAGTCCATTAGGGGAAAAAAGGGTTTTGTGGTAAGCATATTAACACATAATTCTATAAAGTATATTTTAATCATATTAAACGAGCATTCTTCATTTATATGCAACACAAATGCAAATTAATTACTCTATTGTTGTTGTAGATTGATAGCCTAGAGCAGATGTACCATAGTACGACTGAGGACTAGCGAATCAACTTCAACTTCGACAAATTGAGAAAAGATCTCTTGACCTGCTTGGAGGTATATACAGAGATCGATCGGGTGACCGATGCTGCTGAAGAATCTCCTCCATCACAACAGTTGCAAGACCCGGTCATTAGTGATGACACAAGAGCAGGGCGGAAGGAAGGACGCAAATTGCATTGTCGCCACAGGCGTGTTGATCATAAACCACTTATTCTACTAGTGCCTCTTGCAGAACCGACACATGGGACATTTTAGGCCTTTCCCTTTTCTCCTTACGGTGACTTTGTATCTTATCAGTATCTGTCACAACAACCCATGTCACCAGTGGACTTAGGCCAAAATCTCTTTACACCTAGGATTAGTCATACATTGGGACAAAGTTCGTGTTATATTCCTAATCCACCGACGTATTCGACTCCACTAGTATATCCACATCTTATGTTCACACCAGGAGCACCTTTTCATTTTGTTCATCCATGGCAGGACACACCAATGATATCTCCAGCATTGGGCAGGCCAATGTTTGGGGGTCCTAGTTCCTCACAGCAACATGAACCCCCAGGTGTAGGATTTAACCTAAATGAAGCTTTTACGGGAGAAGCCAATGCGTCACATGTGGAGGAGCATATTAGCAAGAACCCAAATCATGGCGCGAGACATAGACAATGTGGGTGTGTTTTAACACCAAATGATCTTGAAGATGAGCGTTGGAGACCCAGGAAATGAGTTGTGTTTAATGTTGTCGATGATGTGTTCATTATGTGATGTATATGCTGAATGTATTATGTGTTTTCAATGTAAATTTTAAGTAACAAGGAGATTTTAAATTAATGTAAGTAAAATATTATTAAAATAAAATATAAATATAATTATAATAAACACAAAGTGCTAATAATTTTAATAATGATATTACCAATAATACAGACGTCACACACAGTCACTGGACAATTACATACAACTACTAGTTTTGGTCACTTTGATCATCATCATCAAGACCATACTCTTACAGAATACGAGGACATGAATTGCGATTGTGGCCTTTGTGCTTACAATAACCACAATGTTGTCTATATTGTGATTCCCTGCAATCCATTTCATTCTTTAAGCGCGTTGACTTTGGATGCCCTTTGCCGTGAATCATGAACTCATTGGGAACAATCCTGGGGCCACTACTATTAGCAATATTGGAGCCATTGTCGATAGGCCACCACTTCCTAGAGTATGCATTAATGATGTTTTCAATTGAATACACAGGGTCCACATATTGATAAAAATCAATGCTGACTTCAGCACATGCAGTTATGACATGCAAACATGGATATTTGTATGCTTGGAATGCAACATACTCACATTGTCGTGCATTTAAAACAACTGCCCATGTCTAAACACCCTTTTGTGTAATTGGATTGAAAGGTTCTTCAACTTCAAACCTAGTGGATTGAATGTTGTATGAACGAACGTACTGGGAGCAAGCATCCTCTATATTTTTCTGCATGGCATCCAGTAACTTCTTACATTACCTTTGACTAGAACTGAACTCGGCTCTTGCCTGGGTTCCTCTATGAACAAAATACTCTACTAGTCTCATGTAAGTATTGCTCACTAAAACAGTAATTGGCAAATTCCGTGCACCTTTTAAGATTTTGTTAACAGCCTCGGACAAGTTAGTCATCATATGGCCATATCTACACCCTTCTTCATCATGTGCTATACTCCATTTCATTAGCGAGACGTTATCAATCCACCTACATATTTTCGGGCTAGTCTCACGGAATGCTTCCAAACCCTTTTGAAATTGGTGTTTACATGTTGTGTAGCCTGCAACAACGGCAACAAAACAAAATTATCTAATTAAACATCAACCAACAAAATAAAACATAAAACTAAGGAGAATTAAAATTACCTATGCTTATCAACTCTTGCTTCAATTTTGTTTTCTTAAACCGGTGGTTAAAATTCCTTGCAATGTGACGAATGTAATACACATAGTATGCACCTGGTGGCTGCCATCCAAGGTTTGTATTTGAAACAGTTGATTTAATGCTTTGGTGATGATCCGAAATCAAACATATGCCTTGCTTTTGGGTCACATGTCGTTTTATCTTCTGCAAGAACTATGACCAGTCACTTAATGTCTTGCCTTCAACAATAGCATATGCAAGTGGCAGTACACATGCATTCCCATTTTGTGTTATGGCGATGAGCAATGTCCCTCGATACTTATTGTATAAAAATGTGCCATCTATTTGTATAATCGATTTGCAAAAGTTGAATGCATCACATACTGGCTTAAATGTCTAGAATACGTGACGGAACTTGCGAAATCGAGGGTCAACTTCATTGTTGAAGACAAAATCAGTTGTGTCCAATTTATATGTTGATCCTAGACAAAACTCGACCATTCTATCTAACCACCTCGGCAATAAATAATATTCGTCCCAGTCACCAAAGACCTTTGCAATTGCTTTTTGCTTAGCCTTCTAAGGCTTTCTATATGTGATTTTATAATTATATTGACCACTTATTCATTCTTGTATCAGTGAGATAGAAACTGATAGGTCTTCATTCACCATACCTAACCATAAAGTCACACACAATTTGAAAAATGTAATATGGACTTAAAAAATATTAGCATGTACAAAATAGAGTCAATAATTTTGTACCTATTATGCATGAACAGATGAACTCAGAGTCTAATTTCTAGTGGTCTTGAGATAGCATCATGTTCATACATGTGTGTCGACCACCCCATTTAGTAATGGTCCATTTATCAGTCTTCTTGGACAATATTGCTCTCATTTTCCATGGGCACCCTCCTGCACTATTCAGACATGTCATCGACAAAATTGTTGGCTTGGATTCTACAACACGATATGACTTATGTGTCTTCATTGAATAAAGCTTCACAACCATCTGCACATCACGTTTGGTATCAACCGTAAACCAGTGTAAAGCTCGTCGCCCACACTCTAATTGACAGGCACATCCGACCCATGAAAAGGAAACTCTTAGTCAGGGGGATCCCAATTAATATATCTGTAGTGGGGTGACATATTCCAAAGCGAAGCTTGTGTTTGGCCTAAATATAATTAAAAAAATGCATCAAACAAATGGTACTAGATTCAAATAAAAAATTATGAAATAAACATTTGAACTTACTTACATATTGCGACTGTTGTTCATCAATCAATAATGATGAACTAATAGGGGATGCAGCTAAAAAATTAGGGGCCAAGCTATGAGGCTCAAGATTGGCACCAAAGCTGCCATCTACATTTGTATCTAAAGAACTCCCGTCCAAAATTTGACCCTCATTTTCATCTCCATCATCGCTTAAATGCGTGGTAACATGAAGATCAACGTCAACATTCAACTCTACACGTTCAACAACATAGTTGAACTCCTGCTAAGATGTACCAGCTCATGAATCAATAGACATGTGAGGTTGAGTATGATCTATCTCAACAGGTAATGAGGAACAACCAGCAATCTCAACATCAACATATATCTCAAGGATTGTCATCATAAATTATTGTTTAAATACATTAATCATACACTCAATATCTTCATTGTTACATATTAAAACACCTGAATATGTGATCGGGTTTTGGCACGTCAAAAATCTACAAGTCAAGCAACAAATAAATTGATGTCTTGAAAGCTTCAATTTATCAAAAATCTTTTTTGTCAACACATCATAAGTGACACCACGTTTAATTTGAATTGTTCTTTTATCACCTTCAAAAGTCATGCCTTGTGGACCATTAAATTTTCTATCATTCGAATAAATAAAATTAATAATAAAAGTCATTTTTAAAAACAAAAACAAGATGCAACAAATGACAAATGAAATAAAAAGATTAAAAGCACACAAGCTTGAAAACACATAAACGTGGAACAGCAAAAGCAGGAGAGCAAAGAGCAAAAATATCAAACCAAAAGAGAAGCACACAATGAAATACATAACCTTTTGCATATCAACTCTTGTGTATTTAAACTCATCAACCCAGTTAAATAATAATTAAATGTCATTTCAAAATTAGAATAAGAATCAAATATCATATTTGATATTACAATGCATGCATGCGCGAATACGTTTAACAGGAAAACCTTATTATCTGTACAATGTCAATCATGCATTTTATGAATGGTGCCGATGACATAGGCGCCAAGAAAATTAACATGTGGCGCTAGTGCGATGAGTGCTTTCCGTGTTTTTTACGAAAAATAAGAGGCACCAATCTAACCAGCGGCTTTGACCAGTACCAAAAAAAGCATCAAACAATCGTGTCACGTGCAGAATTCCTATTTCAAAAAAGACAAAATTTCATGTCTTCTTTTCCTGTCTGATTCTCACGACTGCAAGTGTCAAATCAGAATAAACAAGTGGCGCTGGTTTGACCAACGCCTTCTTTTTTTTAATGCATAATTAGGTGGCGCCATTGCCACGAGCCCCTTATGTAGCGCCAGTACTACTAGCGCCTTCTACACGTCACCTGCCCACAAACAACCCATTTAGGTAAAATGTTTTTTTCCTACAATATTTTGGTAATTTGTTATTTTTAAAATACCAATTTGGCTAAAAATTCGTTTTTCTAACATTTGACAATTTAATTATGAAAAATTGGGAAGAAATCTCAAATTTCTGCTTTTCGTGGTTAGATTCAGAATGTCGAGATTTATCTAACTGTTATTTTTTATATTTTTTCTGAGTTGGAGCTTGGAAAAATTTTAAAATGATGATGTTGCCCTTGTTTCTTAACATTAAGAGCTGACATGAGAAAAAGATTTAATTAACATTAAAATGTCAATTTAAGCTTGAAATCATGTCATATATATATTAAAATATAATTTTGAAATTTTTTTGGGAATTTTTTGGAATTTCAGTGCAAAATGATCGAAATGTCCCTAGGTCTGTTAAGCTTAGCCAATATTGGTTTGACATCCAGAAATTGAAAATGGTAATTTCAGTTTAATTATAGGCAAAATATTTAATTTTATAATTTTCATAAAAAAATTGATATTTAATGAATTAAAATAGATTTTTTATGAATTTTCTAGCTTAAAAATACAAAAGAAATACATATAATTCGAAATAACTTAATAAAAATTAAAATTAATTATTAGAAATTTATTTTTGATAAAAAAAATTTGCATTAAAATGCATTATTTTGATATTAAAATCTAATTTTTTAAGTTTAAAAGATTTTATCGATACCGGTTAATTTAGTTACAGATAAAAGTTACACTTAGGAGCTTAAGGACAACTCATGGAGCACGTCCCCAAGCCTAGGAGGGGTGATTCACCACCTATTTTTGAATATGTATCGCTTTATTAATTAAAAAGAAAATAAAAATGGGTTTTATGACACAATGCATGATGTCATTTTTTGGACACCTAAGTTCATTTCTTCCCTTATAAATACCCCTGATTTAGGGCATATTTTCACTCATTTCTTGCCTTTTTTGGCTAAGCAAAAATATTTAGAGAGCTTTTCTCTCTAGAATTTTTCTTTTACTTTGTTTTTATCCTAAAATTTTATTGGTTTCCTAACAACTAGTAAAGTTCTCTTCCTAGGAACTTTGCACCAATGATTCTATCCTCTTCATCAACTATCTTTGAGATAAAGGGGGGAGTGAGGCTACTTTTAAATTATTGTCATTTGGCATGTTGGTAGGAAGGGTTTTTTTTCTAAACCCGTTTAAGCTTAAGTTTTATTATTATTATTATTGTTGTTGTTGTTGTTGTTGTTGTTATTGTTATATTGTTTGATGTTAAACTTTAATTTTTGCTAAGTTGTTACTTTGCTCAAATTTATATTATTAAATTATAATTGCTAAGTTGTTACTCTATTCGAATTTAAATTATTAAATTATACTTGCTAAGCTGTTACTTTGATCAAATTTAAAAAATTAAAATGTATTTATTTATTCGTTATTCTGCCAAAATTTTAGTAATTAAATTATAATTACTATGTTGTTATTCTGCTAAAATTTTACATAATTAGTAAATTGTTACTCTGTTAAAATTTTGGTATTGTGTAATTTCTGCAATATAAGGTAGAAATGTTAATTGTACTGGTGCTCAAACTAAATGAAACTAGGAAAACCTCTGTTTGAGAACTTAGGAATTGATAGTTTAGTGAGTAATGTAAAACAAGTGACATACAGTGGCATAGCACCCTGCTAGGGAAGCTATAGTTTGGTACGCTAAGGAATGAAAGATAGGGACCCACTTGTGAAGGTCTTGGGGGTAGGCATCGAGTGGTTAAAGTTCCAATGGCGAGGGTAGCGCCCTTAAGCCGAGACATTCGCCTGACCAAGCTCGATAACCCCAACAACTGCTCAGCATTCTAGGTTTGGTTTGAGAATATATCTCTATAAATGGATATCCTAGCCTGATCGTTATTTTCCTTAATAATGATGAGGACTGTACCATATGATGATGTTGATGAGGTATATGTACTCCCAATCACTTCCCAGGTTCTGTTGAGAACTATTACTCACTAATGGGAAATATGGATCCATACCAAGTCAAAGGTAGTCTAGTATAACTTAAAATAAACTCTAGGTTCCCTTCTATTGTCAACTATGTTTTATTTGTATTTTACGGTAGAATTCCTACCATACATATGAAAGTGATTTTAGAACAAATTATCTAACTCCATTGTTTTTCTTCCATGTATGTCTGATCGCAATTATTGAAGAAGACAAAAAAAACGTCCAGTGATGCTAAGGACGAGTCAGAGCACACCCTACGAATAAGGATCTATAGACTTAGTTTATGGTATTTTCTTTTTGTATAAAGGATAAGGTAGATAAATACTGCTCTGTATGGGATCTTTTCGATGTATATATTGGGTTAGGTAGTGCCTATCTTTTAATGTATTTTTAGTCTTTCTATATTTTGTGTCGGTCATGTATTATCAAACCATGATGTACAATTTTACGACATATATGTATATAGTTTTTCTCTTTCATCTTTTACTATTATTTTCAAATTTTGTTTAATTTTAGTACTTTTCTATTGCAAGAATTGAAAGTTTTTTACTCATAATAATTAAATAACTAAATTAATACAAACTATGATTAATAGGAATGGGTGTTACAGAACCTATAGCCTTTGGAGTTATTTGGATATCTAATAAAATATCCACTAGTGGTTCTTAAGTCTAGTTTCCCAATGTTTGGATTATAAATTCTAACTTTAATTGGACAACCCTATACGTGTAAATATCTTAAACTAGGTTTCCATCCATTCCAAATCTCAAATGGTGTTTTTGGAATGGCCTTAGATGGTACCCTATTTAATATATGCACAGCTATTTTCCAAGCTTCATTCCATAAAGACATAGGTATTACCTTTGAGCTCCATTCATGCTTCTAACCATTTTCATAAGCGTGCAATTTCTTCTTTTGGCAACACCATTTTGTTGTGGTGTACCCGCCATAGTATATTAGGCAACAATACCCTTCTTTATAAGAAACTTTGCAAATGGACTAGTTTATTGTCCCTTTTCTTTGTATCCACCATAATATTCCCCACCTCTATCAAATCTTACAATCTTTATTTTCTTGTTCTTTTGTTTCTTTACTTCGGGTTTGAAAACTTTAAAAGCATCAAGTGCTTCAAATTTTTCATATAGAATATAGAGATACATAAATCTTGAGTGGTCATCAATAAATGAAATAAAATATTTCTGACCATTTAACCAAGGTGTGGGAAAAGGTCCGCAAATATCTGTATGTATAATTTCAAAAACCTCACTATTTCTTTTGGCACCTTTAGTAGTCTTGTTAGTATGCTTTCCCTTTATGCATTCTACACAAGTACTAAAATTGATAAAATCAAGATTCTTAAGAATTCCTTCCTTTACTAATCTCTTAAGTCTTTCGAGAGAAATGTGCCCCAAACGCTTATTATGCCAAAGCAAAGACGAATTTTCATTTGCAATACTTCGCTTAGTACCAATGTTGGTAAGTAAGGCTATGAGACTTGTTTCAAATATAGGATCTAATGAAAGCTTAAATAAATTTTCAACTAATGAACCATAACCAATGTAACACCCTAAGAGGTATTACCTTAATAAAAACATATATGATCACATTACTCAAGAATTCTGTAACATCTATGTTTTTCCTAATGCATGATTAAGTGTTAGTTTTGATAATTAAAAAGTAGAAATTAGATATGTAATCTAGGTGATTAAAAGAAATAAATGAATTGTTGTTATGTATGGTACGTGGTATGTGGTGATAGTTGTGAATTGTTTGTTTGAGTTCTGGTTTGAATTTAGGAAGCTTGAGATATATGCTTGAGCTAATGTGGATGTGTTGAGAGTGTGTGGTTTTAGGTTTTTGAGGGAAAACATTTAAGTTAAACTAGTTTTGAGATAAAGGGAGTGGTTTGGTGAGATTTAAGTCTTAGTTGGCCAAAAGTCCGTGTGAAAGCTCCGAAGAGTTCAGCTATATAAGAGGGGGAGGTAGCTTTTCTCTCATTCTCTCATTTCCTTTCTCTCTCTTCACTTTCTCTCTCTTCTTTTCATCTCTCACAATCTCTCTAAGTCTCTTTAGTCATCAAGGGCTTAGCAAGATATCAAGTCCAGATTTCTTATTCTTGTGAAAAGGAGGGTGGATTCTTAGAAGATTTTGGCTCAAGACACCAAATTTTCAAGGAACCCAAATTCAAATTTAGAGACTTTTAGAGGTAAGGGAAGCTTATAAATCAGTTGTTTTGTGTTAGTGATTGTTAATATGTTGATTTCTTGCCTTGGAAACAGTTGAATCTCTGTGGATGTGGCTATATTTGGTGGGTTTGATATTTTGGAAAAAATAGGTTTTTGGAAAAGGATTTTGAGATTTCAGGATAATTTGTGGATAAAATTGTTGTATAATTGGTTAGAAATGCATTAAAAGTGTCTAGAATTGTATTGGAATGGTTGTATAGCAATTAAAACCCAAGAGATTGAAGAATTGCATCCCATATACCCTGTTTGCATCGCAATTGTCGTCGGGTGTCAATAAACGTTGTTGTTCAACCCGAGCCAAGAAGGGGGTTTCTGGAAAAGTGTCGCCAAGCGACAGTTTTCTCCCACCGGGCGACAAGGCCATTAGGCGACATTCTTCTCCCGCCGGGCGATAGGGCTCCTACTGGGCGACAGGAATACCTGGCCGGGCGACATTCAGCCAGAGCTAGAGCCCGTTGTGAGTGAAAATGTGAATTTTTGTTGTGAGAGAGTTGGGTCCAAGAAAGGATATGAAGTGCAGTTGATTTCTTTGGGTTTCATGTTTAAGTATGATCCTTTGAAACATTGGAAAAATGTTTAGCTTTAAAAGAAAGATATATTCGTCATGTTTTATGAGGTTGCGTGTTATTATAAAATGGATGTGTGAGCTTTGTTGTTGTTGGTATGTGTTGTTGTTGTTCTAGAAGACTTTCAAATCTTGATATGTTCTTAAAGTGGAAGGTTGCTTATATAGAACATCCACATATTGTTGTTACCATTCCAAACTGGCTCTTGGTTTTTTTTATTGTTGTTGTGGATTTGTTTGATAAATTGTTGGAAAATGGTAGTTGGGTGGAAGGTGGCTTAAATAGAACTTGCACTAGTTATTTGTTGACCATGCATGGGGTTGGATTGGGCCTGCATGGAGTTGGTAGTAACTGTTGAACCACAGGTGGTGCTGAGTAGGCCATGTGGTGATATGTTGATACATATATATATGATATGATGATTATTATGGTTGAGTCAATTATTGTGGTAATACATACATTGGCATGCATATGTTGTTGGCTGAGGTTA